>CM077821.1:11836503-12208480 GCA_039720395.1 Liquidambar formosana
AAAGAAAATGAAAGGAAAAGATAAAATCATATCAAGCCAAAATTATTCTAATTCTTCTTTTTCTTTCAATTTTCCATTGCAAACCAAATAGAAAAGAATTCCTTTATATATATTTTTTTCCTTGATAAAATCTACAAACCAAATAGAGCCTAAGTGCTTCAATTCTACAAATTTGAAAACTCTTACTATGGGTAATCTAAACCCCTCATTTGGGAGCACCTAGGGTGAACCTCGTTAGGATGATCGAGCTTTAACCATCTAACATACCTAACTTAATTTCTATACCAGGGTATGAATAATTAGCTCAACATACTTGAGGAGTTTTATGGATATTTTTTTTTATTTGTTTCGGTCCTTGAGTAAAGCCTAAGGGCCCATGAGAGAGAGAGAGAGAGAGAGAGAGAGATTTGCATTTATTATTTATTGGCCTTTTCTATATACTAAAGGTGGTAGCACACGTGATGCGTGTGCACACACTTAGTTTTCACATCATAATTAATTAGAGAATATAGGGTTAACGGTTAAAGATTGGGTGTTAGTTACTTTTACAGTTTTGTCGTGTGAGGCAATTATACCCCTTCATTTTATTTATTTTGTAGAATGGTATTTTTAGTTTTCATAGAAAAAAAAATGAGGGTATTTTTATAATTTCAAATAGTGGAAGCTAAGGGGGAGACCGAACCATGTATTCCCTTTCTATAATAAGTATATATTGAACTAACTATAGGGTTATGCACGTGCTATGCATTCCTAGATCTCCCTCTCTTAGGATTGAAATTGATTGATATCTCCCTACAAATTTCCTAACCTAGGGAAAAGGGGATCTTCAAAATTCCATTCATCATCAACGTTATCATATTCATCATGCTTCACATATGCAAAGGAGATGCTCAATTAAAGAAGAGATAGAAGCTCATACTTTTTTTTTAAATCAAAATTTTGGCATTTTTTAAAATTGAGTAGACTAGTTCCTCTCGTGTTCTTTGATAACTTATTGATTCCTCTCTCTCTCGTCTCTTCTCTCCTTTTTTTTTTTTTTTTTTTTTTTTTTTAATTTTTTAAAATTTTTCTTTTTTATCAACGAAAAATTCTATTATTATAAAAGAGGAATAAATACAAACCCCCAGTAAAGAACAACAGGGAAAACACCCATAGAAAACAAACCCCCGAGATAAGAAACATGGTCACTGCCACAATCAAGACCAAAAACCACAACACCCAAAGCTGTACAAAATAGAGTAGAAAAGCAAGAAACAACAGTGGAAACAACCATAGCCCAAACACCTTATACCAAGCTAAAAAAGGCACAATCCTGCTAACATCCCCTATGGCCAACCAATCAGCTATACAATTCTCCCCCCTTAGTTGATGATGAAAGGCACATGTTTTAGAAACCCCCAAGAAAAACCAAAACACCGAAGACTACACCCACTAAAACTCCTCAAAAGAGTTGCAAAACCACTAATGACAAACACCCTAAACAGAATAAAAACCACACCCAAGAAAACCCCAACTAACAAGAAGCACAAGCAAACAGGAAAGCAGCACCCACACCAATCGAAGCACTAAACCCCAATAAACGAATACAGACAAGAGAGACAAGGATGGCAGATGAAATCTCCACACACAACCAAAAAGGATTTTGCAAAAAATGGACATAAAAAAGAGAGCAATCACAACATTTACATCTGCCAAGAAAATCTAGCTAAAACCATACTACTTTAACACTAATACCCAAAGCTAGAGCCCCAAAATAAAGGCAACCCACCCAACTAAGCCACAAAAGAGTAAGAACACCACACTAAAGCAAAAACTCAACAGCCCCTACTTCTTTTTTGCACCGAAATTCCTATCTCTTTTGCAGCGATGCTTCTTCTTGGAAAACATGTAGAATATCATCCTCTCTTATATCCGCAAAAAAAGTGTCCCAATTGATAGATTACACCAAGGATTTACACTTCTGATTCTTACCCTTTGTTCCCCTATCTTCTTCATAGACGTTACCATTCTCAGTCACATGCTTAACTCCAACAGCAACAGGGTTAGAGTGGACATCACAACTCACACCTCCATGACAAGACCAACTTCAAAAGGATATTGAGAGGAACTAGGCTTCCAAAACCAATAGCAAACTCACAAGTCAACCTATCCAAATAGGTTGTAACCCAAAAGGATCATTATTAGTCCTATCAGAACCAATGCCTCCATCCAATCTAGAAACATCAATGCCAACTGACCTATCTTGATTAACTTCAACCATCACCCTACCAGCCTTCTTGATATCATCCTCAACCGGGGACTTTGGAAGCTCGACTATACCTTTGCTAATAGAACAGTGATCATGACTATGATGAACTGGAAAACTAAATCTAGACTTCTCATGAACTCTAACCACATATTCTCTATGCAAGTCCATGATCTCGAGAAAAGACCATTGAAAGCTTGTGAAGACATAACAAATTAATCTTTTGAGCCATCTTGAAGATTGTCTTGGATTAACACTAGATCGAGTGAGAGTTAGAGATGAAGAGATTCTAACTCTCGACCTCTTTAACATTACTTTGCCTACAATGAGTGTTCGAAAGCTAGAGGATTAGGGAAGTTCTAGCTCTCTACTGCCTTTAACACTCACTTGGAATGAGTGTTTGAAAGCTAGAGAATAATGGAAACTATAACCCTGATCTCTACTAGTTCAAGTCTTTGCTCCAACCTAAGATGAGTGTTTGAGAGCTATAGAATGAGGAAAATTCTAACTTTCTACCACCTCAAACTCATGAACTCCTTCTTGCTCCTCATTACTCTGTTCTTCTTCTTCAATGTAGAATGATAAGGGTGAGGGATTTTATTTTTTGGGTTTGGTTTAGTCTGGTTCTTGGGCTGATTTGATACAATCTTAGGTTAAAAAATTAAAAATTGACCTACATTTGATTTAATTTTGGGTTGCAGTGATAGATAAACAAACGTAACTTGAAAACCGACCTTATAAATTATATATAATAAAATAGTAGTCATATATATCTATATATTTTATACTATAATGGATGCAATTTCTATCTTCATTTTTCTATATTATATTATAAATGTATTTATTGTCTATGAAAAAGGATATTTAATTTATGCATGTCTTTTATTTATTTTATTTTTTACTAGCAAAATTGAGCTTTATTAATTATATAACATGGAAATATACTACTAGATGATCACTAGAGGATAAGTACTTAACCAACAACTCAAAGCAACAAAAAGACATACCACAAACAACGTAACCACCAATTGATTTTTGTTTTTTTTTTTTTTCACAATCGATAGAATTTACTCTTACCCCTAACCCTTCTATATCAACAAATGGATATCATGCAATACTTCTCTATAAACTTGAATATGAGATTACTCACTAAACAAGTTAAAAGAATGCTACTAAATTATCATGGCATTAGCGTAACCCGCAAAACCTATAAAAAGCTCACCTGTACTAGTCGCTCAAGAACCCCAAAGCAAACTAGAGAGAACAAATTAACCAGTCCCCAATAAGAATAATTAATTTATGTCTTTTACTGGTTTTGTTATGTACGTAAATATATCTTTATTGTATGAAACTTTTGTTTTGTTGTGTTTTTTTTTCAAAGTGAAATATTGTCTCCAAATTAATCAAATCAACCCAAACTTTGCATGGATTGTATTGATTTAATTCTATTAACATAGTTAAGAAAATGAGAACCAACATTTAATTAGTGTAATTTTGTCCACCCCTAATGCATATGTACTTTGCCGTGGACATATGTTTTACCATCTAGTTTGAAATTTGATAGAAATGAAAAAGAGAAAAAGAAAGATGAATATTATCCCTCGACTAGGATGAAAAAGTGTGATAGAAATGACCACTCAAAGCATGTTTGGGCCAAGGGTTACAACAATCCACCACAAGGGTTTTATAAAATTCTATAAGAAAGTAGTTACCGTAAACGTGTCAGATTGCGGTTGGACAAAGAAGTTTGCTACATGAACACCCTTATTTTTTGTTTTTCCTTATTTCTATATTTTATAAGACGATCGTAATTTTTCAGCAAACCATGGCTAATCATGAAATGCCATTTTATTAATATCTCCATTTCCAAATTCCCAATCCCATCATTTCTTTTCCTTTCCCCATCTAATTTATAATTTACAATTTTTTTTTTTTAAAAACCTCAGCCGCCCAGAATAGCCACCCATATTGCTCCCTCTCTCTCTCCTCTCTCTCTCTCTCTCTCAAAATATCTAAAACTACACCACTTCTTCGAGAGAATCTCACAAGAAACAACAGTACATCATCATCGGCCTAGAGAAGAAGAACAACAACAACAAATCAAGATGAGCGCAAGCTTCTCTCTATCCTCTTAACCCTTCACTCCTACACCCATCAACCCCCATCTCTCTCTCTCTCTCTCTCTATATATATAGAGAGAGTATACGCACATATATACCCACCCATCAATTAACCCTAACATAGTGACGATGACCCTTGAAGACTCTTTAAGATCTCTGTCTCTAGACTACCTCAACCTACTCATCAACGGCCAAGCCTTCAGTGATGTAACCTTCAGTGTAGAGGGTCGTCTAGTCCATGCCCACAGGTGCATCTTAGCGGCGAGAAGCCTCTTCTTCAGGAAGTTCTTTTGTGGACCAGACCCACCATCTGGGCTCGACCCAGCCGGAGGGGGTTCAAGGATGATGAGCTCGCCGAGAGGAGCCGGCGGGAATTCGCACGTGATACCCGTGAACTCCGTGGGGTACGAGGTGTTCTTGCTTTTGTTGCAGTTCTTGTATAGTGGGCAAGTCTCGATTGTGCCTCAGAAGCATGAGCCGAGGCCCAATTGCGGGGAGAGAGGGTGTTGGCACACACATTGCACCTCGGCCGTTGATCTTGCGCTTGACACTCTTGCTGCTGCTAGATCCTTTGGTGTTGAACAGCTCGCATTGCTCACCCAGGTTTAATTTCCCTTTCTTTGTGTAACTGTGTTGCTACCTCTCTCTCTCCCTCTTGATTAGTGTGTGTGCAGTTATACGTGTATTGGTTTTGGGCCTTTTGGAATATTACTGGTTTTGGTTTTGGGGAAGTGGGATGAGATTTTCAGGGTTGTTCAATTATTATTTTTTTTTGGGGGAATTTTATTATCTTGTGATGAAGTGGGTGGGATTAGTTTTGGTAAACAAACGAATTTTTTTTTTCTTGGGATAAATGTTTTTGATCTTCTCCAGCCATTTGAATCACCTGGGTTTGGTCTACTTTCCTTTCTTGTGACTGCACATCTCCTCTTCAGTTTCCTTTGATTAAAAAATTGTTCCAATTTTCCTTGTGTTCATGGGTTCACCACCATCACCATCGTTCTCTTCTTCATCATAATCATCATACTCTATCTTCTACCGGCCGGCTGATATAAACCAGATTTGTTCCTCTTTTTTTGGAGGTGGTAAAGGGTTATTGTTGCTCATGTCATACAACAAGTTTACCTTGATTTCATGTACCGTTTTGAGTTTCCTTGAATTGGGTTTCTCCATCTGTATGGTGTACACCCAAGACTTTCTAAATTTAGATCTTTGATCTCGATCTCGGGTCTTGTCTTCCACAGTAAGCATACCAAATCTTTCCCAAACGTTCAAACTTTCCTCATTTGGGTTTTAGATTGGGAAAGAAAACAAACCATTACTTATAAACATAATTTTGCACAAACATCCCATCATTTAGTAGTGTTGAAACTTTCCAAATATCTCCATTTCCATTTCATAAGATTTCCTTGTTGTTTTGTGTTTGCAGAAGCAATTGGCAAGCATGGTAGAGAAGGCCTCAATTGAAGATGTAATGAAAGTACTAATAGCTTCAAGAAAGCAAGACATGCACCAACTTTGGACCACATGTTCCCACTTAGTTGCAAAATCTGGCCTCCCACCAGAAATCCTAGCCAAACACCTCCCCATCGACGTCGTCGCCAAAATCGAAGAGCTTCGACTCAAGTCCTCCCTCGCTCGCCGATCCCTGATGCCACATCATCACCACCACCACCACGATCTCACTGCAGCCGCTGATCTCGAGGACCAAAAAATCCGGCGCATGAGAAGAGCGCTAGACTCATCCGATGTCGAACTCGTCAAGCTTATGGTCATGGGGGAAGGGCTTAATCTCGACGAGGCCTTAGCCTTACATTACGCTGTCGAAAATTGTAGTAGAGAAGTTGTTAAAGCATTGCTTGAACTGGGCGCTGCCGATGTTAACTACCCTGCTGGGCCAGCTGGAAAAACCCCACTTCACATTGCGGCCGAAATGGTGTCCCCCGACATGGTGGCGGTCCTCCTCGACCACCACGCCGACCCCAATGTTCGGACGGTCGATGGGGTCACCCCTCTCGATGTACTTCGAACATTAACTTCTGATTTCCTCTTCAAAGGGGCTGTCCCTGGGCTAACCCACATTGAGCCCAATAAACTTAGGCTCTGTCTTGAGCTAGTTCAATCCGCGGCTCTAGTTCTTTCGCGCGAAGAAGGGAGCGGGAATGCTCCTTCTTCCACCGCCATTTACCCTCCGATGAACGATGATCATAATAGTAGCAGCAGCAGCAGCAACCTCAATCTTGATTCGAGATTGGTTTATCTCAATCTCGGCGCGGGACAAATGGGGTCTAGAATGGATGGGGAGGATGATAATAGCCATAATAATCAGAGGGAAGCTATGAATCGACATGGGTCACAAGGTGGCTGTGACCCATCAATGTATCACCACTCTCATGAGTACTAGCTAGCTCAAGTACTCCATATATATTTATATTACTATCCATGAATGAGGAAAGAAAGACAAACAAAAACTCATTGAAACTTCATGGGGATTAATTATTGGATTATATCTTCTTTTGTCATTTCTTTCACTCGCTTTTGTTTTTCCCCTTTTTTTTCCCCCTCTGTTTTGTGTGGGTATTTCTGATTTTTGTAGGCTCATGTATATCAGTGCAATGAACATTGGAGATCGATGACAATTTTCTCATGGGATGAGACAAGAAGAATCTGAGTTTTGCTGTGGAGTGATGGAGGAGACGCAGGTCAATCTTTTCAACCCGGCCTGTCAACTTCTTTTGTATTTATTGATATTATCTAATATCATGGCCTATTTATTGTGACCTATTACTTTCTTGTCCCCCCACCCACCTTCCCAATATTTATATATATATTAATATATTAAATGAACATATTTAATGAGGGGGTGTTTTGGTTCCTTATGCTCGGTGGGGTTTTTACTAGTTTCTTTAAGCTTTGTTTGGACATGGGTACTTCTTATTCTAATGGCATAAATGAGCTGTCTCTGCCTTTTTTATTTCTTTTTCTTTCTCTCTTTCATGGGGCTTTCGGAGAAACTTGATAGGCTTTTAGTTGTGTCAAATTAGTTTAAGAAGAAATCATTTGCTATATATAGACAAATTGATTGGTTGTCTTGCATGAATGCAACACTGAATGTGACCTACACGACAGCTTAATCAATGGGAGGTATCTAAATTTGGATTCCATCCATGTAATCCTCTTTTTGCCCCCCTTGCCTTTTTTGGGTTCCTTATATGGTTGCTTCCTAAAAACTTACAGCTAAAACCCTAAAGGTTGAATATACTTGTAAACCAGTGAGCACGTAATTGGGCTGTTGATTCTTGAAGCTCCTGTAGTTTTTGCTGCTTATGATGTCTTCCTGTCCCTCACTTTCTTTTATTCTTTGTTAAATTAAAGGAGGGTAAAATAAAAGAAGGAAAGCTACCAAGAGTATATTTTAGTTACTAGACTTTCCCATTCAGTTTCCAGATAGGATACTTAAGAATAGTTTGAGTACCATTTTTTTGTAAGCAAATCACAATTCATGATTACTATTCTCAAATACTTCCAAATAGGAATTTGAGGATTGCTAGCTTGTTGAAGTTCTTTTGTGTTGTTCTGGCAGATAAAGTGAATCTCCATATAAGTTACATAGGAACTTAAGTTCATTAATTTCTATGAGGTTTTAAACTGTCTTACAAATTCGAAACAAAATCATCTACATTATCATGATCTCTACTTTCTGAATTAATGTTCGTATATTTTGAAACTATAGAATAAATGATAAATAAGTGATTTTCGTTGTTCACATGACTGTTTCTAGCTACCCTTAAAAACTATTCACTTATTAATTTGACGAATATATACTTGATTCCATTACAAAAATCTTTGAGGGGTTTTCTGTAGATTACTTGATTAATTATTACGTAGAAACTAGATTGTAGTCAAAATTCAATCGTATCTCGTAGTGTCCTTGTACGTTGATCCCAATCTTCTAATTAGGATTGTTAATGAGTTACATCTGGGTATAGGGTATCTTCCTATTGTATATATTATTGTACTCTCTTCGATTAATATCATCCCTATATTCTTCCTACCGATGAACTAAACATTGTCAACTAAAGATTTTGATGCAGTAATATTGTTGTGTTGTGTAGACAATGTAATTCCTTTAACGAAGAAATTAAGAAAACACAAGTAAATTACTCTTCCTTTTGTGCTTTTTTCTTCATCAAAAAAAAAAAAAAAAAAAGTAAATTATTCTTCTTAACTACTAACTAGAATTTGCATATATATATATATATATATATATATATATATATAAAACTTGATTGATTGTTAAATCATTTCAAGGTCCTAGTTCTCTTATCCGTTTTATCCTCTTGAAATTATGTAGTGGCCTTAGCAGCAGTGCAACACACTTAAACCAAATAGGTGACCTGCCTGTATTAGTTTTCTTTGCTGTTTTATCCTCTTGAAATTATGTAGTGGCACAACCCTCCAATCTGTCCAAACTATTGGTTTGAAACCGTTAAAAGAAATCAACCAATCCACCAGTTGTTTGGACTAATTGTTTGGTGGTGGGTTGAAAAATTTTAGAACTACCCTTGGTGGGTTGCTTGGTGGTTTCTTCCCTCTAGGCTGCTCCAAACCGACCTTCACACACCCACATCCCTTTTCTGTGACACAATAAATGACAAATTGTTAACAAATTATGTGTATATATATATGTGTGTGTGTGTGTGTGTGTGTGTGCATGTGTGTGCGTGTGTGTGCGTGTGTGTGTATGTGCATATATTCAAATTGGTAACTGATAACACTCAGCATGCGGAAATTACAGTTGATGCTTTGTATAGTTACTAAGATGGATGAAAAGATAAAAGAATTAATTCAACATGCAAGTATTTGCATGTAATGTAGATCCTTAGGAGCAAAAGGATGCATAATACATGGAATATGCAAGAAATCACCTGGTAATGTGGCTCATCTACCCTCATGTGAAATCTACCTCCATGTCCTTGCAACAATGTCATATGAAGGCTATTGCATATGTCAATTTTTCCGAGTTAATTACCTGTGTGTCTCTGATACATTATCAAATTACAGTTGAGGGGGAAAAAATGACATGGATGAGAACACGTGTATTAGGTTTTATTAGGTTTTGTTTGATGACTCTTCGACTTTACCAGGAATACTTGGACTCCCGCATCTATACTCTATAGTCTAAAAAATAGTTAGCTTTAAGCGATTGAGAATAGATTACACGATAGAGTGTCAATTTTAACATGATAAAGATTACAGTTGAAAGCTCCATTAGATTGCCAATGTTATGGAAGTTGTTGAAAAGATGGCTTCTCATGTATGTGATTTATAAATAATGCTACTAATCAATAATTGCAATAGAACACCTTAAGCAATAATGAAATATCAATAACAATATTATTGTTAACAATAATACATTTATTTATTAATCGTTACTACTATCATGATCGATCATCATCATTATCATTCCAAGCAAGTAGAAAACATATCCTAGGTGTGGTGTATTTCTTATTTGGCAGCAGCAACACTAATTATTCTTACAAGAAATAAACAGTAGATTAGTCCAACCATTATTTTATGATAATGTATTCAGTTTCTATTAAGTTCTTGAAGGTGGCTTTCTTTATAAAAGATAAAGCATATCATTAACACCTATAAAGTCTGGTTTTCCATGTAAGCAAATGAATGTAGTAGGTTCATCCATTTCTCACATTCTAGTAAAATAATTTTAGAAGAGAAATTTATTTTCTCAAGATCATATTGGCAAAGAAAAGAAGGTCATATTGGCATGGGTCAGTGCTATTCTAACAATTGACTTAGGTTACAGTTCTTCATATTTGCTTATCAAAAAAAAAAAAAACTTAGGTGACAGTTCTGAATTATCAAATTGTTATTAAATTTAGTTTAGAAAACCTGCTTTTATGTATAGCCGTTAAAAAATACGGGTGGATTTTTTTATTATTTTAATATTCAACCGTAAGGGTTGTGTACTTGATTTCTGTCTGTTTTCAGCCATAAAACCTTTTATGTCATCTATATTCATTAAAGACTTGGTCATCCGTAGCACTTCATATAAAACGACCATGGCTACCACTCTCTCCTACCATCCGAAGTCAATAATCTTATGAAATTTTTTCCATTAAGGCGATGTTTAATTTGTTTGTAATGTAAATTAGAATGAGGTATGATTCATAAACCTTAACTTATTACATAAGTTCCAACTAACGTACAGACGTTACATAAGGAAGCCACCATTTTCCTTTCTGTCGTAGCAGTGAGTTTATCTACATGGGATTATTTTCTGGATCTATTATGCGTGTAACATGACATGATGCCTTCATGTTGAGTGTTCATTTTCCATCACTCAGGCTTATTTAGAGCCCTATAATGCCTACTGAAATTTTTTTCTAGTAGGTGCTCTCATGGATTCCTATCATAAGTAACCTAATAGTTAATTGTGGAACAAAAGTAGATCGAATTTGTTAGCGCAAATTTCTCTGTTAGCTAGGTTATTCCAGTTCTTTTCAAGTATTTTTTTTCATAAAATGCTCTAGTAAAGTATCTAGGGCGGCATGCATGGCGACATGCAACCTTGTTTATGTGATTGATACAATTTGTTCTTCGTTATTGTATCGGATGAGTAGGATGAATTAATTTGGCATGAGCCGGACAAGGAAAAAATAATCATAATTTTATAAAAAGGGTGTCCCTTCTGTGTGTACGCCCTTTAGCAGCTTCCTAATTTCTCTGAGAAAAGAGAAGCGAGGAAGAGAAAGAAAATCAGATCATGAAAGCCATTGAAACGCAGTAAATATGGCCAGACAATGTGTTTTCACAGAATTCATTAAAACATTTTAACATGTTTTATCAAGTATATATCCAGCGTGGCATGTAGTATATAGGATCAAACATATTTCTATTGATTTATTCTCAAAAATTTCAAGTTCATCGTCTAAAATTTCTGCGCAAAACCTATCTGGGATTGTGATCAAAGTAATAGTTAGTGCTTCTCTCAAATATATATGGTGTCTCTGAGACCTGGGACTTCTAAGTTATTGACAAGCAAAGTCACAGCTGGCTACATTTTGGAGCATGTGCTAGTTCCATTTTTTTTCCTGAGTTCTTCTTGGGCTCCATTTTTCGTTTCTTTTCTCAATGGAAGTCCGGTCAGGGTGTCCAGGTTAGCTTGCGCACACTTTACATTGGCTTGTGCATTCAAGAATTAATCCTTAGGGTGCTTCCCAGAGGAAACAGGTTGATAGAATAAAGGGGCTTTTTTCCTACCAACTGGACTAGCTCCCTTGGGTTAACGGAAGTCATTTTGGGATACTAAATCATTTCATGTAGGTAAATAACTTGTTCCCAGGGGACTCTTTTTTTCCAAATTATATCATGCTTTACGTTTTGAAGTTGTCTTCACCGTGTGTTAGATCCATCCGCGTGTCACTCTCTAGTTGCTAAAATTATAAATTCTGCATGAGATATATATGTTTTATGTTTTTATTTTTAGAAGTATATGGAGCCTTATTCTCAAAAGTCCCCTACAACCAACCGTTTTCTTAACTTCTACGTTTATTTATTTATTTATTTTTGGACATCCCTTATTGCACTCCTATTTATAAGTGGTGCCGAGGTGCAACTCGGTTTGATTTGGATCAGTTTACCCTTAGCTCGAAATCAAACCAACTAGTGGCGGAGCTAAGAAATTAGTTTTGTAGGGTCAAGACTAATAATGATAAATATTTTTGAAAAAATTTCTTGATTGACGATGACAGTATTAATATAAAAAAAATAATAATTGAAATAATGACAAAAATGAGAGAGAGAGAGAGAGAGAGAGAGAGAGAGAGAGAGAGAGAGAGGAATAATGTGTGTTTAGGCGAAAAGGGGGAAAATGTTGTTGTAAAGTTTGTGTGGGATAAAAAATTAATTCTAATTAATTAAGGGTCAAACTCATACACTCAAATGATAAAAATAAAATTTTATAGGGGTTAAAAACATATTTTGAAGGGTCAAAATTTTAATTTCTCAAAACTCGATATAGAAAAAATAAAAATAAAAAAAAGGGTCAGCAAAGTGATGTGACCCTTCTCGCCCCCTTCCTTTCGCCCCCGAAGCCAACCAAAGGTCGGTTTATAACACCAGACCATATACTAGTGGAGGGCTAAACTAACCCGTCCCATGCAAAGTTCGGTTGATTATTTTAGAGGAAATATTTTTATAATATTTTTTATATTAAAATAAAAAAAGTTATACCATAACAAAAAAAAAAAAAATCTAAGTAAGAAAATCAACAAAAGATATAAATTCATAACATAGACTTTCTTAATAAAAAAGAAAAATTAGAAAAATAAAGATTGAAATTGAAACAAAAGATACTATTATGTATGTATATATGTGTGTGTATGTATAGTTAATGTTATGTTATATACATTCGTATATATGAGGGTGTTACTTGGCTGTGTGAGTTTAACCAATGCCCCAACTCATCATCAAATTATATAGAGCTCGGTTCTTAATTTTTTTGCCTTAAGATTGGACCAATGTAACTCAAGAACCAAACCATTCAATTTGGTTCTTAATTTGCATCGGACTAAGTTGCGCCCCTAATGGTGCCTCTAGCGCATGGGTGGAGTGAGGTTAGGATTCCTACAACCAGTTGACCAAGAAAAATAAAATATTTTGTAACTGAGTGGCCCTTCCCCTTTAAAGTGGAAGGCAAGCTAAGAGCACTAGTGGAGCCAGGGGGGCCTTTGGGGGCACGTGCCCCCACTGGCTCAACCAAGTAATTTTTTTTTTTAGAGATATTACCATTTGATGACTATGTCTCAACATAATGCCAAAAAGACAAAGATAGTAGTCATGTTAAAGCATATTTACAGTTAATTTGTCATAAGTTGATAACAATATCCTTGTTTTGGTATTAAATTGGAAAATGATTACCAAAAAGTAATATTTTAAAAACAACGCTTTCTAAAGCTTTTAGTTTCTAATTCCCACTTCACAAAATCATAGCACAGTGCCCCATTGGAATTAACTCCTAACTCCGCCCGTGGCTAAGAGAGGAGAAGCATTGTAGATTGAATAGAATTCTTGTCATGGTATGAAATAAAAAATAACAGCCAGTTCCATAACAAAACAAAAACAAAATTTTTGTGCAGGCTAGGTTACTAAAGAAATGAGAATCTTGTAGATTGAATAGAAAAATTAAATGAAGTACTGACATTTGAGCTAACATGTGAGAGGAAAAATTAATCAATGCATGGCATTTATCATGAAGGTCGCTCAATCGCTTTTATACAATGACGCCAAAAGACTGTAGTTAGAAAAATGTTATATCTAGTGTTTTATATTTCGACACAAAGATCAGATTGATTTGTTTGTTTATGGTAACAAATTAATTTGGAGTGACTTTTTGTAATACTTAGCAGAATGAATGAAGATGGTCTAGAGTAGTTAGTGAATTAAGTCTCGTCAATGTCAAATCTTGAAGGGTGGACTGAGTGATCTGGGCCTTCTTGTCGGGCAAGGGGTACTCTTGGGTTCAACTCTCACCCCTCCCCCTTAGAGTATCGACATAGACTTTGTCTTATAATTACTTGTTGTATTTGGGATAGGAGGATTGCATGTGCTCAATGTGATTAGTCAAGTGCATAAGCATCTCTGAATCTCTTGATATTTATTTGAGAAGAAAAAAAAAAAAAAAAAAAAAAACCACCTCATCAATATCGTATGTGGATGTCTATAGTCGAAACCTTCTATCTTCATGTCAACTAACAGACATCTAGTAACTAACCAGTTAATCATAGCACATTACAATAATATTTAGTCAGTCTAAAGAAGTATAAGCTTAATTTAGAAACCAAGATCTCTGCAAACCCCCACCCCTATTGGGATGGGATATGTCATTAGACCCAAAAAAAAAAAAAAATAAATAAATAAATAAAGAACTCGTTGGCCATTGTGATTGATATTTGAAAATGTAAACTTATCCATATTGTACTTGTACTATCGTGGCCATCAGAAGGCATTAATCAATATTTACAGTTGAAGGACACAACTAAAGTTGTCCTTCACAATAATCTTTCCATGAATAAAGTGATGGTCAACCTAAGTATGTTTGGTTGTTGCACTTCTAAATTTGACAGTGATGTTATGCCAGATGAGAAAAAGATATATATATATATATATATATATATATATATATATATATATAATTATGGACCAAGCGACTACTGAATACTGACCACAAGAGCAAAAATGAAAGGACGATGTTGAAATTAATTCATCATTTAAGTGGAACAGTGTAAGATTATTTCCCTGAAATCAATAAATTGAGATTGGGACAAATGAACAAACATGTGTGGGGTGTAGCAATGAAAAGCCCTCATTGCTAGCCTAGTCAGCATCACTATAACTAATGATGGAGTTCATGTTCTAAGGGCAATCTACGAAATCAAAATCAAAATCAAGCTAGCTTCTCCATTAGAGAATAGTAATGAGATTTTTTTTTTCTTTTGTTCCACCAGTTGGGTATTCAAACCTTAGGCTGATTAATCTCTTAGAATACAGATAAAACCACTAGCTACTCACTCTGCATCAGTTAACGTTCAGGTTAAATCTAACTAGTTGTTTGACCCCAAGATGGAGTGAAAAATTGATTTCAAAACCTTCTACTAGTTTCTCAAGGCACAAGAGTCAAGTACCAACAGTCCCTCGAAATTATTTGTTAAACATGGAAAAGGCGATGTTGAGCAAAGTGAAAGTGGCCTCTTCATTAGCCAAGTATGCCAAATTTGTTGAGGATGTTATTGTTTAGATGGAGGAAATCTCATCTTGTATAAGGGATCAGGTTGATTTTGATCTGACTCATCTCATTTCGTAATCTAATAATATATATTGTTTTTCATAAATAAATAAATAAGAAGCAGCTAGGTGGCCACTTCATAGCTACCATCTTTGTTTGTTAGGGGGTCTCTGCTTGGGGCGGCACTTGGCTGGGCCGGGCCTGGAATAGAGTGGGGCAGATAAGAGAAACATGACCCGAATTAAGCGTGTTCTGTTCATAAATTTCTTTTCGTTATTTTTCTCTCAGAGGTATGACATCCATGGATTCTCTGTATTATTTTGCAAGCACCATATCATAATAAATCCTCTAGAGTAAAATTGTGCAGTAAAGGGGAGAGTAGGTTAAACTTAAGTCTTTCTATTGTCTTATAAATTATTCTCATTCGTATAAACTCATTAGTGCTAGGGATGTGAGACGAACCAACCTACTCAAGCTTGGCTCGAGATTAGCTCTATCGGATTTTCACTAGAGCTCTTCCACAAGATAAATGAGCTAAGCTCTATCTTATTTTTGACTACATGATCAATTTGATAGGCTCGTTAGTACTTTTAACAATTAAACAACTCGACAATGGCTCAACAAGACAAACATTCTAGATTGTTCATAAGATAAACAAATCAAGATCAATCTTATATTTGAACTAGTTAATTTATCAAGCAAAGCCCATCCAAGGGAGTTAGTCCAGTTTATAAGAGGAGAGCCCCTCTATTCTATCAACTTGGGTTTGATTTCTCTGAGAGCACTCCAGGAATTAATTCCTGAATGCACCAAACCGATATAGGGAAGTACACTTTTAAAATCACCTAGGAAGAGATTTAGTCGAGGTACACGTAAACTGGCTCAGACACCCTGATTGTCAAACCCAAAAAAGAAAAAAAACAAAAAAAAACCCCTTCCATGCCCAAGTTCAAATGGATAATACATTCTGTGACATTGTAATACTGGACCAGGGAAGGCTTAAAGAGGCCTGGATATTCAAAACGCAACCTGTGAAATCCAGTTTAGCCCATTTAACAGGCTTGAAAAGTATCTACCCTGTTTCATTTGACAGCAAAAGGCAGAACATTTAAAGCTCCAACCAACGCTGGTCAAAACAGGCCACTTTGTGATGCAATGCTACGTGTCTTCCTCTTCTTTTTTCTTCTGTCTTCTTCGTGTAGAATTGAACCCATGTTTATCCATTTCATAGTGATTGTAAGTTGCATTAAATCAAGACAAGTGTGATCTGGTCGATTCTAAGAACTACCATCATAGATACCCAAGTCCACTCATGCAAAGGATTGCCTTGTAAATGAGCTGAGCCAAGTTGAGTAGCATGTTGCTTAGGCTCAACTTTATAGATTAACTAGCTCAAACATGAGGTTTGAACTTGACTCATTACGAAAGAGCGTTTATTGAGTCGATCTCAAGCCGAGTTCGAATGGTTTGATTTGGTTATTTAAAGTATTAATGAGTTTATCAAGTTGTCGTAACCTACTCAATTTTGGTCCGATTTATTCAGGAGGGCAAAAAGAATGTTGAAGCTTAGGTTATTTATCTTAAAAGCGAATTCGAACGAGTTTAAAAATAAATGTTGATTCAATCCCACAAATGAAATGAGAACAGACTACAACAATGTATTCAACTAATCTTAAGAGATAATGCAAGATTAATTACCATAATCCTAGTTTGGATATGCTTCCAGTCATTCACAAGATTGTCGTCATCGCTTCGATACGTGTTTACCTTTAACAAAAAGAAAAAAAAAAGAATTAAAAGAATATATTCTTTGGGGGAAAAGGGGGTATAAAACCAATTTTGTGGAACTTTCTACTACTAATTATTCTTGGTGTCTCTTTTATTCCTTGCTTTCCTCTGCTTTTTATGTTCCTCTTCCACAAGTAAAGAATCCAAACGAAAAACTATGTCCAAAGGTGGTAGATTGAGACCCCTATTTTGTGAGATTTTCCTTTTAAAATAGGGCTTTTGCTTGCTTTCTAGTTTTCTACTAGAAGGTGGAAAACCCTTTGCTGGCATTCAATCCTAGATGCCTTTATCTTTTCCATGTAGCAAAATGAATACATGTGTGAACACTAACAGGCATATTAGTGGGCACCGACCAATTAAAAAAGCCCATTTCCAGAACGTAGGCTGTGTATATAATATATACATAATATGCATACTCAATCACAGAGAACCAGATCAGGGTGTTTTCACAGCTCCAAGACACATCATTAGTAGCTCATAGCCACATAGCTTGTGCTGCTTCGGTTCCAAAATGCCCAAGATAGAGACACAAGAGACGAAACCTCCAGAAGGTCTCTCTCTCAAAAAATATATATGTTTTTTCCTTTCATTAGATGATATATGCAAACTCATACTTGGTTTAATTTCTGTTGAAGGTTATCCGACTGAAAATCCCCCCACCGGGAAGAAGTGTTGTCCTCGAACAAAGAAGAAAGGTGACAGAGGCTTCATTGAGGGATGGTAAGTCATCATGTATCAATCGATGCACTGAGAATTTACATGTGCTCCATGCTCATGAACCCTTGAATTTGATCCAACAGTCCTTACTCTACATATCTGTATATGTTTAGGATGTGTGTAAACAACTTTGAATATGCAACCAAAAAACAAAAAAATTCCTAGAAAGGTGGCTTATAAGTATTATGTAAGACGCACATAGGATACCAGAAAGCATCTAAGTGGTTGTCAGAAGCCATTTTCTAAACCCTACTCTTTCTTTTAATGCTCATTTCCCTTAATTTTTTTTCTTCTTTATTGTCCCTTTTTGTTATAATTATAAATTATTGGTGCAGCCTCTTCGCTCTGTGTTGCTGTTGGCTCTGCGAAGCTTGCTTCTGAGTGACGATTTTGGATGGCACGACCTCCATATTAGTTAACTAATGTTTGATTGTTCTACGATGGCTACTCTCTTTTGTGTGATCATATTGTAATAAAGTTTAATATGTAACAGTTTGTAAAACCTTGAAATTTATCGGCCAAAGAGCCTCTTGAGTTGATATAATTTCCTTTCTTAGAAAAGTAAGTTTCTTTACATTCTTTTGGTTGGATGCTTCACTGGATTTACAACAGTTTTAAGCCTTCAGAAGTGCATAAATTTTCGCAGAACCTGGCCGGACAAGCCCGTGGTGGAAAAGAGGGATGGCTTCAATGGTAAATCTTGAAGCCAACCATGCTTGACCAGGTTTCTGTCTGTAAAAACTGACTCGATGTGATACAACCCAGTAGAAGCCAGTAATAATTGAATCAAAATGGATTAAGATATGAGACCCCAGATCAGTGCCGTAACCCCATGGATATGAGACTTCTGAGCAAATATCTATTCCTTCCCTACTGGCTAAGATGTCATAGGTTTGTGTTTTGAGTTCCACCTTCTATGAATGGTTTTACATCATTATAGTGCTCGCAACACCTCTCATGGAGGTTTTATTATAACTTTTGGGGCTGCTGCCTGTATTTGGATTCACCTAATTGTAAAAAGTATTTTTCGAAGCATGAAAGGATAAACTGTTACTATTTTCCATAGAATTTTTTTTAGCACAAAATAGTAAACTGTTTTTATTTTCTAATGTAATTTTTTAATGATGAAATTCTTTTATGATGATAACTTTTGGGATTGGTGCTTGTGTTTGGGCTCACCCAATTGTAAAGAGTGTTTTTTACGGCACAAAATAATAAATTGTTACAATTTTCTATATAAAATTTTCAAAGCACAAAATAGTCAACTATTACTATTTTATATACAATTTCTACAACTTCTTGGTCAATGAACGTGAAAGCACAATGGGCCTGCTCAACAATGGTGGAAGCAAACCTCCATTTATTTTTATAGATCTAGAACCTAAACCTTTTTTTGCTTTAGATCTAGTGCCCACCCAAATTTATTTTTTATTTTTTACCTTTGGATCTAGTGGTCATTTGATGACGATGGGATGGGGTTATGGTGAGCGTCATCAGAGAAAGGAGATCGGCAATGAGCTTTGCCGGAGAAGATTAAGAAAGTGGATCCATTGCCCAACAAAGATGGAGGCAAAGTTGGTATTGGGTAGAGAGAAAGACAGTGGTTAGTTTTGATAAAATCGGTAAAACCATTAGTTTGGTGTTAGAAAAGGTTATTTGGCTTACAAATTTGTTTATAGGGCTATTGTAAAAAACCTCTTATAACATAGGGCTATGGCCAAAAATCCCAAAAATATTTTAGCCAAGGGCTTCGGGTCACATCAGGTCATCAAGAATCCAGATTAATTCATGACAACCATCCAACAGTTTAAATTTACCATATTTAAATTTGAATGTCCTTTGATTTCATAACCAGACTCTTGACTCTTCAGCCAAATTTCTGGTCAATTGGCATGAAGGTAGGGAGATTTTATTGGTGTCTTTGGAAGGTAAAAGTGAACCAAATATAGCAATGTTTAAATACTGTCGCACTAAAGATGTCGATGTCACAAATTACATGATGATGGTGGTACCGGGTTGGGTAGGGATCTAGGTAGCTTTAAGTCTAGGGGTCAAATCCCCTTCAATGTAACATCCCCCAACAAAAAAAGAAGAAGAAAGAAATGGATATCTGCATTTTATTTATGAGTCAGAAAAAAAAAAAAAAAAAAAAAAAAATTGAAGGATACTAGGAAAGGGATGTCCTGATTCTGGTTACATGCCTGAGCTATACGATCCTTGAAAAGCACTTGGGATGGACGGACGGTGTTTGCTTCATCAATGGATTTTTTAGCCACCATTTTGTCCATTGGAGATTGGGAAAACTCCAGTTGCAATCTCGAGTCTTCTTTATTAACCAAAACCTCCTTTGATTGAAACATGAAGAGCTTGTGATCTTCTGAAGCTGAAGACATCATCAATTAAAACTGTGTGTGGTTGACCTGCTTTACTTTTATCCACTGTGTACTCAGAAGAATGCAGGCGCCCATACACTCGTACACTTAATATCTTCTTCTGAGGGGCGCCAACTTTTATATATTCAGTGAAAAAATCTATGAACTCTTGTTGGGTTAGTTGCCTTAATGCAGCAACCTGTTTCAACACCATTCGAGTATCAACTATTTTTTGATTTCAAAAGTCTTCTACAATAGATAAAAGGCTAGTTTCATATTTCGAAAAAGGGTCAGGAGGGGTGGGTGGCAACCCCTATTCCGCGAGGCAACCCATTTGGGAATTATAGCACCACTGCATCAGGTAGCCTAATGGCCTGGGCTACGGCCAACATGCACCCGTGCATTTATAATTCCCGTAAAGAATACATAGGGCCATAAAATGACGATGCCTATAAATGGTATGTTTGCCCAAATTATTTAATGACCAATATTCAAATATATGCTCCATCTTAAAGCACATATTCCATTCTTAAAAATGGGATTGCAATAAAAAATTCTCTTCAATCATACCTGTAAGGACCGATATTGAACATTTGCAAATAGATTTCATAGATGTTCATACCTCAGATTCTATCCTATCAAACTTGAGGGTCCCATCCAAAATTTCTTCCCAGTAGAATTCAGATTCTTCGCTTAAATTTTTGTGCTTCTCAAGCATCATATCAATTAGTGCATTTACATTGTTCTGTGAAATGACCAGTTCAGCGGTTAATTAACTGTGGAAGGGCTGAGCCTTTTAAAACTCAAAATGTGAAGCTAAATGAAAAAAGAGGTCCAGTATAAGCAAGCCTCCCCCGCCCCCCCCTTCTCTCTCTTTTTCTATTTAAAAAAAAAAAAAAAAAAAAAGAGGAAAAAAAAAAAAAATGACGTTTAAGAAGAGCTCTTGGACATCTACCTACACTATTAGAGTGTCAAGCATTTTGTTCTTCCTCATGGTTATGGGAGGAATCACATAAGTGAATTCCTCACAAAAATGTGATGCAGGTCATACTAAAGTCCATAAAAATATGAGAAGAAAAATTTACTCATGAGACAGCATTATCTGGATCAGTGGCTCACCTTGAATTCATCATTGGTCATCTCATAAAGTTTACTCTCAAAATTCCTCAGAAATGCCTCCACTCTCATATCGATATATCCAGGACCCTGTCAGTTTCAAGCAAGAGTGCTTTAGATGAGGCAATGAAGTGTAAACAGAAATACTCTACATACCTTTACTGTGGATTGGATAGTAAATTGTACTCCACGGATTCCGAAATGATTCCTACATTTAGAAGAACTTAAAAATATTAAACATACATGACAGAAATTAATGGAGGGTGATGAAGATTAGGGACAACACATTCTTTTCTGTTAGAACACCCCCTCAACCCAAAAGGCTTAAGCTGCTAGGGAATGGACCAACAATGTATATCAAGCTAACACTCCCCCTCATGTGTGACCCCATCCCACACGTGGAGAGGTGAAGAGACATACAACTGTAAAACAAGTTGAAAAATTAACAGGAGAATAAACAAATGGAGGTAACAAGACTCAAACACAAGACCTCCCAAAACCGGAGCTTTGATACCATGTTAGAACACCTCTTAAATCCAAAATCCTAAGCTCTTTAATAATCTCACTTAAAAATTCTAAACTTCGAAAATCCCATCATTTTAAAAATCCCAAGGTTTTTTTTTTTTTTTTTTTTTTTTTTCAAATTCCTTACAAAAACACAATGTTAGGGAATGGTGGCCCAATGTATATCAGGCTAACATTGTCATACCTCCCGGTGAAACGAGTAGTAAACCCAAGTTGGTCAACAGATCTAAGCTGGTGCAATGCTGTCTGCTCTGCGATATGAGCAAAAAGCTGAAGTTTCACATTCATGACGCAAGCATCTTGATGAACCTGGTTATTTTAACAGGATTTTGTATCAAAACCAGCCATATAGATAATTCATCCAATCAAATCACACCACACGAAGAAGGTTGTAGAAATATAACGTTCCAATATTGATACATTGAAGAGAAATAAGAACTTTATGCTTCAGTTCAAAGGAAATATTATGTACTCAAGGGTGAACCTTTGTGATGACTGCGAAGGGCCACGTCCCTGGAAAATCCGTGAATGAATTTAATAGTTGGGGTAATACGATATAAATTTTCTAAAACATTGAATAGGTGGCCACCCCAAAACCTTTAACTTGGCTTGAAATGGTTTAATGCATCTCACCGAATCAAACCACTTTTCTAATATACCTGCCAAAGTTGGTTGAAATATATTTTATTATACACAAAGGATTATGAAGCACTTTTTTAGGATAAATAAACCATCTAAGTATTTTTATTTTTATTTTTTTTGGAAAATTAGCAAAAGTCCACTTTATAGGACTTATAAAGGCGTAAGTCCATGCAGAAAACTTATTTAGCCATAAGCCAATTTTTAAGTAAAACATGAAAGTTTTGTGCAAGTGTCAAATGAGTAAAGTCATTATTACCCTTAAGTGTTATTTTTTGTTTGCAAACTTGAAAATGGCATAACTTTTGTTTTACATAATAGTTTTTGATGAAATTTATATGCTTAGAATTTATTCGTCGAGACTTTAGAAAGAAGACCCATAATGAATATGAAATTATATATTAAAAAAAAAAAAAACAATTAGATTGACTGCATGTATATATTTCAAAACAATTAAAATAGTTCATCAAACTTCAATATCTCCATGAAATTTGTTAAACCAAGTGTTTGTGCCTAAATTTAACTCATCAAAATAGTTAAATTTAAGTGATTGTGACTAATTTGAATTATTCGGAGTGAGTTATGTGAAACAGTTACATGCAATTGTTTTGAAAAGACAATTATATCTTGAATGTTTATGTAATCTAACTTCAATATCTCATACAAATAGTTAAATCAAAGTGTTTGTGACTAAATTTAACTTATTAAAACCTTAAATTTAAAAGATTATGATTAAATTTAACATTTTGAAGTGGGTATTATGAAACAGTTACATATAATTTTTTGCAACTAAATTTTGAATATTTTTTATAATATGACTTAAATATATGATGAAAACAAATAATTTTAAGTGTTTGTAACTAAATTTAACATATTTAGTTGGTTTGTGACTAAATTGAACTCTTTAAAATGGATTTTATGAACCAGTTACATATAATTGTTTCAAGCAAAATTAAATTCAAAGCCATGTACTTGGAAAATCTTCACGCAATAGCATGTTTTCCAAGGGTGTGATAAGGGAAACAATGAATTAAGAAGGGGCTAGGTGAGGTTAGCTTTCGTACAAGAAGAGCACGGACTACCAAACCCTCCACCATTGAACAAAGGCATTAACTTTCCTACTACATGTTGCTTTGTGGCAGAATGTCTAAGAGAATATCATTGCTCCTACACCAATTACCTCATTGAATTCCTTGTCATCAAGTAAATATCTATGTTTTAAAAATTATATTGTGTTTTTGGTTTCTAGGAAAATCTAGCAAAAAGCAAAAGAAAAACGAAATTGGTTTCATAGATCTGAGTGTTACTTTAGATTAGGTTTTTGTGAGAGGATGACAACGATGATAGCTTGACGGTATGATGGATTCATGGTGACAAAGTGGATGCTTGAAGTTGCCAGGCTCACAGCTTCAAGGAGAAGGTGCACAAGTTGCCACTTCAAGGAGATGCACACAGGTTTAACGTTTTGTTTTTGTTAGGGAGGCAGATTACGCTATGGGTAAGGGTATTTTGGTATGAAAAATCTAAGGTGGACTTTAGGTTACATAAGAATTTTTTGTGAACTTAAGTCTACATAAGTCCTATTTTATGGACTTGTAGCCAAAGTCCCCCCCCCCCCCTCTTTTTTAATAGCAGTTATATAGTAAATAAAAGAATATTACTAGTTAAACTTTTTTTAAGCTGGCCACTCCAAATGAAAATTCTTGGCTTTGCCCCAGTATAATCAATCATGTAGAAGGTACACATATATGCTATTTAAAGGACCATGATAACGTAAGAAGGAACAACAGAAAGTCTTCAGTTCTCCCTAACCAATATTGCAAATAGAATGATACATATAACGCCTTTGAACTACTAAATCCTTAAGGGGCAAGGGCCATATAAATACAAATAAATCATTTGATACACTAGCCTATCATCCATCTCCAAGGAAAGAGAAATAAACATAATTACCTGAATATAATGGACTAGGGCAGAATTGTCATCGCTGGGATTTAGGCCTTCCACAGGGTATAAGTAATTCACACCCCTTTCAAGCTTAACAACTTTATATTTCATACGCTGAGATGGGGATTGCAGTTGGCATATAGGATGGGTACCCTTGAAAAAAACATCTTCAATATGCTGGATCATTGACTCTGCTTCACTGGGTTCAATGTTTCCTGAAAACAAGTATTAATGAAATGATGAGAAAAACCAAGACAACGATATCAGACATACAATAAGTGCTTAAAAGAAGATCTGTTGGAACACATGAACCTGCCATGTAACACTGCAAGAAGGCCCTTGAAAGCATCAGGGAAGAAAATTTAGCAAGATCATCAGATTCAATATGAGGAAGAACTTCAATGTGTTCCATCCAGGGCCAAGCGTGATCCTGTAGTATTAATGAGATGTAGTACTCAGCCTGCTGATATGGCTGTTTAAACTTGAAATTCTGATATGCATTTGTTACCATTTCCTGATATAAAATACAAAGAGGATATCAGTGATGAGCCTCTCATAGACACATTTTATTGATTAAAGTTGGTTAAGATTGGTTTTGGATGAATTTTATCTGTTCCTATTTTATTGGCCTCCTTTCTTTTTTGGGATGTTCCAAAATTATCGTCACATTCAAAAAGTCCGATTATTTTAAAAGGTATTGCATTGAAGTGAAAACATTTTGCAACCACCTTTCCCACCTTCTTCACATTTTCTTTTCTAAACATATCCTTCAATCTTTTTTGCTTAGCTAGCTTAGGCCGGTACATGTAGGAATCAATCCCCCTCAACTAAGCAATAGCAGACCAATGAGGATGATGTATTGTAAAATTGGTACTAAGAGGCTCACTAGCGGTATAGGGACCAACACCATCTTGAGAAGGTCTAAAGAAAACAATTATCCGTATACATTGCCTAACCACTCACGCACAAATGTATGCCATATATATTGAACGAAAATATGTTTTCCAAATAATTTTCCTAATTATTTATGCGTATGTGTTGCCCAACTAATCATGCATTTTTTTGTTATTTTTAATTATGTTATTTTTTTTTTAATAATAAAAACAGAAAATTCTACTTTAAAAATAGACATCAACAAAAAATAATTTTGTTATTATTATTTATGCATATTTATAAGTTCATGATGATTAAAAAAATGTGTAACAATTTTATAATTTCAAAAATCTGTATTTTTGAAACTAAAAAAAATAAAATTGTCATTTAAAAAAAAAAAAATCCAAAATTAACATAAATTTATAAGTTCATGATGATTTTAAAAAAATGTGTAGGTCCATAAACATATAAGTTCTCAATAGCACTTTAAAAAAAGAAAAAAAAAAAAAACATAAATGGTTCCCAACTCTCAAACAATTGAGAGTCACTCTCGACTAAGAGTTGAGAGTTGAGAGAGACTGAGAAAGTGCATCGAAGACTCAGAGGCCACGAACTACATCGGATGCTTCCGTCGTCGACTTAAAACGCCACCGCCAACCTGAGAAGGGAGAGATGCTATTGCCGGCCATCAGAAACAACCAGATCGGAGAATAGAAGACCAGATCTGGATTCGAGCGAAGGAGACAAATCATTACGAACTTAGACCACCTAGACTTCTTCGTCTGACCCTCGAGTGCATCGACGACCCTCACCAGACTTGTTTGGTTGAGAAAGAGAGAGAATTGTACAAGAGAGAGAAAGAGGGGAAGCTCGAGCTGGTATGCAACTTCACATAGGCAAAAGCAATTTCTCGCACGATTTGAACAGGAAATCGTTCAAATTCATCCGAACCTTCGAGATCTTGCGCATCTCGTCACGGATCGTTCGAGATCCCGACATTCTAATGCGAGAAGGGTACATGCTCATCTGAGAAGGGTACATCCTCATATGTATTTGTAACGTTGGGATTTCTCATTTCGTTGAGTGGCAAGATTGATTTGTCTCGGTGAGATCTCGGCCAAGACAAACGAGACTTCGAACCATGGACACAACACGGGTACAAATATGGGGTCTGTGTCGAATAAATTACCTACATAGTGGAGTCAGTTGGGAGGAGGAGAACGTGGATGAGGACGAAAGAGCAAAGAGAGAGAGAGAGGGTACCTTCGAGGCGCTAATAGAGAAGGGGGTGACGATGCCGCCGAATAAGGTGATTGCCTTTCATGCGATTGCTTGATGGTTTTTGTTGAAAGAAACCCTCTCCTATTTATATATGTATGGTCCTTACATTTTCTTTGCACTTTTTTATTTTTAAAACGATCAAAGTTTAATTTTATTGTTCAAACCCCCAAAATTAGTTATTATGACAATGGTCCCATAAGGTTAGAATGTTGGCAAATTTACCCTTCATCAAATTTATTCATTTTCATTTATTTTTTTGATAACAAAGAAACCCTTCGGGCAATCCCCAGGCCCATATAAAACTCCACAACCTATATGGACTAGATAAGTCCAAGGCCCATGAGAACCATGAAACCTTGTGTGTGTGGCCCCAAGAGATTTAGCAAGAGTTAAACTCAAGACCTCCACTTCTTGAGGTGTAGTCCCATGCCAACTGAGCTACCTCCTAGGTTTTTATTTATTTATTACTTTTTTGCTTACAACCTTTCATTATATTTACCTTGCATAAATGCCTAATATACATGTGTGTGGATGTAGATAGATATCCACGTATCCATATGTAATTTTTGGATCCTTTTTGGCCAAATCCCTGAATCCTAAGATTTGGGAATTTGATAAATCCAACTTCTAGACTTATGCCTACACTTGACACTCGTACTCGAATCATGTAATGCAGGAGCCATGTAACTAACTTCAAATTCAACATAATATAGCTTCTAGAACCACATGCCTAAATAAATCACTGCAGAACTAGGAATTATATATCCATTTATGGTTGTCTTGCTTTGATTGCGATTCATTTGAAAGCTTAATGCCTTTTCAAAAAATAAATATTTACAAAATGAAAAAAATTACAGCAAAATTGAAATATAGAAAGTTTAATCTTTCTAGTGGCATCAAAGCCCTAACTTTTACCTTGATCACGAGAAACCTATCAGGTTTCACTTTAAATTTTGCAATTTTTTCAACAACTGTTTCCAATAAGGTCCTTAATTTGTGATTATAACCATCCAAAGTCACCTAAAAAGGAAAAAAACATAAGTTAATACATACAAGAATTGATGTATGAGAGAGAGAGAGAGAGAGAGAGGTTATAAAGCAGATAATGGAAAATAAAAAATTAAGCAAATATTAAACAACAATTTTCAGGAAAATTACGCAAATCCTGATCTTAGAAGTCTTTTGAGCCAATCAACTAGGTAGTCAAATGCAAAGAAGAGAAGACCCAAGATGTGACCCCTACAGTAAGCAAAAGTTGAAATAACATAGAAGTAAGCTAAAGTTGAAATTACATAGAGATGGACAAATTTCTCCGAATTTGTGTAAGTTTCAGTTTATTCTGTTCTGCCCCCACTAAAACTTATGGTACCACGAAGACCATATAGATGAAGTTATTTTATTTTATTTTTTTAAATTTCTAGGTATGCTTATAATGTTGATTCTTAAAAAAAATGAATTGTGTCAATTAAAGACATTGAAATCACTAGATCGAATATCTGAATGATCTAGTGAAATTTAGTAGTTAAGGTAAACTGTCATGGGCCTTGTGAGGGAGCATTGCTTGAAATTTTTACTGAATGAACAAGGATGGCACATTTTCCAAGTCTGATGAAATTGACATGACAGGACAAAGCACGTTGACACTAACTGAGACGGTATCTGCAAGCACCCCTACAAAGAGATCTGTCGCCATTTGTGGACTGAAGAACAGGTCACTATTATTCTAGACAAAAGAAGGTAACATCAGTAGTAACAACATAGCAATGAGAATGTGGATTTCAACATTTATGTCCTTTCATAGTTCTGGAATAACTAAAGAAAACACATTTAATTGCATGGCAATCCAACTTATCATTCCCAGAGAGAGAACATGAACAAAGAATGCATAGCCAAAGAGGCAAAGATACATGGTGGAAACTGGTAAGGGAAATATGGTCTAATATCAAGGATACAAATATCTATGGTATCATTAATATATCCATCGATATATCTCTCTGAAGGCCTTTGATATAAATCTCAGCAACAATATCCATTGAATAATACTAAAATAATTTCACAAAATAACAAAACCCAATATATTAATAATAGATTATATATGTAGTGCATACATCTAATATCATAAATATAATATATCACCTAATTTAAATTTGTATAAATTAATGATCATGGGATGACATTTGAGGTGTCTAATTAAGAATTGGTACTAGTACATTTCATCTACTATAATTTTGATATAAATTATAACATACAAGTGGTATTTGAAACTTCATTTATTGTATAGGAATTATTTTTCCTACTGGGAAGTTGTAGCTCACCCCAATATTTTCAAGTATTTTTACTGAAGGTGTGCACTAAATGATGGAGTAGATATTTGAAAGATCAGGGTTATGTTTGTAATACCCTGCATTTTTGGATAATTATATAAAATTTGGTATTGTGGACTAAAGTTGATTTTTGTGGTAGAATTTGAATAAGAAAAGGAAACTACAAATGGCTGAATTGAGTGGAAATGGTGTAACCAACTTAAATGGATTATTATATTATTTATGTAATTATATATATATATTAGTGGGGTTGCACATATAAGGTAGTGGAAGAGTTGGATTAGGAAACCATAAAGGACGTGGCCACTACCTATCCTATATATAGGAGTAGTGGTTTCGTTTGAGAAATTGTGTGATGTATGGGAGGAGAGTATAAAGAGAGATGAGTTCTGTCAATATAGTTCTAAGGAAGGATCCGAAAGGGTTAAGGGTACAACTGAGTTTAGTCCTATCAAGATTTTGTGTCCATGTATGAAGGGTAATGAATTCAAATTGAGCAATGGAAAGTATTGGGAGCTATTTCATTTAAAATTTTGAAGGAAATAAATTGAGGTAAGTGGGAGTATGACATGCCAGTTTATTTTATGAAAAATATTTTTATTTGTTAAATAAATGATTTTCACTAATGATTTTATGTCCATTCAAACATGTATATTTTATTTATATGAGCCAAGCAAATGATATTGTTATTTCGTTTCAAGTAATGCTTGATCAGATTTATTAATTATCTGAAACTATGTTTTGCCAAATTGTTATTATTTGAATATGGATTATGTTTGCAACTCTGGTCTAACTGCCTTATGTCTAGCCCTAGTCAGTAGGGGTTAATTTATTGGAATGCTCTGGCCCGGTTAGTAAAGGATAATACTGATCTTTGGTACCAATGCTTTGTTTAAGTCTCTTCTTGATAGGAGCACCATTTGGACCTTTGGGTCAATCTGTCTGAGTCATTTGTGTGGTTAGCCGGATTTATCAAATAAATATATATTTATTATGATCTGAAAGCTCTGAATGTTTATTGAAATTTGTTATTGATATGAGAATTCTGAAAATTAGCATTTCTTTGAACATCTTTTGGAAAATATTTAATTGTGGTTAAAAGCATATGATTTGTCAGAATATATCTTTATGAAAAACTTGTACGATTAGCATGGCCTATTCTTGTGTATGTTATACTCACCCTTACAACATATTTTTTAGATGAGCAGTTTGTTAGAGCGCGTCGGGCTAGCAGCTATTAGATTTATCGTTCATTAGTATTAGTTCTGTAGTGATTCATTTTCTTTATAAGAGGATTATTGATTCATTTCGGATGTTATTTGTTAAATTTTGGATTTATGAGTTTGGGTAGTATTTCAATTATTTTAGTTATTATCGGTGATCGTGTCATCATTGAATCTTTTGAGTGATCGTGTTTGGGGCATGACATTATTTAAGTTTATTTATTGTTTGGGAAGTTTTGTAAATACAAATTGTAATTTGTATTCCAATATTTGATGGATGTATTATGTCTTAGCAACATAGCTTCCGCAGATGCTTTAGAGTTTGATTATTGTAAAGAAAATTCATCTTGGAAAGTTTATTTTCAAGCTCATAAATTTGAACGTGTTTTTCAGGACGTTACAGTCTGTTCTCGTGTTTAGCAATACCGTTCCATTGAGGGGTATAGCCACAAAGATTTTAAGAAGACATTATCAGATTGTAAAATAGGAATAGTACAGTCAAACTGAGTGGTAACCCTTTTACTCCCTCCGTTCCTAAATAAGTGGCCTACTTTCCTTTTTGGGATGTTTCAAAATTATTGTCACATTTTAAAAGTCATTGGTTCTTTTTATTTCATTTCCTAAAATACCCTTAAAAAGGTATTCTCTCTTTTTCTAATGTTTTGTACACTTGAGGGCAAAATTGGAATGTCAAAACATATGTATTGATGTGAAAGCATTTAATAGGGTTTCTTAAAAAGCATGATTTTTCAAAGGGGATGGTCAATTAGGAATGGAGGGAGTATAAAATAATTAAAAAAATAGAAGAAATATCATAATGATCTTCCACTAAAGTATTTTTTTAATTTATTTATGAAAAATAATGATCATCCACTAAAGTTTTCAAGACATTCTTGAATAATCACCCATAAATGATAGAAAATGAGAAAAACCCAATGGACTGATATGACGAGATGGACGCCAAATGTCGGAATGCACCAATTCAGAAGGAGTAGATTGGAAAAAACACCCTATGATGTTTGGCTAATTGAAAAAACGGATGGCTGAGACGACAATGCCACTGATAAGGCGAATTTGCTTGTAACGCCGAGAGATTGCCACTATTAAGAACTGAATACAAGTAATAAATTCTAGTCTACTCACGACCTCCACTACTTATCCACATTGAGTTGAGGTCCTAAAAAATGCAATGACAGAGATAAAAGGTTACATAACAATTAAGACATTTAGTCAGTTTGCTAACAAACAAAAGATTAAATGGAAATTTGGGATTATCATGTTTTGAAGAGAGACTGAGATACGAAGTAGGATGAACTTTACATCTACCCATTATAGTACAAGAATGACCATCAATCAAAACAACAAAGGACCTAGTTCTCTAACAAATTAAAATTGAAAACAAAGTACTCTTACTAGTTATGTGTGTTGAAGCTATAAACTCTTTATCCAGAGAGTGGAAAAGGAGGAAAAAAAATGCTATTTTACTTATATGAACAAAATCCGTTGTATCAGAGAAGGGCATCTATTGTTTCTGAACTAAGGCATTATACTCCTTCCTAGAGATAGTGATAGGATCAGTAGTAGCGTAGTGGTAGGTGGAATAGGATTATTGACTTCTGTGGAAGACACGAAATACCATGTGAAGAGTACATGACTTGATTAGGGAAGTAGCCCAGGGCTTACCATGAAAATTATAAATAGCGATCCATTGTGTGATTCTTGCCAGCCCAAAATGTATACTTATGAACATCATCTCTACCATGGCTTTTGCTAAAGGTATAACCATGACCTCATTTGCTATCAAAACCAGGGTGTTGAATCCAAAAACGACGACTGCCAAAAATGACGACCTCCAAAATTACCTCCGAAATGTGAGCCCCTCTTTGTTGTCCAGATGATAGTCCCATTTCTATCTTGTTAGGCTTGCACGTGAAGGGGAGTGTTAGAAATATACCACATCCCACATTGGTTAATTATAAGCCTTGACATGGCTTTGTATACCTGTTTGGGCCTTGCACTTATAAGCTTAGGCTTTTAGGTTGGAAACTTAACACAATGCAACCTTCATTGCTTATGCCCACATCAAGTAATTTGCACCATTTAACTTTATAGTGGTGACTTGCATATTAATTATGTTGTCCCAAGTGAACAACCCTAGAAGGGGGTGAATAGGGTTTAAAAGCTAATTATGGACTTTAATGCAATCTCAAAGAAAAATATTGCAAGTAAGAGAAATTAACAACAATTAAGAGAATATGCATTATAGAGTTAAGAGAAAAAGATTGCAAACGATGATTTTAACGAGGTTTGGCCTCTCCGCCTACGTCCTCGTACCAAGAGCTCCACTTGAGGATTCCGCAATCCACTATCGTACAGGTGGAGATCAAACCTTTAAAAGCCACGACTTTTCTTAACTAACACTTGCACAAAACTCCCTTCAAGAGCTTCAAACCTAGGGTTCACACAACCTTAAGAATACAGGATAATTTGTAGTTTGTTTTGTGTACAAAGAACTCTCTCAAAGAGTAGATAGCACAGAAATGAAAGCTCACTTAGCTATGATTGAGTTCACAATAAATGCTCACTTCAATTTTTCTAAGGCTTGAAAGTAAATTATAGTGATTTGGTTGTTTGATCACAATGAATACTCATAAATGAGTTCAAGTAGTGTATTTATAGCCCAAAGGTTCAATATGACCATTTCCAAGCAGTAAATGCTGGGAAAGTAAGTTTGGTGGGCATTTAATGCTCAAAAGATCATCTAAAAAACTAGCCATTATGTGTCAGCACAAGGATTTTAGTCGTCTAAAAATTCCATTAGACGTCTGAAACTGGTCTCAGTTGTCTAAAATACATATCTGAGAAAACCAAAGATACCTTAAAAAGGGGCAAGAATTTTAGCCGTCTGAAACTATTTCAGACGTCTGAAAACTTTGTTCCAGAAACAAGTTAAGTTCAATCAAGTCTAAGGTCTTTAGGGATATGATCCCTTATCAACTAGTGGTCAATTGGTCAATTTACTTAGTTCACTATGTCTACTTGTTTTTATCTTATAGCCCTTAAGAGATGGGAGCAAAAACCATGATTTCAACCTTACAATTACCCCTAGCACTCAAACATATACGTAATCTTCAATTGATTTTCTCTTGGAGTGTTGGTAACCCTTGTTCATGATCCTTACAGTTGATTTATTGATGATCTATGTTCTTTGTATGCATCCATGATGGATTGGTTGCCCTTGTGAGGTTGATTGCTTGATGTTTATCTTTCCAAGGCCTTGTCTTTAATCAACACTTCATTTTCACAATTAGCAACTTAAACACTTGTTGATTTATCATCAAAACCTTGGGGCCAAAAAATTACATTAGACAAAGAGACATAAACCAGTTTCACGGAGCTAGACTCAACCATTAATATGAATGGACTAAACCAACAACACTAACGTTTTCAAATCCTCCACAATACCCCTAACAAACACAAAGAGACACAATACACTTAATCAACAACCACAGTCAATTACTTCATCATTAACACACTTCGACAGTTCTCAACATAACTCATAACTAAGCAACCAATACCTAACTTTGGATAAATCCATGAACTTAGCAAGTGATGAACCAAGTCGAAACACGCAAAAGCTAGGGTTTTGGCACATTATTTCACTTTAAAACCCTAAAAAAACCCCAACAGACCTCAAAATACAATGTGACAGAAGCAAGAAGTGACGAGGATATCACACGACACCCTAAAAGTGCTGTTTGAACGACCATATGGACTGTACAGATTTTTATTTATTTATTATCATTATTATTTTTAGGTTCCTCCCGCCTTCTACTTCAACTCTTTCAACTGCAGTCCATTCAAAAGAGATTTTGTTTGCTTGTTTTGTCAAGCAATACGGATAAAACACAATAAAAGAAGAAGATGGTTAATCTTCTTTGGATCATCGCTCTAATACCATGTTGGGTTTGTAAAAGATCAAAGAGAGAATATGGAGAAGAGAGAAGACAAAGAAAAGAGAGAAGAATGTAGGCGGCTAACACCAGAATGGAAAGACTAGTGCCTAATATATAATAAAGAAGCTGGAATTAAAAATAGACCGCTATTACAAATAGCTGATAACTCTAACAAATATTTTTTTGATGAAGATTAAGACAAAATTTACAAGAATAAAAGGAAAATGAAAACAACTTACTTGAAAACCACTATATGTGCTGCCAATGCCATAATAAAGACCAGCAATGCCTGCATCGCAAGCTGAAAGATTTTTTTTAAAAAAAACGTAAGCTCATTCCAAGAAAATCACTTACTTCACTGGAAGGTGTAAATTAAATTTGAGTCATTGCTCAGGGAATTTATAGAGAGAATGAAAGCCCAATTAAGAAGAAATCATGAAACTATACATTATAGGCTGCCTATAATACTAAATTAGTGCTGAACTGCATCTCCATCAATGAAACGATTATACAAAGATCTCTAATTAAAGAGAGAATAATGGAAATTTATCATTCATCCATTGTGCCCCAAACAGCTTACCATATTCATTCAAGTAATCTTTTAACAATTGTATAAAGATACTGGTAAGAACTGTAGCTGCAGGTGAGTTGATAGCATAGGGGCAGTTGAAATCTATTATAACATATGCCTTGGGAGTGCAGAATTTCGTATCAGGCTTATACCATAATGTTGAATAGGATGACTTTCTTAACAAAATTGGGAATTCGGCCTGTTTCAAAAGACAACCATATCAAAATGATTAACTTCTGGTAAAGAAATTCACATCGAGTAAGAGTATAGTATTCTTTGTACCTTATCTTTCACATCCTTTAGCGACAAATCAGTAGGGATGAAAATATTAGGCGCAGGTAGATGCAGATGTTCATTAGGAGCTGATAGCATCCATTGCTGCACATATATAAATATATCTTAAAGGGATCATCAAGTTTTTTATTTCGAGATATTATAATTACCAACAAGAAATTAGTTATTTAATTAAAAAAAAAAAAAAAAAAAACCAAGAACAAAAAAGTCAAATGAGTGCCAATAACACCAATTTTGCAGTTGTGGAATATTAAGTATTATGAAACAAATTATGAATAACATCCATTAACAGACCTGAATTAGTGAAACAGTTATCTTCTCGACAGAATATGCAGTTCCAAACCATGGCTCAATCATGTTAGTACATCCTTCAAAATTCTTTGACTCCCAAAAGATTCTGTTGAACAGAGAGCTTATTATGAAAACTACCATGACTCAACCATGTCAAAATCTCAACTAAAAGATATAGAAAAGCAGGCCAAGTATGCAAAAAGCAGACTTCCAATAGGTAATTATGAGAAACAACAACAAAAATTTACTAGTACTTGGATGAATTTTGCAGACAGCTATATCTTGAATGGAAGGAAAATAATCTAATGCTGTTGATGGTCTCGCCCTTTAGTTAGATAATCATATGCATCTTTCCTTTTAACTTATGATAGCTTTCAGGAACATTACCTATCAGCATAGTTATGTCAAATACTAAAAGGAGCAGATAAATCTTTACATTTATGCAGCAAGTGCTTCTATCCATTTGCTCAAGGTTTGGACCAAGGAGATCAAGTTTACAATTCCTTCAGTGAGGTTAAATATAGGAAATGGAACTCAACTCTAATCTATGCTACATGGATTCGGTTACGGCTGTCGGGTTCTGGTGCATATCTAGGTGTCAGATTCATCTGTTCTCTAAAGAATTTCCACTAACTTGATGTGTTTGAAAAGAGTACTCACATCCATGTCGTGTTGTGTTGACACAGGTACTCAGGGTGAAGCAAAGGATCCATGTAACATAGATTCTAATTTCCAGTTCTAATTACTTTATGTAAAATAAAGCTAAACCATCTGCCTAGGAAATTAAACAAATTTCTAAACAGCTTCAGCCATTCTAATAAAGTTTAATGCCATTGGATACTGTTCTGATCCTTACTTTGCCCTAAATAGATTTATATAAATCAATTTTTTTCCGTTATTTATCATAATCATCACCACTTATAGTAAACCAAAAGAAAGAAAAAAAGGGATCTTCAGATGAGATGTATGATATTTGTAAATATTTTATTTAGTTAAGGGTAGATTAGTCTTTCTATTTATTTTAGGTTTAGCCTTATATATCATTTCTTGTAATCTTAAGTTTCAATGTTAATGCAAAATCATCTTTCCTACAAAGTCACCTAGAATCAGAGCATAGGGCAAGCTGCATCTTTTTGCTCCTTCCCTATTGCATCTCTTCCTTGCAGATGAAGCCTTAGCAATTGAAACCTTCCTCATCAGTCAAAGAATTAGCAAGTCACGACATCTCATAGTCGAACAACAAAGACCACAGCACCCTTCAACCAGTTGCAACACCAGAGTCGATACCTTCCCTAGGGCTACTTGCAAGCAATCGCAGCAGATAGCACCATTCAATCGGTTGAGACCTTCCCAATTTTACAGTCGTACCTCATCATCACCTTCTTCTCTTTAGTTCACACCCTCTTCTCTTCAGTCGAACATTGTTCAGTGTTAGCTTGATTTACATTGTTGACCCATTCCCTAACAGCTTAAGCTTTTACGATCAAGTGGTGGTCCAATATGGTATCAAAGCTCTGGTTTCTAGGAGGTCCTCATTTCTAGTCTTCTCACCTCCCTCCCTATTTTTTTATCGTTTTGTTGGTTGTTTATTGGTTCACCACCCCACGTGCAAGCGGAGGTTGCACGTGAGGGGAAGTGTTAGCTTGATATACATTGTTGACCCATTCTCTAACAGGTTAAGCTTTTGGAGTCAAGTGGTGGTCTAACATACAGATCCAGTCGCACTACCCTAGGCCATTCACAGCCCTAGTCGCACACCTTCTAGACTTTATACACCATTCTAGGGCAACCATAACCGTAGTTACCCCTTATCTTAACCTTGTTTGGACATGATGCAACTCGTTAATCCTTGTTCCAGCCACAACAGGTGATCACCAGCCTGCGTTGCGCTATTTCCAGTCATTATTATCTATTTCTCAGCATTGTGAAGCATTGTGAAGACTCTTTTACCTATCACAGACCTTCTTTCATCTTTATTTAGTCTTCTCATCATGTTGGGGGTAAATTATAGACTATTAGCATTCCGTTGATAGGGGACAATTACTCTTACTAGTCTAATGTTATGAAAAATATTCTACCAGTAGAGGCCTTTGGCGTTATATTACAAGTATTGAAGTCCAATCCCCTGATCCTAAAATTGATGGTTTTGAATTTTTGATACAATAGTTGCAAAGTGGGAGATGGAGAACACACAAGTTCTCACTTGGTTACACAAGTCTAATGAACCAAGTATTGGTCAGAATTTTTCCAAATATAACACAAGTAAGAAAGTTTGGGACTACTTGAAGGGCATTGTAGACACCCCATTTTCACCCCTATGAGTTCATGAACTCATTTGATGAGGTTCTAATATGTTTAGTAGCTTCTAAGCCTTGAAGGACACTTTTGTCCTTTTAAGCTTCTGTGGTTAATTCATTATCACATGCATCTTCTTGTTTCATTTTGCATTTTTATCATTTTCATTTAGTTTCTAGGTGCATATGGGGTATGTTGGTGTAATTTGGTTCAATTTTAGATAGGTTGGATGGCTATTAAGAACTTTTTCGATTTGGAAGGCAATTTCGTTTTTTAACTCGTATCTTTTCAAATTGACCTTGAGACTCATTCCGGGTTGTTCCATTGTGTTTATATTGATGTAGAGAGTCTATTTGTAGAGTCAATTTAAGGACTAAATGGCTTTGAGATCAATTTACTTCATTTTTCACACTTGGCTAAGTGGCCCTTTTTGATTAACTGCCTTGTTAAACCCAGCCACCTAACCATGGTTAGAGATTTTTGGCTCAAGAATATTCTAGACTTGTTCTTTATTGAATTATGGAAATTTTGGATCTTGAATAACTTAATTCGGAGTTAATTTGACCAAGTTATGGCGATTTTAAGGAAAAAACCCAAAATAGGCAACAGAAGAGAGCAAGGGGTGACCCGTTAGCCCAACCAGTCAACTGAGGTCCCGCTTCCAATTTTGTTCTTATTCCTTTTTTGCACAATTTTGACCTTCCAAATTGATTTTTCTTGACTCCAAAGGTTTCCATCATTGTTTTTTTAGTAACTTCACTTTGAGTTACTTGATGATAAAGTGAATTAATAATAGCCATTGATTGATTTTTTATGGTAAATAAATCTCCGCCATTGGATTCTAGAGTTGGTTCCCCATAAATAAAGACCCTCTCTTCAACATAGAACACTTGTACACCCATCTTATTCATTAGTGAGAGAAGGAGCACGAAATTTCACATATTCATACACCTTGAGAGAAGTATTCCATCATATTTTTGAAGAAGAATAAGAAGAATATCAAGCCTAAGAAGAAGGAAGTGCACAACAAGGGTCTTCACTACTAGCAAGCCTCCTTCATTTTCTATCCTCTTGTGGGTTGTTCATAACATGCCTAGGATTAATTCTTAGTATGATTATCATGTTTACTTGATATTGTTGAGTTTATATGATGCATATCATGATAAATTCACTATATTCCTTTTTGCATACTGAAATAGTGACTTTCTCTCTCTAAAATAGGGGTATTCTTCATAGCATAGTAGTTGAAGCCCTAGGGTAATTTTCTTTTCATAATTCACTTTTATGCATGTTTTTGAGCATTTTTCATGTTGGAGTCATCTTGCATAGTATTCATCTTTATAGGTCTATAGGTGATTATTTTTTTAGAGGATAATTATCCTTTTTAGAGGGTAGGTCTTTGCATGAGAGTCCTGGAGAGTGTGTTTAAGTGCGCCACCACTTTTATTACATTTTTAGGTATTGATTTTATGTAGGATATGTAGAGAAATCATTCATGGGGAGTATTTTCAGTTTTCATGTAAAATTATCTTAAGATAGTTTTGCTTAACAAAGCTCGCCGTAGGAGGGCCCTTTTCACGTTTTTACATAAAATCTTCATCTTTTGGGTCATGTTTATTTTTCTTTTCATATTTTGAATCACTATATGATGTTTTCATGATAGTGGTTCATCTTTTACATATTTTTAGATTTTTCATGCATGATAGGTAGCTTATTCCATGTAGGAGCATGCTAGGGTTTTGAGTTTCCTTTTAATTATTGCTTTTGCATGATTATTGGATGATTTTGAGTCATTTGTATTCTGTCCAGATTTGATTTATGTCTTTTAATGATGATTTGGGTATATCTTTGATTGATTTGAGCATGATAATTATCCTATAGCATAAATAGGGTGATTATTTAGTATTTTGTTAATGTTTTGAGATGATTTGCATTATGGTAAGTTCAGGTATAGTATGTCTCCTTTCTATTTATTCCCTTCTCCCCCTTGGGTTATTTCCTTCAAAATGAATTATGGTAACTCCTAAGTTTCCATACTTAAAAACTTTCTATTTCTTCTAAAGTTCATTTTTTTTGTAAAATTTCCTATTTCTCATATTCCCTTTTTTGGAAACTCTCCTTTATTTAGAAACTTTCCTTTTCTAAATATATGGAAACTTAAGATTTATAGAAGTTCCTTGTGAAATAAATAACCCCTTCTCTTTCGAACCACGTGGACTTTAATCCTTGCTTGACTATTTGGAATGTACATAAGCGTTCACTTGAACTCAAATCCTCGCTAGGATACCAAGTATCCAAGGTTTATTTTGTTTTGTTTCATCTTATTTATTCTCTTATTCTCTTGTTCTCTTTATTCCTTCTTTATTTCTTTCCTTATTATCTCTTTCATTCTTATTTATGGATGAATGTGAATGAATGGTTGATCCTTAGCTTGCATGGATAATTTCTTACGAAGTGATTGAAATAGCCCAAATAAATTAAGAGACATTTTTTAGGGCAATGTGGGTACCTATGGGATGTTTCTCAGAATCTTCCCACGTCGTAACTTAGTCTCCGAATCCTCTTTTTGGTTTACTAAGACTTGCCTTTTCCTACAATTGGAATCAGTTGTTTTGTTAATGAAAGGTTTCCTTTATAATTGTTTTCATGGTTTCCTTATCCTTTAAAATAAGTTGGCGATTCCTAGTTTTTATTGTTTTCTTTGTATGAACCAAATCTAATTTTTTATCAAATTTTAAAAAAGAGGGTTTAACACCCATGGTTCACAGGCATATATCTGTTAGATTTATATTTTGTACATAGGAGTATTAGGGTACTTTAGTCTTTTTGTTATTAGGGCTATCCCTATTATTGGGATCAGTTGGTAATAATGGAAGAGTTGCAACTATTAGATGTTTATATTAGTTATAGAGAGAGGAAACGACTTGTGCAGTTTCTTATGGCCTTCTGGGATCAGTTTGAGCCTCTTCGTGGAGCTATTCTTCATTGGGTTCCATTACCTAAGGTGGATGCAGCTGTTCGAGAACTTATGGCTAAGGAAACCCATTTTAAGTTATCCCACTCTGCACCTTCCTTACAGTCAGTATTTGTGGCATCTTCTGCACAGCTTGCGTTGCTTCCTACACCTAGTATTGTACCACATGCATCTCATCTTGCTCAACTTACTAAGAAGCCCAAGCCTCATGTTAGTGTGGATGAATGTAGTTTTTGTCGTCAGAAGCGGTATTGGAAGCATGCTTGGCCTAAACTTGCAGCTTAGCACAGGCGCTCTCCTTCCTAGTTTGCACCTTTGACTTTCTTCTCAGACTCTAGTTCACTCTCCAGCCTCATTCGCAGCACCGACATCTAGCAGTTTCCCACCTTCTACCTTGCAGTCTATGATTAAGCAGCTCCAATCTTTTCTTGCATCCTCTTCTAGGAATCAATCACCGGTTTCTGTCTTGTCTACTATTTACTCAGGTTTGCATGGTCCTTCTTCCTTAGGTATCGCTCCTACATCATGGATTTTTGACTCAGGCTCTTTTCATTACATGACACATGATCTACCTTCTCTTAGTTATTGTATTTCACCTTCCTCACCTATTATAATTGTCACAACTAATGGTTCTCCTATGCAGGTTGAATCTACTGGTTTTGTGATTCCCTCTGCTTCCTCTTCTTTATTTATACCTAATGTCTTTTATGTCCCCCAATTATCCCTTAGTTTATTATCTATTAGCTAACTTTGTGATGATGGGCTTGATGTTGTGTTTTCTTCTTCTGGTTGTGTTGTTCAGGATCAAACATCCAAGAAGTAGAATGGGTCCAAGCGTAGAGTTGGCGACTTATATGCTTTGGAGCAGTTGCAAATGCCTGTGAAGAAGCCTTCGTCTGCTTTGTTATCTTTTTGTTTAGATCAAACATCTTTATTTTATCTTTGGCATTCTAGGCTAGGTCATTTGTCTACTGATTGTTAAAAAGATCTTGTCATGTTTGGTAATTTGGGTAAGGTTGCATTTAGTGATATTAAAGAATGTAGTGGTTGTAAACTTGCCAAGATGACAGCTTTGCCTTTTAATAAAAGTATATATGTTTTTATTTCTTCTTTCTCTATTGTGCATATTGATGTTTGGGGTCCTTCCCATATTCCCACTAAAGGCGGGTTTGTGTATTATGTCTCTTTCATTGATGAATATAGTCGTTTCTACTGGATCTATCTTATGTCACATAAGTCAGATTTTTATCGCATTTATCGTGAATTTCATTCAATGGTTCAGACTCAATTCTCTACTACGATAAAAATTCTTCATTCTGACTTGGGTGGTGAGTACTCTTTAAAGGAATTCACTGAGCTCCTGAGGTCTCTTGGTACTATTCATTAGTCCTCTTGTACTGATACTCCTGCACAGAACTTTGTTGCCGAAAGGAAACATCTCCATATCGTTGAAACTGCCCGCTCTCTCCTTCTTTCATCTTCTGTTCCATCTATTTTCTAAGGTGAGGCCACTTTCACTGCTATCTACCTCCTCAATCGTATGCCCGCTCCTCTCCTGGGCTTTCTCCTTATGAATTTTTTTCTTTTTTTTTTTTTTTTTTTTTTTTTTTTTTTTTGGTGACTCACCTAATTATTCTCTGTTAAGAGTTTTTGGATGTTCTTGTTTTGTCCTCCATCCTAAACGAGAACGTAACAGGTAGAGTGCTCGCTCTATTTTGTGTGTCTTCTTGGGATATGGTGTTCATCAGAAAGGTTATCAGTGTTATGATCCTATGTCCAAAAAATTGTATGTCTCGTCATGTTGCCTTTCTTAAACGTCTTCTATACTTCACTCTTCCACTTAAGATTGCTCTTATCACCAAAGATGATTTAGTTGATCTAGATCCCTTCCTTGCTAATGAGTTTTGTGACGAGTACATATCTAATCTTGATCCTCTCTCTCTCTCCCTTCTCCTACTACTAGTTCTCCTGAGTTGCCTTCTTCCCGCCTCACTTCTCAAGATGCTTTTAGATTTCCTTTGGTTTTCTCTCGCGAGACACAGTAGCCTTCTCAATCTATAAGTGCCAACTCCAACGTTCCTAGCACTACTTCTTCAAATACGATTCCTCCCGAATGCAGGTATCCACTTCGTTCTCGCAATCCTCCCATTCGTCTTGGCTTTTCTCATACATGTTTCTCTTCTCCCTATCATTCTTTCTTACTTTCAATTCATTTTTATTATGAACCTCTATATAAAGAAGATTGTATTGATCCCAATTGGATTAATGCTATGCAAGATGAGTTAACTCTCTTCATAAGACTCGTACTTTAGAGTTGGTTCCATTGCCTACAGGTAAAAATCTCATTGGTCGCAAAGGGGTCTATAAGGTAAAGACCAACTTTGATGGATCTCTTGAGCGCTATAAAGCTCGGCTTGTTGCAAAGGGGTTCTCTGAAGAGTATGGGGTTGACTATGAGGAAACGTCTGCTCTTGTGGCTAAAATGACCACTGTTTACACCTTAATTGCTGTTACTGCAGTCCATCGGTGGCCACTCTTTTAGCTTAACGTAAAAAATGCCTTCCTAAATGGCCATCTCACTAAAGAATATATTCACCCTGCTCCAAGCTTTCCTCATCCTCAGGGTTATGTTTGTTGTCTCGAGCGTGCCCTTCATGGTTTGAAGCAATCCCCATGAGTATGGTTTGACCGCTTTCAGTTTGCTTTTACCCATATTGGTTTTCACCCGAGTGTTCATGATTCTGCTCTCTTTCTTTGTTGCACCTCTCAAGGTTTGGATGTTCTCCTTTTATATGTGGATGATATAATCATCACTGGCTCTGATTCGACTGCTATTGCTGAAGTGAAGCACCATCTTATTGTTGAATTTGAGATAAAAGACTTAGGTCCTCTTCGGTATTTCTTGGGAATTAAGGTTGCCTCTTCTCCTAAGGGTTATCTTCTATCACAGTCCAAATATGCTAATGAGCTTATCTGCCGACCTCATCTTACAGATGATAAAGTTGTACACACCTATTGAGTTGCATGCTAAATTCTCACCCTCTAATGGTGTTCTCTTGGACAATCGTACTCTCTATTGTGAGGCGTGAGCTAGTTGGTAGTTTGGTCTATCTTACAGTGACTGGTCCCGATATTTGCTTATGCAGTTTATATTGTTAATCAGTTTGTGTATGCACCTCAGACTACTCATTAGGCTGCCTTGTTCCGCATCTTACGTTATATCTGTAGTACCATTTTCAGAGCTTATTGTTATCATCCATTTCGTACTTGACTCTTCGTGCATATGTTGATGCTGATTGGGCTGATGATGTTACTGACTGCAAGTCCACTACTGGTTATCAAAGACAGTAATATCGTCGATACTGGCGATATATCGCTGATATATCGGCGTATCGACGGTGGTTGACACGATATTAAACTGCGATTTATTTTTGACTGATTATCGAGCGATATATCTCGATATTGATCAATACTGATGATATCGAGAAATGCCGAGAAAGTCATGGTTTTTTAGCAGTGTTTTGGACCAATTTTGGCGATCTTCCACCAATTTTCCAGCGATATTTCGACAAATATCGGTAAATATCGGTGAGCCTTCAAGAGAAAGAAGTAGAAGAAGAAATGAAGGAGAACGAGAAGGAGAAAAAGGAAGGTCTAGATGTCTGATTTGTGCACCTTGTCTTGTCGTTGCCGTCATTCATGGAAACCATTCTGCTTTTGTTTTAAGAACCCTTTTTTTCCCTTTTTCTTTTGTTTCCCAAGCCTATGTAAAGTGTAAACCGTGATAAAGGGATAAAGAGATAAGATTCCTTTATCACTTTCCTGACACCTCTTTAAATAAAAGACAACCCTTTTATTAAAAAAACCCACTTTTGACATATTTTTACATTATAACCCTATAATTCTTTTTAACTTTATATTTTTACCTTTAACTATGTAACATTTTTAAAAGAACCCCACTCATTTTTTATACTACCTCTATTCAAATTGACCATCCCGTTTGAAAAACCACGCTTTTTTAGGAGACCCTTAAATGCATTCACATCATCATATATGTTTTAACATTCCAATTTTGCCCGTAAGTGTACAAAACATTGGAAAGAAACAAAATACCCATGAGAAAGGGTATTTTAGAAAATTACATTAAAAAAATCATTGACTTTTTTAATGGGACAATAATTTTGGAACATCCTAAAAAGGAAAGGAAGCCAACAAAATAGGAACAGAGGGCATATTTATTTTTATGTAGTGAGTTAGTAACATTTTTTTATTTTATTTATATACTATGTTTAGTATTTCATATATTTTAAAATATAATTTCAAGTTAATGACCTCTAATTTAGTAGCACCTAATATTTAAATGTTATAAATATGTATTTTAATGTTATGTAACATTAGCTATAAAATTTTCATAAGTTTATAATATTTATTTGCTCAGCGCCCTGCATTTTTTGCACCCTATACACCACTTGCTTTTTTTATAGGGATTTAATTTGCAATATTTTTATGCTAGATTGTGTATTAAAGTCTAAATCATTGTTTCCCAGAATTTCAATAAAAATATCCATGTTTAACTCATAATATCCACCATATCTTTAAAACAATATTGATATTGTCGATATATCCAACGATATATTGATATATCCATATTTTTGGACCCTCGATATATCCATCGATATCGATATTAAAGTCTATGCTGGTTATTGTGTTTTCCTTGGTGACTTTCTCATTTCTTGGAAAAGCAAGAAATAGTCGGTTGTTACTCGTTCTACGACTAAGGCCGAGTATCGTGTTATGGCTCATTCTATGGCTGAGGTTGTTTGGCTTCGCTGGCTTCTCTTTGATTTGGGTATTTCTAGTTCTTCTTCGACTCCTCTTTATTGTGATAACAAGAGTTCCATTCAGATTGCCCACAATTATGTTTTCGTGAGTGCACGAAGCACATCGAGATTGATTGTCATTTTGTGCGACATCTTCAGCTTAGAAGTGTCCATCTATCATTTGTTTCCTCTACCTCGCAAATTGCTGATTTCTTTACCAAGACTCATAGTTTTGCTCGGTTCTGCTTTCTGCTTGACAAACTCTCGATGCTCTCTAGGTGAGATCATGAGTTTGAGGAGTGAGACGTACATATTTTTGTTTATTAAGGATATTTTAGTATTTTAGCCTCATTAGGGTTATATTCTCTTGAGTTCATTTATATACTTTGTAATGCTGTCATTATTCAATATAGTGAATAAACTATTTGCAAAGTATCACTCACTTGGTTACACAAGTCGGTGGAACCTAGTATTGGTCAGTATGTTCCCAAATATAACACAAGTAAGAAAGTTTGGGACTACTCGAAGGGCATGTATCTGTTAGATTTATATTTTGTACATAGGAGTATGAGGGTAGTTAAGTCTCTTTGCTACATGGTTCAAAGTCTTGGTCTCAGGCCTTGTCACGTTTCGGTCTCGGTCATCTCGGTATCGCCCATTTCGCCGCGTCTCGGGCGAGATGCAACTTTATGCATGAAAGAATGTTTAAAAAAATCTAAAAAAATAATAGAAAAATCACAAAAAAATAAGATAATCACATTGGAACCATTAAATAAGCAAAACAATTAACTTTGGACAAGTAATATGGTTCATAACATTAAAACAGGCGCCAGCATGTTCTTTTATTATAAAATACATAATATTTAATTAGTGTTTTTTTATTCTTTTGAAGTAAAACCATGGCTATTATTTATTACTATATTAAAAATAAGTAATAGAAGATTTAATACAAGTTACATAAATAAATGACTTTAAGTTACAAAAACTAATATTTTAAAATTACCTATTTGTCAATTAAAAAAAAATACTAAAATGATTGAGTAATTTTTATAAATAATACAAGGTAATAATAAAAGAGTTTGCTTTTTTTTTTAAAAATAATAAGAAAATAAAAAAGATTAAGAAGTAACTTATAATAGGTCAAAAGGTCAAACCTTCATACTTGCTTTAAAATAATATAGTATGTTGTAATTTTTCAAGAGTATAAGGAGTTGGCACAGATGATACCCACCGACACAAAAAAAAATAAAGGAAAAGAAAAGGAGAAGAAGAAGAAGAAGCAGAAGAAGAAGAAGGCGATGCTCGCGACTAGCTCCAAGCTTGAACCCAGGTGCTCTCGCTCTCTCTCTCTCTCTCGTGGTTGGTTCCAAGCTCAAACCCACCGGTCGAGCACCTCGACACTGAAAGAACCCATTTGTCTCGAACCAGTTGACACACCTGAGGCCACGAACTAAGTTGAGCATCCTTGAGGTCGCGAAACCAGTCGACCCTCGACTCCTTGAACCTTGACCAGATCTGTTCGAGAAGATGCTTGAGGTGTGAGCTTCGGCAGTCGAACCCAGTCGAAAACTAGAACAACCTACACAGACCGTCGATTCTCAACACAAATGAGAGAGATCAGAGATCTGTTTGGGTTTTGATGGCTTCTAGGACTTCAAGTATCGTTCGAGATTGACGAGATTTTGTCCGAGATGCACCGAATTTACGAAATATCGCCAGTAACGGTCCGTGTTGAACAAAATCTCACTGATCTCGTCCTAGAAGCAAAGTCCCTTATATATTTCTATACCGATGGGAAATCTCGTATCGCCCATGGCCGAGACCGAATCATCTCGCCGAGATCTCGTTCAACACGAGCGAGACTTTGAACCATGCTTTGTTATTAGGGTTAGCCCTTTATATTTATCTTTTGTAACCTTGTTTAATGTTATCGAGAATTCTACTTTTTGCAAAGTTATCATGGTATCAGAACCCTAAAAAGGAATAGGACCTCCTTTTATTAGCAAGTCCTTCCTCTAATGTCATCATCTTTGCCTCTCATTAATTGCACCTCTTAGAAAAAGTCGAACTCAGCCACGTGGATTTGAACCATGTTAAGTCATCTACTTTTCTTCTCTTCAAAGCCGATTTACATCAAAGACAATCTATGCACGCGGACGACCTCCATTAAGCCCTAACATTAAGCTGCATGAGCCACATCATAACCTTTCCAATACCTGTCAGACCAAAAGGAACCTTCTCTATCACACCCACCAAATCGCACCAACAATAATTTCTTCCCTTGATTGAACATCAATGACCTTCCTTAAGGATCGTTGCACCCTATCGCAACCCTCCTTCTGTCATAGTCTCTCTGTTGCACGAGCCTTCACTGAACTTCTTCACCTTCGTCAAGCATTCTAAAACTAGTAGAACATCTGTCTCTGAATTGCACCGAGTCAGAAGCTCTCTTCAGTCAAACCAACCAAATCCCTCGAACCTAGCTTCAATTGCACAACCTCTTCCAAGCTTTATCGCACAATCTAACTTCAGTTACACCATCTTAAGTGTAGTCTAGACCTAGTTGATTCACCCTGTCACATTTGCATCATCCCCGATCCCTTGAAGCATCACAATTGCATCATCTTAGTCCCTATCGAGACCTTTGCATAGCCTTAGGATTCTATTTGACCCTTGATAGACTCTCAAAAGCCATTTTATTACATCAACTTAGCGATTTCTCATCCCATCACAAGGCTTAGTTAAGGCACCTAGCCACATATTGCACCTCATAGCAAGTCTTTTTACTTATCTCAGCTATTATTTCATCCTTTGTTCGATTGCAAGGCTTAGTCAAAGGCAACCACCTCTTCAGTCGCATTATTGGTTAGTAATTGATCTCCGAGAAGGCACAGATTTATTTCAAACTATTTGGTATTGGTTGGAACCAATTTTTTTGCTTTTAGAAGTGTTTAGTTGATTTTGTTGGATTTGTGACCTATCTAATGGGGTCTAAGAATGTTGTTGGCCGAGTGTTGGTTTATCGGCCCTTGGGATCACTTGAAAGCCCAAATCATGCGTTACTATTGATGAGCGTAGCTTTTGTCATCAAAATGGTCATTAGAAGGCTAAATTTCCACATTTTTTGAGCAGGTCTATGCATGTAATGTAAGGAATTGGTGTAGAGAAAATCAACAATGCAGAACACAATGATAAACAAAAATCATAAACCAATTCCCTATAGCCCATAAATCTAATTGTGGTTCATACAAAACAAAACCCTAACTAGAAGGAGAGGGTTAGAACGTACAGTAAGTCCTTAAGACGAATAATTGATCCTCGAACTAGCAGCACAATTGCACTGCCTCCATAGTATCCACACCAAGCAAAAGCCTTCAAGTTGACTCCTAGTTCTCCTTAGGGTTCGCTAGAAAAGGAGAAGAAGAAGAGAGAGAAAGAGAAGCTTCCTCAGAGAATTCGGCCAGGGTAAGGAGAGAGTGATTGTAGTGGTCTAAAGCACATACTAGTGTGCTATATATAGGCACACTAATAGGGCCGGCCAAGGGGGAATTCCCACCTGATGTGGGTTTTGCAATTTCTCTAAATTGCACATTAACCCCTCTAACTTACATTTAACGCAAGTGAGGCCCAATAGAACTTTTCTTAATTCACTCTTGCCCTTTCTCTCACAACTTAAAGTCCCACTTTGCTTATTGGTGTGTGACCTATTGGGTTCACAACATATAGTAGTAGGTAGTGGCACATAGAGTGCCCAATGAAACACTTTCCATTAAGGGTCTAATTGGAACACGTTCCAATTCCCTAATTGATCATAACTAACTTATATCAATTAGGGCTTCTACTAATCATAAGTAACATCTAGCAATGGCTTATGGTGTAATCCTAAATGAGATGAATATAAATCATACAAAGAACCCTTCAGTTACAGTTAAGGTTACAATTATATCCTTCCATCATCACAATGCTTTTGATTAAACTAATAGGACATGGAAGTTTGTCAAGTCTCTAGTTTAATTCTTTATGAACCTACCCAAAATATCAACTCATTAGATGCACTATGAAAACCCATTTTCATAGTCATCCTACTATGACCATAGATTTATATGAGTTATATTTATGAGTGTTCTTGTGAAACATTCTCCCTTTTCCTGAGAGTGATAGATCTCTTGTTGATTACTTATATGCCTTCACACATCAAGCAGTAGAGCCCATAAACACCCTTATACACCCCAGTGGAATATACAGTTAGTGCTATTAAACTTCCAAATCTTCATACATAAGACAACCATGGTGTCTCAGGTCCAAGGATTTCTTGTACCATTGTAACTATGAGAAACTGATTAACAGGTAGGTAAAAGCTCCATTCAGTTTATCTCAAATTAAGATGGCCACATTCAGTGTACCTGTTCATATAACAAGCACCCATATGTTTGTTTTAGTGTCTCCACACAAATAACTTAAGACTAGCTTTCCTCCTATAGAGCCAACATAACATGTGCTAGTCCTATGGTTGATTATTGTCCATCATAGTGAACCTTCAACTAGCAATGATTTAAGAGTTTAGTACAGAGACATATATATATAGTCTCCTAATCACAACACTTCGTGATTTCATATTCTTAACTCTAACTCCATGAACATATCATGTAAATATAAAATTGAATAAACATGACACAATAAAGCCCTTTATTAAATTATAATAAATGTAATTAACAATAAATGAAATTAATTGATTCTTCATTATCCCTAAAGTATCATCTCTATGATTGGCTGTAGGGTATACTACTAACATGTAAAGCAATTGTAGAACTTCTCTCTTAATCACAGCTTCATGCCTTAGTTGTCACTTCTTTTGTAGTTTGTCTTCATCCTTTCCAAGTATATCTTGATCCACTTTGGGTTCTTGATTTAGGAGCAACTCATCATATTATAAATGATTCTTCCTTGTTCATTTCTATATTTTCTCCATCATTCTCTTCTTCATGATATGGGTATTGTAGTTCCGGTTCCGATGGAGATGCATTGTGATAATCAAGTTGCTATTTTTATTGCCCACAATCCTGCCTTGCATGAGCACACTAAGCATATTGAGTTTGATTGTCACTTTATTTCAGACTTATTGTTGCAGAAGGAGCTTGTTACTCCATATGTTTGCTCTAATCAATAGCTTAGCGATATCCTCTTGAAGCCTTTAGCTCATTCTCTTTTTCAGCAGCTCTCTTCCAAGCTGGGCATTTTTTATTTATATACTCTAGCATAAGGGGGAGTGCTAGAATATTAGTGCCATTTTTTTTCTCCACCTATTATAAAGGTAGTTTTGTAATTGTTTGACTATTATCTCATTTATACAACATATAATAGGGAGAGGAAGTTTTAATTAAAATCCTTCTTTATGTTACCGTATTGCAAAAAACAAGCTTAGAGAAAATTTTTGACAGTTGAGAGGCAAGTTTGGAGTGCTACTGGGAGAAAAACCTCCATTTTTGTGTACTTGCTATATAGAGAAAACTCCATTGCTGAATCTTGAAAAACCAATCTCTAGAGTAAACCCATATACCTTACTCACCTAGGTTAAGTTGAGACTTTGGTTCGTTCATCATATTCAAGGTTGTTTGAGAAGACGTCTTAGAAGCCGCATGGCATTTTTGTGCACTAAACTTAGTGATAAAGCTTTATTTACAAGCTCAAGGTTGAAGAATATAGAGCAAATCATCGAGGATAGGGGTCGTAATGCATTTCTTATCTTGTCTTGTAAGTCTTTCTTGATATAGTAGATTGTTAGGTGTTGGACCATGGCTTTTACCCATTTAGGGGTTTTCCATGTAAGTCATATGTTCATCTTTCTATTGCTCTCTATAAATATATGTCATATGTTGGTTAATATTGATCTTAATTGGCAATGGGGAAAGCGATGGTGGCAAAAATCTTCTTATAGCCGAAGATGAATCTATGGGAGTGATTTTTGAGAGAAAGGGGGATAAATCTAGATTTGTGTGTGATTTTTGAGAGAGAGAGAGAGAGAGGAGATGTGTCATGGGGTGGGGTCACAAGTCATCACATTTCATTCTTGGGTCTGGGAATGAGCATTCCTTTGTGTTAAGGGAGGGATGGGCAGGGTAGGGAATAAGGATTTCATTCCTCTTAGCCAACTAAACACTCCATTTTTCTTTTTTTTTTTTTACTAATGGAACGAGGATTCCATTCCTTCCTTCATTCCCACATAACAAACACAACCTAGTCATTTTCAAAAACCCCTTGTTGAAAGTGTCTTTTTCAAGTTCAACTTGTTAACACATACACGGTGAGTAGATTCATCGTCTTTAACTTTGGAATCTTGATTCAAAAGCAAAAACATTTCCCCCTATCTGTAAGACTGTAACTATCAATGACGATGGCATCACTCCACTATCATTAATCTCCACCTTTAACTTGACCATAGACAGATCAAAACAACCTCGAGATCTCGAATCTACCCCCTCCAATATTCCGTAACAATTGCCAATCTTGCTAAAAATGCGATCAGTCCAAAGATGAAATGGGAGGCCAAAGATGTTGATCCACCCACCGAAAGTTGGAACAATTGACGCAAATGTATTCACCTTTGGAGACCACCTCTAATGAATAATTTTCTCCTCTTTCCAAATGAAAAATGAACCTAGGCTCTCAATTGAGAAGTAAACTCAATGGAATCCTTAAACAACACCCCCTATTGCCTGAGAAGGGAAAATGGCAAAGGGTATCAAAACCCAAAAAATCAACATAATCCTCTTTGTAATAAACTCCCAATCAAGATTCATATTAATCCAATCCAATCAAATACTATCTCAAAACCCTAGGTTCACACTCAACATAATGCCAATCCAATCATATACTATCTTCTAAAATTTTTAAGCAAGATGAAGATGAAGCATGATTTTCATGTGTGTATTATGTAAGGTCTTAGCGTCTAGTGTTGGAAAATTTCGGTGCCAAAAACCAAGGGTAGTTTTTTGAGTCACTCAGTGTGTCTGTCATGCTACTTGAAGATTGAAGGCTTGAGCGCTGAAGATTGCATGTGTGGATGAAACCCAATCTCTTTTAGTAATGGTAAGTGACCTAAAGGCCTTAGTATGAACCTTAGGTGGTTAGATTGCTTTGTTGGCCTTTCATGTGTGCGTATGTGTTTTATTGTGTGTTAAATTGTGTTTATTTGTGGAAGTTTAAGGACATGTTCAAACCAGTGGCCTAGGGCCGTTCAAACGTCATGTAACTCGAGACTTCAGTCTGTGCTCAAAAGACTTGATGTTTAAACGCCAAACACTACAGAGGCTGAGAATTTAGACTGTCCTCAGCCATCGAATTGTTCGAACGCCCTATCCTATCCATTGGCATTCGAATGACACGATCCTAAAGCAATTAGAATATGAATGTCTGGCCTTATATTGCAAACCCTACACACATTCAAAACCCGAGATATAAATAATCCTTATGCAATCATTTTTCTTAAATGGAAAGAAGGAACATTTCAGAGCTTAGTGAGATGCACACCCCCAGAAAGGGATTCTTGCCATCTACTACAATTAACAAAAATTGTAGATACAAAATGCTCTACTTTCTTTCCACTCATGTTTGTGCATAATCCATTTCTTCCTTTCTTAAAAAAAAAAAAAAAAAAAAAAAAAAAAAAAAAAATGAAGAAAAAAAAGAAGACCGTGTACATGGTGTTTAATTAATTTTGATTTAACTTGTTTACCTGTTCCTAATTACCAGGACCAAATAAAATTAAGATATTGTATCCTTGATGTTAAATGCATGTCACCCAAAACTGAGTAACATGTAAAAGGGAGAAAAATATCCCTAAAGTGAGATGAAATGTCTGATTCCTCATATACAATAAGTTTCTTCAAGGACTGAGAAACTCACCTAACATTGTTTGGAGTAAGCTCATCTAGTACCTTTTGAATAATGCCCGGACTAAATTTGGAAGGCAAGGATGACTGCACAAGCCAATCTTTTGGAGGATATAACTGAAATAATAATTGCAATCGATCATTTTAAAGTACAAGCAATCAGTAACGTTTTATTCTCATTCAATTCAAATAAATTATCAAAGAATCAACAGTTATGAGCTCCCAGTTCCAGATTCACAAATTGAAAAATTGAAATAAAGAAGGTAAAAAGGAAAATAATCAAGCTCACTATTTCAAATAGTCTGAAGAATATGGTGAGGAAAATACGAAGACCACACGCAAATCACAAATTCCCACAAGAAAAGTAAATCACTTCAGTTTTGTCAGTTTCAGATTAATCGACAGGATTAATATAATGAATTCAATTTTGTCAGTTTTAGATTAATTGACAGAATTAATACAAAGAGCCTTAACATACTCCTTTGGGACATGGAAGAGAGAACTATAGAAGTATGAAGAGGGAATGGGCGTAGGGAAGTGGGGCCACGTAGAAGGATCAAAGCTTTGGTATGTGTAGAAACAATTGTTTAAAATATATACTATATATGTACATATTTTATATCAAATAAATATAATAGGGGCAAGCTAGTGAAGATTCAGAAGTATGTGGACAAGTCTAATGTTACCAGAAAACTCATACACGGCTATATCCGAGTAATTTGCGTTGTAGATTACATGATTGAAAACATGGTAGACCGCGGTTCAAAGTCTAAATCTCAGTTATTGTCACGTTTTAGTCGCGGTCATCTCAATCTAGCCCATCTCTGTGATGGGCTACTTGTCACTCCTTTGGTTAGAATATTTGCTAATTGATTTCCCGTTTTAACTTGAGGCATGTAAATCAAAATAGTACTAAATTTCTCCATGATGAACTAATTGTCAACTTCGATGTGTTTGGTCCTATCATGTTGCACTAGATTCTTGGCAATATTGATGGTAGCTTTAATGTTGCAGTATGGTCTTATAGGATTATCAGAATTCAAGCCAAGCTCTTTCAACAAAGTCTTCAACTAGGGTAGTTCACAAATTCGTGAGCCATGGCTTTAAACTCAACCTCAGCATCTGATCTAGTCACAAATGCCTGTTTCTTACTGCGCCATCTAACCGAGTTTCCTCCCACAAAGGTGCAATAGCAAGAAGTAGACCACTGATATGTGACTGAGCCAGCCTAATCAGGATCTATGTATGATTCAACTCCTAAATAATCATGCTTAGAGAACAAGAGTCCCCCCCCCCCTCTCTCTCTCTAGGAGAGGATTTTAAATATAAAAGAATCTGATGGACCACCTTCATATGAGCATCTTGGGGAGAATGCATCAATTGACTTACCAGACTAAATGCAAAAGCAATATTAGGACGAGTGTGCGACAAGTAAATTAGTTTACCCACTAGCCGTTTATATCTGCCTATCTCAACCAAGGTACCTCATTATCTTCTCCTAATTTGTATTTCTGCTCATTTGGAGTATCAATGGGTTTGCAAACCAGCATTCTTGTTTCGTTAAGAAGATCCAAGATGAACATTGTGTGCAAAATGAAGATGCCTTATTAGGATCAAGCAACTTCAATGCCCATAAAATCTTTCAACTTCTCAAGTCTTTTATCTCAAACTCTCTAGCTAGATAGGACTTTAATTTATGTATCTCTTTGTGATTGTCACTTGTCAATAAAATAGCCTTGACATTGTTTAAAGTCATATCTCAGGATAACTCGAGTAAATCTCTCAAACCATGTGCGGGGGGATTGTTTTAATCCATACAAGGATTTCCTTACCTTGCACACCTTCCTATTAGTTGCAGAACACTCATAGCATGAAGGAACATCCATATACACTTCCTCCTCTAAATCTCCATGAAGGAAGGAGTTTTTAACATCAAATTGATGTAGAGACCATCCAAGATTGGCAGTTAAGGAAAGTAAAAACCGAATTCAGTTTATTTATTCCACTGGCGCAAAAGTCTCCTGATAGTTAATGCCATAGCTTTGTGTGAAGCCTTTTGCTACTAATCTCACCTTATATCATTCTACAAAACCATCGGCTTTATGTTTTACAGTGAACACCCATTTGTATCCAATGGTCTCCTTCGAACAGGTAACTCCACTAACTCCCAAGTGTTATTTTTTCTAAAGAGATCTCTTCAATATCTGTGTTCCATTTTGGATCATCAAGAGCATAATATAAATTGTTAGGAGTAGACACAAGATACCTGGAATATAAAAGCGTGAAAAGAAGAGGAAAGAATATAATAGGAGATTAAATTAGAGATAGGGTGCTAAGTAGAATATCTAACCCCTTTACAAAGTGCAACAGAAATATTAGAGTCATTAATAGTAATTGGAGATGACATAGGATTTCCTAAGTCTAAGGATATCAGCATTCGGAAGGAGAAATGGCCTTGTCCTTCTATCTTCCAAAGTAGACCTCAACTCATTAGGAAGGACTTCTTTCTCTTTACGAGGAAAGAGTTCCTCTTTATGCTCTTTATGACTTTGATGAAGAAAAAGAGCAGGTAGAGCTAATGATTTCTCTTCATTGTCATTCTCCCCATGAAAAGAAGGCGAGGAAAACTATGACATGGACTCAGAATGTCTCATCTATAGAAACAAATTGCTTTCCAAAAGGAAGATGATAACACTTGGACCCTTTTTGAGTGGGTGAATATGCTAAAAAAAATGCATTTAGAAGCTCTAGGATCCATAGTTTGAGCTTGGCCAAGGACATAAACAAAATGTACATATCCAAAGACTCAAGCACGAATAAGAAAAAGATCAGAGTGGGGGGATGGAGAGAAGAAATCAACAGAGGCCTTGACATTGAGAACCTTAGCATCCAGTTTATCAAATAGGTTGCAATGAGAAGAGCATCACCCCATTAGGGGTTTAGGAATATGCGTGAAGAACAACAAAGCCCTAGCCACCTCAAGAAGATGGCATTTTTTCCTCAGTGGCCCTAATTTTATTTTGGTGTACGCATACAAGAAGTTTGGTGTATAATACCATGATCCCAAAAATAAGACTCAAGACCCCATAATGATACTCTACCCTACTATCAGAACAAATGATCTTAATAAGATTATTAAATTTGGTTAGCACCATTTTATGGCAAGTCTAAAAACAAGAAAAAATATCACTATTTTCTTTTGATAAATACACCCAAGTAGTTCTAGAATCTAGATAAATCATCAATCAAAGTAAGAAACCATCGAAACCAGATAATGTAGAATGTCATAAGGACCCCATACATCAATGTACACATTATCAAATGGCATATTACTTTATTAGAACTAGGTCGAAAACAAGCTCGGTGACGTTTGGCTAGTTCACACATTTCACAATGAAATTTGAAGACAATTATTTGGGAAAAGAAAGAAGGAAAAATGCACCAGAGCAACAAAAAAAGACGGATGTCCTAGTCTTTTATGCCAGAGCCAAATCCGTTTCTCAGCAGAATCACATCTGTTAGATTGATGCACATACTTAGTATGATCACCCTCCTTCAAAATGGAATCCAAAAAGTAAAGACCATTTCTCACATACCCACACTACCATTTCCAATCGTCTTCCCTGTGAGGCTGTGACTAGGTCTTAGAAAACACAATGAGAAGGAAAAAAGTTACACTATAATTGATGTCTGTTATAATGCAATTATTGGACAAAATATTGGTAGAGAAATTGGGAAAATGAAAAATTGAGGAAATAGACATCATGGAAATTGAACCTTTTCTCGACACTTTAGAAAGGGCCTGAATAAGTGTTATAAGAACTAAAAAAAGTTCACAACCAATCATATCTTCAGAAGTAATCAATGATCTAAGAGCGATGAGAAGTAATACAAGATGCAGTTAACGAAGTAGAATGGATACCTGAATGGGCAAAAGAAGTTGATGGAGTGGTGGATGTCTCTATTTGGGACATAAGACGTTTAAAAGTCTCAGCCTTTAGTCATAGTTATAGGATTAGAATCAGGAGTTTGAGAAGCAAAAGAAGTGGAAGAAGTAATTCCACTGCTATAGAGTAATTAGCATGAGACTGAGATAAAACACCAAAATGACCTCTTCTGCCTCAAGTAGGGCAACCATGACTCTAGTATGGCTCTACTTATGGCAATGGTCATAAAATAACCTATCTTTTTCATCCGAGGTGGGCTCAATTTTTTTACTCCCATCACGACTCTGTTGACTTCCTTTACTATCTTACTGAAAAGCAGTAGCAAGTGCAAATCTGTCCTATGAAGTAGAGTAAAGCATTGCACTCCTTCTACTATCTTCACTCCGAACATACAAATACACACCCATAAGTGACAGAAAAGACTCCTTTTGCGAATCTTGTACTCGTATCTGATTATACTCTAGTATCAATTTACTTGGGGCCTGTTTGGATAAGCTTCTACTTCCTGTTTTTACTTTTAAAAGTAAAGAAATGAAAATTTTCAAAAGTCTTTTGTAGTGCAAAATTTTGATAGTTACTTTTAAAAGTTGAGGTAGTAGGAATTTCTTACTTCCTCAACTTTTAAAAGTAACTTCCAAAATTTTTGGCCCTCAAAACTTTCATTATTTTCCCTTTTGAAAGTAAAAAATAGGAAGTAGAAGCTTATCCAAACAGGTCCTTAGAAACTCAAAAGCCTAGTCCTGCTTAACAAGTTTATTAAACTTTAAGGCATCAGTAGGGACATTTAATCCACAAATTCTGATAATGATCCAACTCCTGCCACAATCCTTAGAGAATATGAAAATAAATGGATAACGACACGTCTTCTTGTGTGGTGTCAAAAATCGGCCCCTTCAAGTTATAAATCTAGGCTATGTTCCTTGTCTTAGAATAGGTCTATGCTATTGCATCTCAAATCTCTTGCAATTCGCAGAAACAAATAGCCATCAATCAACGAATGTAGGAGCAATACATAATCATAGAATTTTTTGCATCCCATTTATCATACGAACGATAATCTATTAAAGACTCTTTCACCTTACCATTCCAATATCCCATCGTCCCTTTTTATTGATAAAAAGAGTTGCTGACTAGAACAGGCCAAGTAATTAAGCCCATCCAAGTCCACTGTTGTGATTTGGAGAGTAGGGTTGTCAATAATGGGTACACTCTAACCCATTACCCCACATTAATAGCTTTTAGAGGTTTGACTCACTTTTGACATCTTGTGGATAGACGCTCAACCACACAAAATAGCTCCAAACCCAAAAAATTAGGCCGAAAACCAACAAATTGGCTTGAGAGGAGAGAAAAACATGAAATAGAACCTTCATAGCATGGAATAATAAAATTCACAGCACCTTCACAGCAATCATTACAAAACATTGCACGGACATCAAAAACATGAAATAGAACCCAAGATGTTTGTATCACTAATGTTTGACCAAATCAAAACCCAAAAACAAATATAAGATTGTGGAATCACCATCGTAGAAATAGCACACATGCTGAAAGCACTAAACTGAACACCAGACAACCAAAACACCATGGCCGACACTTTGTGAGGCCAAAAAACTCCATAAAACTGAGCCAAACAAGCATAAACAATCCAACTAAACATCGATACTTGAAAACAATGGTCTGAATCGAATGCTATCTGAATTGAATAAATGCAACAAATTGCATAAAAAAAGATTCATTCTCGTGCCGAAGAGGCCCTAGAAGTTCTTGTGGTGGTGGTTGTTCTAGTGGCCATGGTGATAGGAAGTGTGATCGTCGAGGAGGAACTAGTCATACTGAACCTTATTTTTGGGTGAAATATGGTAAGCTAGATTATGCTCATCAGGTCACTGATGGTACTTCATAGCTACATCCCACTTCAATTCCTTCTAGATCTGCAAAGCCTAGCTCTAGTTCACATGATGCATTCACTACTTAGCTTAGCGAGCTTGTCCAACAGTTATACACTGCACTTCCTTCTTCTTCCCCTGCAACCATAGCTAATATAGGTAATATTGTATGTGACTGATTCCTTCCCATCTCTTTTCTGGCTTGAAACCTGTTAAACACAGTATTGTTATAGCTAATGGCTCTTCTAGGCCTGTTCATGGGCAAGGTGATCTTTTTCCCACTAATTCATTATCTTTGAGTTCTGGTCTTTATGTTCTTGAATTCCCTTTTAATTTACTCCGTGTTAGTTATCTTGATAAAATCCTTATAATGTCTTGCAACGTGAAATCATTTCTCCTTGTATTTCTCGGGACCCAAGACCAAGAAGTTGATTAGTTCAGGCATAAGAAGGACAACCTATATTATCTGGATCTTGGTGGCTCCTCTTCCCACATTTCATCCACTTTAAGTGCAACAATCTCTCCTCTTCAGTTGCGAGTCACCTGTCTTTGGCCAAACTCATGGTAGCTATTCTTGCATTAAGCCGTTCGTTTTGTTTAGAGTGTGAATCATGCCAATGAAGGAAGCATCACCGTAGTTATTGCTTGAGTGGTAATTATAGTTATCAATCTCAATCCTTCGAAGTAGTCCACATGGATATTTGGGATCTTTCTAGCACCTCCACTTTGAATGGATTTCGTTGTCTTGTTATCTTTGTGATGACTACTTTCACATGGCTGGGTTATGTTTAATGAATTGAGAGATTTGAGCTACTTCATAGCTTTTAAATTCGATAATGAAATAAGCACATAAAAGTGCTTTGCCCTGACAATGCATTAGAATATACTTAGTTTGTCAATAATTATTTTTGTATTGATCAAGGTATTATTCATCAAACGAGTTGTACTCACACCTCTTAACAAAATGGTGTTGTTGAACAGAAGCATTGTCTTTGCTGGATTTTTCTCGCTCTTCGTCGTTCAATATGTATTTGTGTTGCACAACATTTAGATGTCAATTTTGCAAAAATGTGTTCTTTATTTTCTCAATGCCGTACACTTTCTACATCCTACACACCACATACTTATCTTATATACATTATATTTGAATATATTTTATTCTAAATTGTTTATCAGAGTTATTCATCGTTTTCCAAGTTTCAAGTCATATTTCTCTGATTTGACCCTCAATACTTCTCTCAATACCAATATTTAATTCATTGTCCAAAGTTAACAGACAACTTTTGGATTTTTAAATACCATGCGTTAAGGTTACAAGTGTCATAGTTATTCGTAATAAGTGCATTATTGTAATTTTAATCATTATTATGTTGAAGTACATTATAGAGGAGCCGGCCTTAAGATTGGCTGATGGTCTCTCTCTTTTCTTCCACTTCATTTCTCTACTTTATTTCCTTCTCCTTAATTCAGAACATGGTATCAGAGTTCATTATCAAAGATTAGAATTCATCTGGGAGATTGGTTGAAGCTTGACTGGGGGTAGGAGGATTAGAAACAAGTGCTGTGTGCTGTGAGAGCAATCAAAAACAGTCGACTAGGCTGCTGAGAGCTGTGAACATATAATAGACCATCTGGTGATGGTCATATAAGGCTATGGCAGTGCTGGTGGGGACCAACCCATAGCAGGTCTGGTGGTGGCCTACAGAGGGTGTAGCAGGTCTGGCAGTGGTCTACTGAGGCTGTAACTGGTCTGGTGTTGGTCGACAGATGTGGTACATGGTTTGGTGTTGCTCGACCAGACCTATAGAAGTCTTTGTGAAGGTCAACTGATGTTGGTAGAGACCTAGCACATGTCGGCCAAGCCTAATAGGGCTCCTCAGGTGTTCGATTGAGGGTTCTTAGCCTCTTATGGTGTTCAGCTATGCTGTTGATAATTTTGTTAAGGTGTTTGAAACACTAGAAGCATTCAACCATGGCTGTTTGGGTTGTTTTTGGGGCTATATGTGATTTTCATGATGCTGGTTGTGGCGCTTATGATGCCTAATGTAGGTATGGGCATCATTAATGGTGTAATTGTGATTCTAGCGTGTTCCTTGTCTCTAGTAACAAGACTTAGAGTGTGTTAATGCCTTCTTGGTTGCTGATTGTGAAGTTGTGATTTGTTTATTTGGTGTTATCATAGGTGTTTTGAAGGAATTGTTTTTTCCTGGAAAATTAAAGAATAGCAGACAGTGGTGAAGTTAAGACTGCTCCAAACCCAAATCCACCCCATGAAATTAAATTGTTTGAATTACTATGGTTAAATTGAATGAGAATAATTATTTGATTTGAGCTCAAGCAATGAAGGTGTTTCTTAGAGCCAGGGGAAAAATTTATTTTGGTCGATAATAAAAAAAAAAGATAATAATTTTTTCTTATCATTGAACTGCTGTTTGGGTCCCACCTTTCTAAATAAAAATTAGCCATCACAAAAGCACAAATATATATATATATATATATATATATATATAGTCCCCTTCTTATAAGGTTAACCTAAACTAACTTTACATTAGGTCACCCTCCAAAACTATACATGTGATTCATATTTTACGAAACCAACCGTTGGATTAGATAACCTTATCAAGTAGGAGATGCATACCAAAAATCAAGTTGATCCGAGACTGATTGTTATTCGATCCAAAAATTATATTTTTTAATCAATGACAATCGCTCATTTTGGACATTTATGAATGAAGTAGTTCTTAATCTCGGATCAACTTGATTTTTGGTATGCACGATCTTCACATGAAGTAGATCTAATCTAACGGTTGGTTTTGAAAAATAAAAATTAGAGATAAGTTTTGGAAGGTTAACCTCATAAGAAGGGGACTCATGTATTAAAGTGCTGTTTCGGTCCCACAACTTTATAGTGTCACTTTTCTATATTAAAACAAGATGCAGCTAGGAGAAGCTTTGACATTTGTAGGCTTTAAAACTTAAAACGAGAGAGACCAATATCTATATATATATTTACCTCAATAGGACTCTACTCAAAAAAGGGAACCCACTACCACTATGGGTGGGTAGCCCCATTCAAATGGAATCAAGAACAAGGGAGTTTGTTCCTGTCTTCTCTCTCCTTAAGGCTTCAACAGAGAGAGTGAAAAGACCTCAATCGTCGCAAAGAAGAGAAGAAGGAGAGTAAAAGAAGCTGTGATAGCCTGGTTGTTCAGAAATCAACCACCATGACACCATCATTGGAAATCGACCTCCATGGCTTCATCGTTGGCATAAGGGTCGCTACAAGGGAGTTAGATTGCTTGGATAAGTGTTTAGGGTTAGGCTTTGATGGAAGCTTAAGAAGAAGAAGAGCTAAAGAGAGAAATAGTGAAGATAGGGAGAATCTGGGTAGAGATGTGTTCAGCACACTCTCTCCCTTATATACTCATGATATAAAACAGTAGCAAAAGTACAATAATACCCTTAAAATAAGAAAGGGACCAAAATAACTCTACAACTCCAACACTCCCCCTTAAGCTAGAGCATAGATATAAAAAATGCCCAGCTTAGAAGAGAGCTGCTGAAAAGGAGCACAAGCTAAAGGCTTCGTGAGGATATCACCAAGCTGAAGACCGGAGCGGACATACGAAGTGACAAGCTCCTTCCGCAACAAGAAGTCCCAAATAAAGTGACAATCAACCTCAATATGCTTAGTGCGCTCATGAAAGACAGGATTGTTGGCAATAAAAATAGCTGCTTGATTATCAAAATACATCTCCATCGGAGTTGGAACCCCAATACCCATATCACAAAGAAGAGATCGGACCCATAACAACTCAGAAGCTGTATGAGCCATAGCCCGATACTCAGCTTCTGCACTAGAACGAGCAACAACCCCTTGCCTTTTACTACGCCAGGTAACAAGATTACCCCCAACAAAAGTACAATAACCGGAGGTGGACCGACGATCAGTACGACTACCAGCCCAATCGGCATCACTGAAGCCTGTCACAGTCAAAGAATGGGAGGGCTTATACAACAAGCCTCGTCCAGGCGCATCTTTTAAGTAACGCAAAATTCTACACACAGCATCAAAATGAGGTTAACGTGGAGCATGCATGAACTGACTAACCACGCCAACAGCATAAGTGATATCAGGATGAGTAACTGTCAGATAAATCAACTTTCTAACCAGGTGATGATAACGACCAACATCAGCAAACAATTCGCCTTGCTCACCATCAAGTTTAACAGTAGAATCCATGGGAGTATCAGCAGGACGAGAACCCAAGAAACCTGTCTCTAACAAAATATCAAGAACATATTTCCGCTGAGAAAGAGAGATACCTTGAGAAGAACAGGAAACCTCAATCCCAAGGAAATACCGAAGAGCACCAAGGTCTTTAGTGTGAAAATGTTGACCCAAATAGAGTTTCAAAGCAGCAATACCCATAGAGTCATTCCCAGAGATAATAATATCATCCACATAAACAATAAGAACAATGGTTCCCGTAGAGGAGTGACGAACAAACATTGAATGGTCAGAATTAGAACGTTAGAAACCATACCCAAGAACAACAGTGCTAAAGCGATCAAACCAGGCTCAAGGTGACTGTTTCAAACCATATAGTGCCTTGTTCAAGCGACAGATAAGGTGCTCATTACCAGAAACAACATACCCAGGAGGTTAGTCCATATAAACTTCCTCATGTAGAACACCGTGAAAAAAGGCATTCTTAATGTCAAGTTGGTACAAGAGCCAAGAACGACTAACAGGCACGGAGAGTAAAATACGAACTGAATTCAGGCGAGCAACAGGAGAAAAGGTCTCTAAGTAGTCAACACCATATGTCTGAGTATAACCTTTAGCAACTAGTCGCGTTTTAAGACGCTCAACAGAACCATCAGGAAGATATTTGACAGTGTAAACCCAACAACATCCCACTGGCTGTTTACCTGGAGGAAGAGAAGTGAGCTCCCAAGTTTGGTTCTTGTGAAGAGCACTTATTTCCTCATCCATAGCATGCTTCCAACCAGAAGAAGAGAACGCCTGCTTATATGAAGAGGGAACAGAAACAGAAGACAATGAACAAACAAAATTGCGCAAACAAGATGAAAGACGAGTATAGGACACAAAATGAGCAATAGGATGTTGAGTGCATGTCCGTTTACCTCGGCAAAGAGCAATAGGTAAATCATCTGTGCTCAGAGAAGGTAAGGAAGGATCCGCAGACAGAGAAGATGCAGGAGCGGGGTTATAAGAAACAACATGCCTATCTTGAGATCGCCGATATACCTGTAAAGGAGGATTAGAAAGAGCACAAGAAACTAGACAATGGACGACAAGGGAGACAGAATCAGAAGAATAGGAGATGGAAAAGTAGGCTCCCCTTCATGACAAGATATGAGATCAAAAGATAAAGTCTTACCTGAGGAGGAAAAGAAGGAGGTTGACTCAAAGAAGGTGACATCAGCACTCACAAAATAGCGACGAGACTCAGGACTATAACAACAATAGCCTTTTTGAGTACGAGAGTACCCAAGGGAAACACACTTATGAGCTCGAGGAGATAATTTATCTTGACCAGGATCAAGGATATGAACAAATGCCACACAACCAAACAAACAAGGAATAATAGAGAAAGGAGAACGATCAGGATATAAGAGAGAAAAAGGAGACTTATTACCTAAAACAACAGAAGGCATCCTATTAATGAGATGACATGCAGTAAGAACAGCATCACCCCAAAAATGTTTAGGTACATGCATATTAAACATCAAAATGTGAGCAACACCTAATAAGTGACAGTGTTTGCGCTCAGCAACACCCTTTTGCTATGAAGTATGCACACAACTAGTCTGATGAATGATACCTCTATTAGCACAAAAAGAATTCATAACAGTCTGAGTATATTCAAATACATTATCAGATCGAAAAATCTTAACACTCTTGTTAAATTAAACAAATATCTCATTATAAAAGCGAAAAATAACACTAGGCAACTTAGACCGTTCTTTTAATAAAAACAACCATGCCATCCTTGAATGATCATCAACAAATATAACAAAATAACAAAATCCATTCAAGGTAGAAGTACGAGAAGGACCCCAAATGTCTGTGTGAACCAAAGAAAACAACTCAGCCTGACGATCATGACTACTACTAGGAAAAGAACTACGATGATGCTTGTCTAACTGACAAGCCTCACATTCTAAAGTAGACACAAGACTCAACGAAGGGATAGCTCTCTTGAGTTTAGCCAAGGATGAATGACCTAGCAAAATGCCACTGAAGTAGAGAGACTGTAGCAGTTAAGGCAAACAAACTGAGGAAAGGTGAGCTGCCAGGATCCAAAAAATATAAGTCATTCTTCTCATGCCCCGAACTAATCGTCTTCTGGGTCGTAGGATCTTGAAAGAGACAAGAAGTAGGAATGAAAAGAATGTTACAATTCAAAGCTTTAGTTAATTGACTCACAGAAAGTAAATTGAAAGAAAAATTAGAAACATAAAGACTTGACGATAAAGATAAGGAGGTGGTAGGATGAAGAACACCTTTACCACAAACAGGCCAAGAAGAACCATCAGCTAACACAATATTATGGTCAACAGGAGTCAAATTAGAAAAACAAGAAGATAAACCAGATATATTGTTGTTAGCTCTAGAATCAATAATCCAAGATATGGGAGAGGCTGCGACACAAGTAAGATTACCCAAATTACCTAAAGTAGCTGTAGAAGGAAGAGTAGAGCTAGAAAACGGTGTAGAAAGAAGAGCAGTGCGCAAATGCTGGAGAAGCTTGCCAAGTTGAGTACTAAGTGCATCACGAGAACCAGAACCAGAAGTTGCATGGCCCATAGAAGGAGGTTGAGTCTGTGATTATGGTTGGACAGGTTCTCAGTTACTTGATTCGCAGAGTCGGGCTTGCCATATTTCTGAAAGCAATACAGTTCAGTATGATTAGTACCCCCACAATAATCACATTTTCTATCACCATGGCCACCAGATCGACCACTACCACAAGGATTACTACGAAAATTACGACCCCCGCGGCCACCACGAAATCCTCCACGAAAACCAGCTCGACTACCACTGCTAGAGGCCAAGGCAGTAGACGCTAAAGGAGCAGGAGTATTGGAGCCAGGCATGGTAGAAGGTTATCCTAAGGATGAGCGCAACAACCTAGAATAAGCATTAGAAGCTGTAGGCAAAGTCTCACTAGCAAGAATATAATCTTTGAAGCCACGGAGATCAGAATCCAGTCCTGACAGTAAAGAAGCAATCATAAACTCCTCCCAATGATGCTTCTGTTCCTCCAAATCAGTAGTAAAAAGGCGATATTGCAACAATTGATCCCACAAATTTTTAAGAGTACTATAATACTCCGCTAATGGCTTCCCAGACTGCCGAGTACTAAAAATGCTCTCACACACCTTATAAACACGAGAAACATTGCTTTGATGGGAAAAGGAATCAGCTAGAGAATCCCAAATCTTCTTGGAGGTGTCACAAAACTGAACTGTGGTAGCAATATGTGGCTCCATACTATGCCATAAGCAGCCCATGACAAATGAGCCCTCACACATCCAATCTTCATAAGTCAGATCACCTTCAGCAGGGGGAGTAGCAGTGATGAACTTCAACCTTTTTTGTGAACGTAAGAAAGTTCGAACTGCATGTGCCCAAGACAAATAATTCACGCCATTCAACTTCTTGGAAGTAATACATTTGGGCATCTCATCAAAACGGAAGAAGGGTGATTTATTTGTAGGCTAGGAAGGAGGATTTTCTGCAGCCATCTTAACTCAAAAAAACTGAAAACAAATCAGGCTCTCCAAAAACCAACAACCAAATTGAGCCAAATCAAAAAACTAATTTGGCCTCACTCTTAATCAACAGAGGATTAGGAAAACTCCACCAAGAAATAACCCAAACATCCAAAACAACACTGCTGGAAGTCAAAAACCAAGCACAATTGACCTGTTATAGGCTGTTTTCAGTCAGCCGACCCTTGTAATCAAGAGAAATTCATCTAAACTGCAACCAAACTAAAAAAGAATGGAAACCCAACTTCAAGAAGTCTTAGTCGGCCCTTAAGGATACATACCCAAGCATCAAACAACATCCAAAGAGCCTCGATGAGCAGATCAAAAAATAGAGTAATTTTTGTGCGAAAATATTGGAAAATAAAAAAGACCCTTCAGATGGCAACAGAAAAATCTGGAAAAATAATTTTTAGAACCAGGGGAGATGTGCGAATGTACGGATGCTAACGTCATCATTCCGGCAGATGACGTCAGCACCTGTATTGGTCCAGAAAATGTGCTAAATCTGCTTTGCTTCTTCCTTAGTGCATGTGGGAGTGGATCGGACGGTTGATACCAAGTTAGATTGCTTGGATAAGTGTTTAGGGTTAGGGTTTGATGGAACCTTAAGAAAAAGGAGAGCTAAAGAGAGAAATAGAGAAGATAGGGAGAATTTGGGTAGAGATGTGTTCAGCACACTCTCTCCCTTATATACTCATGATATAAAACAGTAGCAAAAGTACAATAATACCCTTACAATAAAAAAGGGACCAAAATAACTCTACTACTCTAACAAAGGGAATGCATCAAAATTTCAGTCAATATTTGTCGGGACATCGTCGATATACTGCTACGTATCGTCGATAAGTAGCAATTTATTATATAGATATCTCAAAATTATAGATATTCCCGATATTCTCAAAATTTTGAGAATATCGACAATATTGTTGGTGATAATTTGCTAAAACAATAAAGAAGTGAATTATTGTATTGCACCCCACCGATACGCCAATATTAGTGATATCTAAGACCATGGTTACAAGAAATTGGGTTTGCTATCAATATTCTTATGAGAATGTATTGTGATAACTAAGCTGCGAGCCTGCGATATATATTGCAAACAATCCAGTATTCCATTAAAAGAACCAAGCATATAGAAGTTTACTGTCACTTTGTGAGGGATATGGTGAAGAAGAAGCACATTGTCTCTGAGTTTGTTAAGTTAGAAGATCAATTGGGAGACATTTTTACTAAATCTTTGGGAAAAAGTCATTTTCCAAATATGTATAACAAGTTGGGCACAATTGATATCTATACTAGAGCTTGAGGGGGAGTTTCATAGTTATTAATAATAAGACCATTTTTGTGATTTTAATCACTATTATGTTGAAGTATATTATAGAGGAGCAAACCCTTAGATTGGCTTATGCACTCTCTCTTTTCTTCTTTTTCCATTTCTCTACTCTTTTTTCTTCTCCTTGACTCATAACACTGTGCTTTATTAGTCACTTAATATAAAGAAAATCACTCCCACAATTAAAAAAGCTTATGAGGTTCCAAGCAAGCAATACAAGTCTACCCCTAGCATACTATATTTACAAGTATTCGGAAAACCGAGTTCCTAATCCCATTTCTAGTACTTAAATGATTCGTGTTTCAAGCATAATATCACGCAAGTCATCCTCCTGCAAGAGGCCAAACACTTCTTTTATTTCTTCACTGCTAGATCCCAATAATATGAAAACCTAAAACTACCGACTTTGAGAAAGTACACCATTATTTAAGGCGAATGCTCCACACCACATTAGCTGCCATCAAACCACTTCCCTAAATGCTATTTTTTTTTAAAAGTCTTGAGGCCACCAATAAACATTATATAATTACTGTGAGGCCACATTCCTCTTCATATCAACTTTGAAAAAGATGGTACCATCTTAATTTCAAAATATAATACCATCACTCCATTTCTATACAAAAGAAAACCTATAGCCAGAATCTCCAACTTCTTCAGACAAAATAAAGCATGTGACCAAATTTATTAGAAAGATGAAAGAAGAAAAACCATTAGATTGGTCAAAATTCCTTACGCTAGAATAACGCTTTAGGGATCTGTTAAATATGATTGAAAAGCAAACAGATAAATACACATTGAACTATCTCAGATACCAAAATATACTTCTTATTGAAATGGTCAATATCCTGCAGTTCACAAGAACAAAATGTTACTCAGCAAAAAAATAAAAATAAAAAAAGAAAAGAAAAAGAAAACAGAACAAAATGTCATCTCAAAATCAATGTTGAACAGCAACTCCTTCAAATTCAAATATTTTTTATTGATTTTTTTTTTTTAACACCAACTAGATTCATCTATTTATCTAGATGGTCATTTTAGAAGAAAATAAAATAGTCCTAGCAACTCCCTTGAATCTTCTGTTATAGAGAGATAAAAAAGGGGGGGGGGGGGGGCAGAAAATAGTACATGCCAAGATGATTGGTCCAAAATCACGCAAAATAACCAGCTTTTTCTTATTTGGGCAAATTTTAACTTCTCTGAATCCTAACTCTTTCCCTCAAACTGTGCATTCTTTTTGTGCAATTATATCTATGAGTAAAAACTTTGAAATTATAAAACAATTGCTAAACATATGAAAAAGTGTATGGAAAGACTAGTTCAAATTGAAAAAAACCAAAAAATAAATTACGTAAATTACCTGCATACTTGGTGCAATATTATCCACATAATTGAAAGGAGAGATTTTGTCCTGATAATGGAACTGTGTCTCACAAATGGATGAAAGCTTCACCAACATATTAAATGTTTTAGTTACTCAAAAACATCAGAAATATTTGTAACTTGAAAATCAAAATACTGGATTACTGGTTAAAGCATAAGACCAAAACTACTAAATTCTTAACCGATCACATCATTGCATGACAACTGTGTTAGTGCTCTATATCGCTCCTGTCTAAGTGAGCGATACTTTATCCATTGGACTTATTTCAAGCTCGACTTGTAGCAAGACTCCACATTTGCAAACTTAGTCTATGAATGAAATCCTGCCCTTTCTTCTTATGCATGTTTCGTAGGAAGGATGGAAAAGCGGGAGGAAGGAAAGATAGGAGAGATGGACTTTCATCCCTGGGGGGAGGAATTCCTCTCTTTCCTTCCTGTGTGTCTGGTAGGAGGATGGATGGATACTAAAAAGTATGCATTTTACTAATCTACCCTCATATATATAAAACAAATTGAGAAAAAGTGAGGGTAATATAGTCATTTTAGCAACAAAGCCCATCTTTCCCTCCTTCATCCCCCCAAGTTGGGAGAATGAGAAAAAGGTTATTTGAGGGGTCCTCTCTCCTTCCTACCAAACACGAGGAACCAAAAAGGAGCACAAGCCCCCTAATTAGAAAGCTTCAAGGAGCTCCTTTATGTCCATTCAAACTACCCAGGTAACAAAAGCTTCAGCCTTCCTTTTCTCACTCCTTCGAGAAAAGTAGTACTAGGTGAGCTATCTTCTCTGTCGTCTTATCGACCCACCTTTCTTGTAGATTAACCTTTGTCATTTTTATGAGCTAGGGTACAGGGTGCTTTTGGTTTCAGTAGGCCGAATGAGAGTCGACTTATTTGAGTTTACGATCCTAAGCTTGAGTTCTCACTGGGTAAGGTGGTCCACCCACATTTGAATGAACTATCAGGCTTCACACATGAAACATTCCTAGGTCTTTTGAACAAAGTAGAGAAAATCCCGAGAATCCCATAGCCAATAATTCAATTGGTTTCTTATCATGTGGGCACTGGCCCCATTTGCGTTTTTCTACTAAAATGAAACAAAATTTCTTAGGATCACCATCATCTACAACACCACACTTTAGCCCCTCCCATTCTTTGTGTGTGTGCACACCTCCAAAAATCGCTCAGAATGGACAAAATCCAGAAGTTAAAGACCCACAATGGAATATCATCAACATCTCCTTCCCCTTGATTATCAGAGAGAGAGAGAGAGAGAGAGCAAAGGGTATATGATTTCTCTTCACACTGATCGTCAATCATATTTCAACAACTTGTCTCAGGTGTGGAGACCTTTGAACAGTTTACTGAAGGATGTAGAAGCAGATGTCATGATAAATGAGGAATCACTAGCTTAGGTTTAGAGAAAATAACTATCATACTTCAACAGACATTGTGCCATGTTTCAAGTACAAGCCTCTTGCCATCCTAGTCTGGAGATTTTGGAATATAGGGGGGGCATATGGGAAGTATGGATCTAGGGTTTCAAACTTATTTTGCTGCCATACAAACTGAATTGAAATTAAAATGCCAAAATACCATTGTTTGGAAGTCCCACATCCCATATCGTTTAAATATAAAATGTTGATATGACTTAATACACCTGTTTGGGCCCTCCACCTAATAGCTTAGGCTTTTAGGCTGGAAACTTAACATGGTATCAGAGCATGTCGTTCTTGGGTCGTTTCATTTGTGAGCCCGTTATTGTTGTTGTTGTTGTTGTTGGGCATATTTCGTTTATGAGCCCGTTGTTGTTGTCCACGTGACAGGGCCATTGTTGTCTTGTTAGGCCTGCACGTGAGGGGGAGTGTTGGGAAGTCCCACATCCCATATCGTTTAAATATAAAATGTTGATATGACTTAATATACCTGTTTGGGCCCTCCACCTAATAGCTTAGGCTTTTAGGCTGGAAACTTAACAACCATCATATAGATTTAGATCTTTTGTGATGCTACCCTCTCAGAACAAATAAAATATCGATTTTTTTTTTTTTTTTTTTTGATGAAGTAATATAAAATATCTAACTTTGCCAACATGGCAATGCCTGAACACTAATCAAAGATGTACAGCCACTCACTTAAGAAACAATCACTGTTAAACAAATTATTCAGTGTACAGCCATTCATTTACTGTTAAAAAAATCAGAAATTTAAAGAATTAATAAATAAAACATGTTTCAAATCAGATATGTTCGAAGTATTACATTTTTGGCGTGAGATAAATTAAAAGATCAAGTCAATTTCTTAAAGCCAACCGATATCCAGATTTCCTAGGCTATTTCTCTTACTTTGACAATCCAGGAAAGTGGCAGATTATATGAGTAGAACACCTAATTGATCATCCAGCCCTCTACATACAAAATTTATGAGGAAGTCAAGTACAACTCTCATGCAAATGGAGTACACATGCTATCCTCTATTGTTATTGTTATATACTGTTATGCATCGCATATTCGCATGTGCCATTCAACAAGATACAATGATTTTCTCATAAAACTCAGTTTTAAACCTAAGCCCTAAGTAAGTTAATGCTTGCAGATGCAGGCATCACCGAGTGCATACGAATGCAATTTTAGATAGCTGAGCGAATAATTGCCCGTAACAATACAAAAGTACTATGCAAAGTGTCATATGTATGTGTGTTTTTATGCATACCTCATCAAATATCCATTTGCAAAAACCAGATTGCCGCAGGAGTTGAATGTATTTAAACAGCAACCCTACAATATCTTGCATGTGCTCTGTAATTCAGTAAAGGGAAATCATTATCAGTCTAGAAAACCAATCTGTCCTAATACTTGACCACGAATTTCACAAGAGGGGGAAAAAAGATGTTCAAAGCTTGTAAGCACTGTTAGAAAGGGATACATCAAGGGTTTATAAACAAATACGATGAATCCAGAGGATGGAGAAAGAAAACTAACCATGACCAGCATCAGTAAGAAAGATTAATATTTGAAAGAAAGAAAAATCAGAAGACATAGCCAATTCTTTTGCAGACAAACTTGTAGCCCAACCTGCATTTTTGCAGAAAGTAACTAAATCAGAAGACCTTTTTGATGAAAACCTATTTAACCTCTATAAGGGAGACGAATAGACAATAAATCAGAAAATAAAACGTATACATAGTGATGGAGATCAGTGGCAGCAGCCTCTAAAAGTGTATAAAAGGCATGGGAAGGAGGGTTCTAAGGCCCAAGCCTTGATTTGGCACATGTTAGATGATGTGGGCCCCACTTGGAGCCTTGCATAATTGGGTTTAGTTAAGTTTGGGGCATGTATGGGCTGTACTTTTTGGGCTTTCTATTTGGGTCAGTTAGTTGGGTCTTTCTTTTTGGTGTAGTCCAAGTCCACTTGGTCCAAGTCCTCCAGCTTCTCTTGGAAGCTTACTTGGTCTCCAAGTTCGCTTGTTTTAAAAGTTTCTTTTGCTTTTAGCCCTTTATAAAGGCATGTAATAGCAGATTTTAAATCAATGAATGATATTTACTACAATTGCTATTAGTTGTGAGTTTTCCCTCAATCCTTAAGGAGGTGTGATGCCTTCTTCTCACTAGGAGTGATTCCTAGGACCCACTGGTGTGAGGCTAGTAGTTATCTTTCCTTTTCCTCCTTTCTCTATAATTTCCAGCAAGCATTTTAACCCAACACACCCTTCTCCAACCATCAATCCTTCATCCTAAGCCTTCAAAGACCACCACAAAGCCTTGAACACACTACTGTCCAGAAATTCCAGCAGTTTCTTCCTGAAATTTCAGCAGCATACAACCTACAATCCTTACCCAAATCCCACCCCAGACATCTACAAAGCCTACAATCCTTCAACCTTTGATTTCTCCCCTATTCGTCCTACATCAGTTTGGTATCAGAGCGAGGTTGGCGTGATGTCTACTCGAGCAGGAAGGACTTTTAGAGGGAGATTAACTGAAAATCAGCCTGATGAGATGCTTTTCCGAGTTATGGAGCAGATTGATGCGATACATGTGCGGTTGAATAACATAGAGACTCGAATATCACAGCCCACCAATAATATAGCTCCATCATTTGGGAGATCGACATTTCCACCTGATTGAAGAGCCTATTCCATGAGCTAGCCGATCATGCATAATACAAAAAGAAATGATCGGCCATTTTCTACCCCCCAAACAAAGCACACATCAATGGGGAGATATACATTAATTTGATCTTCGTTTTTGAAGCTTATGAGTGGTAATAAGTCTCTTTTGTGTGGAATTCCAAATAAATACCCAAAGAAAGACTCATAAGTGAAATCTTCTGAAGGATGAAGAATCCAACACCTTTTATCATCCTAGCTCTGAGAGAGACAAATAAACATTCTCAGAATATGAAAAAGATAAAGACAACTTAACATTCTTACAACTGATATCACCAGATGATGTATGCAATTGTTGAAAGCCTGACATCAGCAGAATGCTATTCTTTGACTTCTTGAACCCTTCATGCGTAAAACCCATTCAACAAAGAAATTTGAGGACCCCAAATGTCGGTATGAACAATATAAACGACTCAGACTAACGACTATGACTACTACTGGGAAAAGAACTACAGCAATGCCTCTCCTTATTAATATGATTCACACTTTAAGTTATACACAGGACTCAATGAAGGAATTGCTCTCTTGAGTTTAGCCAAGGATGGATGACCTAAGAGGAAATGCCATTGAAGAGAAGAGACTATTACATTCAAGGAGAACGAACAGACGGAGAAAGAATTGCAGGAATCTTGAAAATATAAGCCATCCTTCTCAGCCCCAAACCAATCTTCTTCTTGGTCTTGAGATCCTGAAAAATACAAGTAGTGCAAGCGAAAAGAAATTCACATTGTAAGGCTTTCGTCAACGGGCTTACACAAAGCAAATTAAAATTAAAACTAGGAACATAAAGACTTAAAGGTAAAGAGAAGGAGGTTGTGGAATGAAGAACATCTTGTCCATGAACACGCTAGGAAGAACCATAAGTTAACACATTATTATGGTCAACATGTGTTAAATATGAAGAACAAGATCATAACCAAATATATTTTTGTTAGCACCAAAATTAAAGATCCAAGATGTGGGAGACATTATTACACATGCAATATTGCGTGAGTTAGCCAAAGTAGAAGTGGAGGACGAAAGATTAAATGAAGAAGGAAGTGCAATTTGTGGAAGCTGAACCAGAATCTCGACAAATTGAGTACTGAGTGCATCACGAGAACTAGAACTAGAAGCTACAGATCTAATGGAGGTAGGCTGTGACCGTGGCTATGCTAATACCACTTATTTGGTTCACTTAATTCGGCTTGCCATATTTCTCAAAACAATACAGTTCAATATGGTTGCTACCCCAACAATAATCACACTCCCTGTCCCCACATGACCACATCTACTAGTACGACCACCACGAAACCACTATGGCCTCCACTGCTCAAAATTTGAAACCAAGGTAGTAGACTCTAAAGAAGTAGGAGAGAGCTAGTCACAGATTAATGCTATCCCAAAGAAGAGCGCAATAACCAAGAATAAGCATTAGCTGTTGTAGATAAGGTCTCACTAGAAAGACTTTGGTCTTTAAACCCACAAAGATGAGAGTTTAGGTAGTAAGGAAGCAATGACAAACCCCTCCTAATGACGTTTCTGTTGGTCCAAATCTGTAGTAAAAGGCTTCTATTGCATTAATAGATTCCATAAATTTTTAAGAAACCTATAGTACTTAGCCAACAGCTTCCCAAATTGTTTTGTGGTTAAAATTTTCTCATAAATCTCATAAACATGGGAGACATTACTCTTATGAAAGAAGGAATCTGCAATCGAATCCCAAATTTTCTTAGAGGAATCACAAAATTCCACCTTGGTAATTAAGTGGGGTTCCATACTATGCCACAACTACCCATAGCAATAGAGTCCTTACACATCCAATCCTTATAAATCAGATCACTCTAATCAGGAGGATTACCAGTCAGATATTTGAACTTCCGCTTCCCAAGTAAAAATATATTAACAATATGTGCTCAAGCAAGATAACGAACCCCATTCAACTTCTTCAAAGTAATATATTATATATTTAGGCAAATCATCATTCTTAATAATCTGTGGTGGTTTCTCTTCAAACATAACAATGGACTTTCCCTCTGTTATCTTCAATCAAAGTAATGAAAAGGCAACAACACTAGTCAAACTCCAACTTTTCTTCCAAAAGAAGACCAACTATGGTCAAACTTCACCAAGCCAAGAGCAGAAATACAAAGGAAACGTCACCAACACCAGCTTGTGACTTACAACCATGGACTTAAATATCCACGATATATCTATGTATCCATACCCCTCGATACGATATCTAACTGGCATATCTTTTTCGCAAAATATCTTTACAATACTGTCAATATTTTTGATATTATTGATAAAATCTCGATATATCTCGATATCTCCTTAATATCTTCTTTCTTTCACATAGTATCGTCGATGTATCGAATATATCCATTATATCAAGGATATATATCGACGGTATCGAGATATTCATTTTCTTGTTATTGTGTCAAAATTATCACCTCTTACTCTTTTAGTATTGATTTATATAAATATTTCAATTAAACTAATGGCTTAAATTAGTGTTATGAAGTAACAACTTTCATTTACTTTGTTAAAATATTAATTCTTTTGCTCAGTGTGACACAATTTTTATACCCTACATAATACAAACTTGTCTAATACATATTTAAATTACAATATTTTGATTTTAAACTGTTTATTAGAGTCTAATCATTGTTCCCACAGTTTCAATGGAAGTATACGTGTTTAACTAACAATATCCGTCATATCTCTTAATCGATATCGAAATTTTCGATATATCCGAGTTCTTGGATCCTTGATACATCCATCGATATCGATATTTAAGTCCTTGCTTACAACAATGGTCCAACTCCACCAACTCACAAAGTAAGAGACAATCAGCACTTCAAGAGCACTAGAGTCAACATAGATCTCACAAATAAATAAAAGGAAACAAGAGAAGGAAGCTGAATAGAGGGAAAGAGCTGCTTGGTTGCACCCCGAGACACAATTGAGTATCTCAAACCCATGAGGTCACACGAAACTTAACTAAACCTTCATCTAGACTCCAACCAAAGCCTCTTAGAATCAAATCAGCTCTTGTAGAGATGATTCCAAGCAACAATCAGTAGGGATGGTGGTCCAATGAGCAAATCGAACCAATAAAATGATTTTCAGAAAACATAATAGGAAAATTGAAAAATCACTGAAGATGGCAGCAAAAAAATTTGGGAAAAATCATTGTAATATTCAGGAGAGAGACGATTTGACCGATTAAATCATCAGAAGTCCAATAACCGTACAAGTGCTGATGTCATCTTCCAGGGGTTGAAGCATATGGAGATTACCTGAAAAACACAGTGCTCCTAGTATGAAGTCTTCTAAGGCTTCTAAGATGGGATCGATGTGCTCTGATAACAAGTTAAAAAATAGGGTTAGGGCTACATTAATGGTTAAGGAAGAGTAGAGAAAGAATGGCAAATAGAGATAGGGGAAAGGTTGAGAGATGATTAATCTCTACCATAATGTATTATTTATGTATGAGAGAGTATTAAGTCAGATTACAATAATACCTGTTTTGACCTGAGAAGAAGAAAATAGAGAAGAGAAGGAGAAGAAGTAACGTGAGAAAGAGAAAGCGTAACCCATATAGGGTCGGCACTTCTACAATATAACTATACATATAATAATGATGAAATTACAAGATTACCCTTATTACTAATAACTTTATCACTAATAACCTTAACACTCCCCCTCAAGCTAGAGCATAGATATCAATCATGCCCAACTTGTTACACATATTTGAAAAATGACTCCTCTCCAAAGTTTTAGTAAAAATGTCTCCCCATTGATCTTCTGATTTAGCGCACTCTATTAAAATGTGCTTCTTCACCATATCCCTCACAAAGTGACAGTCAACTTCTATATGCTTGGTTCTCTCATGGAATACTGGATTGTTTGCAATATACATCACATCTTGGTTATCACAGTACATTTTCATGGGAGTATTGCTAGCGAACCGAATTTCTTGCAAAAGTGACTTTACCCACACCATTTCACAAACAATATGAGTCATGGCCCTATATTCAGCTTCTGCACTTAATCTAACAACTACATTCTGCTTCTTACTTTATCATGTAACTAAGTTCCTTCCCACAAGAACACAATACCCTGAAATTGAGCTTCTATCAAGATGATCACCAACCCAATCTGCATCTGAAAAACTAACTACATCTAACTTGTTTGTAGGCCTAAACACAAGACCTTTACCTAGGGCTGACTTTAGGTATCCCACTATATGAAAAGCTGCTTCCCAATGTGGCTATCTACTCCTACAACAAATGTGATATCAAGTCGGGTTACAGTAAGATATATCAATTTGCCAACAAGTCTTCTATATCTCCCTAGATCATCAAACTTAATATTGGGATCCATAGGAGTATCCACTAGTTTTGCACCCATCAATCCTATTTCATCAACAGGTCCATTATGTACTTCCTTTGAGAAAGCGAGATTCCCTTTAAGGATCTAGCAACTTCAATACCTAAAAAGTATCTCAATTTCCTATATCTTTTATATGGAAATGCCGACTCAAATGTTTCTTCAACTCGTCAATACCTTTTTTATCACTACCAGTAACCACAATGTCATCCACATACACTGCCGGAATAATTACTCAACTTGGTCCCTGTCTCACAAATATTGAATGATCAACTTCTACTTGTCGTAACCCATACTATGCAACTACAACACTGAACTTATCAAACCAAGCTCTTGGAGACTGTTTCAGCCCATAAATGGCTTTCTTCAACCGACAAACCATACGAAACTCCCCCTAAGCAACGTAGCTAGGAGATTGCTCCATATACACTTTTAATAGATCACCATCTAAGAAAGCATTTTAATATCAAGCCGAAAAAGTAGCCGACCTTGAATGACAACAATAGAGAGAAGAATTTGGATTGAACTAAGACGATCCATAGGAGAAAAGGTCTCAAAATATCCACACCAAATGTTTGAGTATAGCCCTTAGCAACCAAACATGCCTTCAGTCGTTCAATAGTACCATCAAGATGATATTTGATAGCATAAACCCAACGACACCCAATAACCTGCTTGCATGGAGGTAGGGAGGTAAGTTCCCAAGTATCATTTTTGTATAAGGCTACCATTTCCTCATTCATAGCATGTTTCCATCCAAGAGAAGACAAAGCCTGAACATAAGAAGATGGAAGAGACATAGAAGACAAAGTAGATAGGAAAGTACGGTATAGGTGTGAGAGATGATAATAAGAAACCACTTTTTCAATAGGATAAAGAGTGCAAAAACGTTTACCTTTCCTTAAGGCAATAGGAAGTATAGAAGATGGAACCTTAGCTGAAGTAGAAGACTGGTGGTTAGGAACAAAATCGGCTTGCACAAGAGAATCAATCCGTGATCTTCGTTTATACACTTGAAGTGGCTTGGTTAGAGGTACTAAAGATGGAGAAGTCACTTGAAGATCAATAGGTACAGGTAAAGGATGAGGAGCCACCTTGTTGGTCAGGTTATTATCAAGATCTTGAGCTTCAGAAGAGAAAAAAGAAGTATTTTCAAAGAAGGTAACATCAACAGACACAAAGTAACGACGAATTTGGGGGTTCCAACATTTATAACCCTTATGAGCAGAGAATATCCCACAAAAACACATTTGATGGCACGAGGAGACAATTTATCATTACCTAGAGTAAGGACATGAGCAAAACACACAACCAAAAATATGAGGTGGAAGCTCAAATACAGGTTGACGAGGATAAAGAGTAGAGCATAGGGTCTTGCCATGCAACACAGATGAGGGCATTCTATTTATGAGGTAACAAACAGTAAGAATAGCATCACCCCAAAAAGTTCTAGGAATATAGACACATCCAAGGACTTTAATATCGATATTGATGGATATATCGGATATATCGTTGGATATATCGACAAGATCGATATCGTTTTAAAAATATGGTGGATATCATGAGTTAAACATAGATATTTTTATTGAAACTCTGGGAAACAACGATTTAGACTCTAATACACAATTTAGGACCAAAATATTACAATTTAAATGTGTATAATACAAGTATGTGTTGTGTAGGGTATAAAAAGTGTGACGTGGTGAGAAAATAGATAATTGGAATTTATGCAAATTCAATATCTAAATGTCACATGAAATTAAAATACATACTATTTAAGATATTTTTATTAATTTGAACGTAGAACCTCTTACCATACGTAAGGGAAGAAATGTCACTAAACCAAATGTATTGGTTTTTATTTTAAAATTATATTTTAAAATATGTAAAATATTAAACATAATATATATATATAGAGAGAGAGAGAGAGAGAAAGATATTAAAATAAATATAAAAAATGAGTAGGTTTTTTTTAAAGGTCATAAAGTTAAAGATAAGAATATAAAATTTTAAAAAGATATAGGGAATATTAATAGAGTTGAATTTGCTTAACATTTAATAAAAAATAAAAAAATAAAAAAAAAAAGAAGAAGAAGAAAAAGGAACATAAGTCATGACTCATGACTTTATGAGGGAACCACTTCGAAAAGCAAAACAAAAGGATTATAAAAATAAAAAATAATAATAATAAAAAAAGAAAAGAAGGAAGATTCCATCAAAAGCAAACAGAATACGTTTCTTTCTTTTTATTTCTTTATTCTTTTCTTCTTGTTTCCCCCATCCCTCTCTTTCTCTCGACCAAGAAACCCACCGAGAACACCCATTGATGCCCTTTTTTCTATGCAACCAAGTAAACACACCCAGATGATCAGATCTACACTTTTGAGCCACCAGATTTTCACTCTTCATTCTTCTCTCGAGCAAACCCACTTCAAAGATAAAGTTGATCATGGAAGGATCTACAACTTTGAGTTGTCGACAATGTAAATCTGTGATGGTATGAACCTTCTTCTTCTTCTTCTTCTTCTTCAACAATAGCGTCGAAATTCAATCGATATCGACGAAATACCAACCCTATCTTGACGGTAAATGGAGAAAAACTAGTGAAACTTTCGACAGTATCGATATTCAACGATATATCGTCAAAATGTCGAAATTCTTCTTCTTCTTCTTCTTCTTCTTCTTCTTCTTCTTCTTCTTCTTCAATAGCGTTGAAATTTCAATCGATATCGACGAAATACCAACCCTATCTTGACGGTAAATGGAGAAAAACTAGTGAAACTTTCAATAGTACCAATATTCAACGATATATCGTCGAAATGTCGAAATTCTTCTTCTTCTTCTTCTTCTTCTTCTTCTTCTTCAATAGCGTTGAAATTTCAATCGATATCGACGAAACACCAACCCTATCTCGACAATAAATGGAGAAAAACTAGCGAAACTTTCGACAGTACCGATATTCAACGATATATCGTCGAAATGTCGAAATTTCGAATGATAAAATGTGAAAAATATATCGCAGCAAGATATCGTATCATTACCCGTCGATACGACAATATATCATTGATATCGCCAATATCGATGGTATTTAAGACTCTGGACACATCATAGTTCTAGCTATTTTAACAAAATTATGGTTTTGGCGCGAAGCCACACCGTTTTGCTGAGGTGTATAATTACATGATGTTTGATGAATGATACCAACAGAATCACAACATGCAAGCAAAGCACCTTTGGTAAATTCCATGGCATTATCAAAACGTAAAATTCGAATAGCATGCCCAAATTGATTTTCAACTTCTTTATGAAACAATTTAAAGACCGAAATAACTTCAAAACTATTTTTTATTAAGAAAAGCCAAGTCATCCTTGAATAGTCTATCAACAAATGTAAAAAAGTAAGAAAACCCCACCAGACTCTTAACTCTACTAGGACCCCACACGTTAGTATGAATAACCTCAAAGGGATAGGACCGACGATTATTGACTCTACAAGGAAAGGACACTCTATGACACTTGCCTAATTAGCAAGCCACACACTCTAAACTTCACACAAACGTCAATGACGGCATGAGATGCTTTAGTAACCTCAGAGAAGGATGACCAAGACTAAAATGCCACTAGTGTGCACTCACAGATGAACAAAGACCACATCATCAACTGAAGGTTTGACATCAAGATATATGTTACACGGGTTCGGGTGTGGGCATCGGTGTAGGTATGTGTCTATGGGTCGAATTCATCAAACTATTGAATATTAGGATACGCGGACTCGGCTAAAAAGGATCCAAAAGTTGCGTACGGGTACGTGGATTCGTATTGTATGGTATAAATATGTGTGTGTGTGTAGGTATATATTATATAAGATAAATATGCTCAAGGGTAAATTTATAAATATTTTTATTTGTAGGGCCATTGTCATAATAATTAGTTTTAATGGACTTAAGGAATATTTGTATTAATAAGTTTTAGTGGGCTTAAGGAATAAATTGAAATTTGGTCATTGTAAAATTTTAAAAAGTCTATAAGGACTTTATGAAAAAGTAAAAACATAAATGGGCAGTAAAGCTGTATAGGTAGGTTTCTCTCATACGATAGAACCGAGGTAAGAGACTTCACGGCACAAACAAGAAAAACGATGGCACGATCACCTCCCTTTTTAACAACGGCATCATCCCAAACATATCTCCGGCATCGTCTACCGACGAAGCTCAAGAACAGGTACTCATTCACTTTTTTTCCTTTCCTTTCTTCTTCTTCGTCTTCTTCTTCTTCTTCTTCCTTTTTCTCCATCCAGCCGAATCCATTTTGCAATTGAAGGATCCGACCCGGATCCCATACCAGTACTCATGTCGTGTCATGTCAACACGGGTACCTTGGGGTAAACCAACAAGTCTTTGTAACATAGATCAAGAAAATAAAGTCCATCCTATTCATGCCCTCCACCAATAATCTTCTTCGTTTTGAGATCCTAGAACACACAAGTAGGATAAAAAGTCACTAAACAGTTAAGAGACTTAGTTAACTTCCTAATAGATAAAATATTAAAAGGCAATTGACGAACATAACGAACACAAGAGTTATATAGAGGAAGAAGGATTGATAGTCCCACTTCCAGCTACCACACAAGATCGACCATCAGCAAACATAGCAGATGAGGTGGAAGGAAATTGCTTCAAATCAGAAAATAACTTTGACTCACCTTTCATGTGTACAGAAGCCCCCGAGTCAATCACCAAAGAGGCTAAAGGAGAATTAGCAAAACAAATAACAATACCTGGATGAGAAAATGTGGCAACATCATTGGTGGAGAATTGCTGGGCTTTTTGAACTAAAACACCATACTCCTTACGGGAAAGAGTGATAGACTCACCATTAGTAGCACTGGCAGAGGGCAATGAATCATCAATTGAGTAGGATGGTGGTGTACTACTCTCAGCAGTATAAACCGCTTGATGAGCCCAAGCTGGTTTAGCATGTAAGTCCCAACACTTTTATCCTAAATGATTGTCTCCATCACAATAGGTGTAATTCCTCACACCTCCACATCCACGGCCACGACCACGACCACGGCCACGCATATTACCACCCTGACCACCAGCCACATCACTAACACGACCACCACAAGTAACTCCATAAGAACATCTTCTACTAGAGATGTAACTGCTAGAGGACACCATAAGGGCTGAATTCTCCTTATGTGCAAGAGTGGAAGTATATGAGGAAGAAGAAGCCAGTGATGCTCTTTGTAATCGAGCATATTCATTACTCAATGAGGACATACCACCATCACTGGCCAAAATTTGGCTACGACCAAACTGAAGACTGGGATGTAATCCAGAGAAGAATTTGGACACTTGAAATTCCTCGCGCTGCTTCTTCAATTTAGCCAAATCGACAATCAATGGATGATACTGATTTAGCTCATCACAGATTCCCTTAAACTCGCCATAATAAGTACCCAAACTTTTGTCACGTTGTTCTAGAAGAAACATTTTCTCATACAATTCATAAACATGGGAAATATTCTTCTCCATAGAATAGGTCTCCTTCACACTATCCCAAATCTCGTTGGCAATATTCACAAACATATGATTAGCACTCACACTCAGCTCTATGCTATTCCACAACCAAGTCATCACAGAATAATTATCTCGTTACCATTCTTCATAGCCTAAGCTAGTATTTGGTGGAGGGTTTGATAAAATAAATTTCAGTTTTCCCTTGGCACCTAGAAACACTCTCACTGCTTGAACCCAAATCAAATAATTATGTTCATTCAATTTGATTGTATTTATTTGCACGACTGAGTTATCAGGGCGAGGATTTGGAGCAATTTTAACTTCACCACTATCTACCATTCTATAACTTTACACAAGAATTTCTTCAAAACACCCACAATAACACCAAGGAGTCGAAGCACAACCTTGCAATCAGCAACCAGAACGGTATTAATACACTTAAAGTCTTGTTACAAAAGACAAGCAACACACTGGAAACACAATTACACCATTAATGATGCCTACACCTATATTAGGCATCACAAACACCACACAGCCCCAACAACAACCCAAACAGCATCAAAAACATTAGAAACAGCCCAAAAACAACCCAATTAGCCATGGCAGAATGCTTTTAGGGTCTCCTAACACCTTTATTAGTCACCAACAACACCAATCAACCTTAGTTGAATACCATAGGAGCCCTATTAGGTTAAGTTGATACCTTATAGACCTCTACAATCATCAATCAACTACAACCAGACCTACCTAATGCCCAGCCGACCACCAACAAACCTGAAACAGCCCAGTCGACCACCACCAGCCTGCTATATGCCCAGCCGATGACCACCAGATCTGCCTTAGCCTACACCAATCATCACCAGACCTACTAAAAGATCAGTCGACCACCACCAAACTTATTTAGGCCCTAGTCAATCATTACCAAAGGGTCTATTCAATGTCAGAAGTCCACCAACTTGCTACAGTCCACAATCCTTGCTTCTAGGTCTTCTGCCACCAGTCAAGGCTTAAACCAAACTTGCAAATCAAATCCTCTTTCTTATCTTAAGCTCTGATACCATGTTCTGACTTGAGAAGAAGAAAATAGAGAAGAAAAGAAGGAGAAGAAGTAATGTGAGAAAGAGAGAGGGAAACCCATATAGGGCCAGCTCCTCTATAATATAACTAAACATATAATAATGATAAAATTACAAGATTACCCATATCACTAATAACTTTAACACTAATAACCTTAACAATACCCTCATAATTAAAAAGAGGAATAAGCAGAGAAAGATTAACACTATAACTCTAACATAAACATCCCAATGAACTCCTTAGAAATTCAAGTGACTTGGAGTCAAGAGAAGGCACACTCCAAAATCAAACCAGACATATTTTATTATTTCCTGTCTAGCTCCTAAAGGTAGCTAGTCCAATAAATTATGACCCCACCAGAACCTCTCAAAATTTCTAGTAGAGCACCATTTCGATTTTCAAGCATACCCCAATTACATCCACTAAAAAAATAAATCCAATGGATATAAGGGATGTAGAAAAACCTACCCAGTGCTTTCAAGATGTAGAATAAAGATCCTTCTCCTCTATGTCCAATAAGGTGAATAAGATAGCGACATGGCCCTTCCTTGTAATGACAATTGCTTGGCTCTATTGGCCATACAATCCTCAATTTGTGATCCTGTCTAACAGGGACAACTTTGACAAGTATCTGAAAGAAATGTAACAAAAGAAGGAAAACAGCAAAAAATCTCTTTAGACATACAAACCCTTTACTATATATTTATATCCATATCTATGTTCTATTATGTCTTGAAAAAAAATTTGATTAGAAAAAGAAAGGAAAACAAGAGGTCCTCCAAGAGGCAAAAGTCAAACTTCATAAAACAAATACAACCCATAACAAATAAAGAGACCAACAAAGCAAGAAGCAACCCCAAAAAAAAAAAATGTAAAAAGGAGACAAATGAGTACTTGTAAATGTTCTGATGTGAAAAGTGGTCCAGTAAAATGGGAACAGCTTCGATTAGTATTCTGAATTTCCTGGAAATTGTGCTCCACCAGGCTTTGAGTTTTATCAAGGCTATCTGAAAATATTCATGAAAGGAAACTATAACAGTTGATTTTGCAAAGTAATCAGAGTTAATAAAGCACTAACAATTGACAAAATTAGTTTTTACCTTTTGCATATATAACCAGATGCATGAGGTTGGCTGAATAATTCTCTTCATAAAATTTGATGAGCTCATGTCTTATATCCAGCCCCTTTTTTTTCGGTTGAACCTCCAAAGTATCCCAATTTCCTAAGATTATGACAATTGTTTTGCAGATTATAAAAACTGATAGATATTCTGAATTGTAGCCTAGTATAACTACCAGTATTTGTTGTAAAAATACTCTATAAAAGTTTGTGGATGCCCATGGAAAACATGTAAAGTCAGCAGCACAAGGCTCAACTCTTACAAAAATATACATACAAAACTCTCCATGCAGTCTACTAGCTTAAGTAAAATCCAGGTGAGGAGGAGAAATCTCACATGAAAGGGCAGTTTGGGTATTTCGACTCCAAAGTATGTTACTTGGTCTGAGTTACAAAAATAGATTTTGGCTTTTCCATTCAATGTAATTAGGAATAATTAACAGGGGATGTTAAGTTTCCAACCTAAAAGCCTAAGCTATTAGGTGGAGGGCCCAAACAGGCATATTAAGCCATATCAACTTTTTATATTTAAACGATATGGGAAGTGGGACTTCCCAACACTCCCCCTCACATGCAGGCCTAACAAGACAACAACGGGCCTATCACGTAGATAACAACAACGAGCTCACAAACGAAATAGGCCCAACAACAACAATAACAATAACGGGCTCATAAATGAAACAATCCAAGAACGACATGCTCTGATACCAAGTTGTGTGATAGATTTAGGGTTTAAGTGAAGAAGAAGAAAGAAGAAGAGGGAAAGAAGAGAAAGAGAAGGAAACAAACAGGGAGATTTGGGTTAGAGAGCAAAATCACGTTACTCTAACCCTATCAGCCCTTACTATATTAATAGTTAGGAAGTTACAAAACTGCCCTTGTAACATAAACAAAATAATATAAGAACAATGCTAACAGGGAAAATTACACTTTGACAGCCTTAACTTAACCTGAAAACACTTTTCACTCCCCAATTATTTTTTCAAACACAATCACCCCTGAAGTTCGAAAAATGTTATCGCAACCTACACCATTAACGGAAATAATGATTTTACCAATTTTCCCATTAGATATTTAAGAAAAGTGTTCACACAGAGAGAGAGAGAGAGAGAGAGAGAGCTGTGGGAGAAGAAAGGTGAAGGAAGGAGAACAAGAGTGGCTATAGCATAAGCATAGATGACGAAGACATTATAGCTCATCCCTCCTAACATTGCTTCTTAGAGTCCTTTGTTTTTTTGTCTTTTTGTTCTCTCTTTCCTTTCTTGAAGGATTCCACGACCTCTCCTGAAGCATTTTTATTTTCATCAACAAAAGTTATGTTGCTTATCAGAAACTAAACATTAAACAAATAAAAATAAACAATTTACATGACACCGTAACAACCAACCACTATCAACTAACAAACACGCAAGTCATATCACTACCAAATAACAAACACAAACCAATACGTACTGCTGCAATGAATCCCCATAATTAGTAGGTAGTGTGAACACAAAACACAACATATAAAAAATAGGACTCTGCTACCTTGAAACACTTTAAGGCATGTAATTATGTGCAATATTGGCTGGAACAGGACTTACACTGCTTGACTAGACATCTAGACCTAGTAGTGGGCTGGAAAGATGTTGACAGAGGCTGTTTGGTCTGTATAGTCATCAACTGGTGGTGAAAGGTTCATGCTTTGGTGCAATGTGGCTTTAGAATGCTTTCTTGGTGGGTAGATTGGTGTTTGAAGGTTCTGGTGTGGTTGACAAGGGCTGTAGAGGATGTTGGGGTTGTCGACTAGTGGAGGATTGGAGATGGTCGACAGCTGCTGTTATGGTTGCTGCTTGCTAGGATGGTCGATTACGCCTGTGGAAGGGCTGGTGATGGTCGACTACTGCTGTATGGGTACTCGGGTGGTCAACTACACCTGTGGATGGTGCTGTGTTGGTCGAATGATGTAGAAGAACATACTGTGATTGTGCTGTGACAGTTGACAGCTGCTGTATGTCTGTGGTATGGTTCAACATGAACAACAATATGGATATAGATGGACCCATGGACTAAAATATCCACGATATCATCGATATATCCACAATATATCTGTGTATCCGTACCCCTCAATACGATATGTAACTGACATATCTTTTTAGCAAAATATCTTTACGATATTGTCGATATTTTCGATATTATTAATAAAATCTCGATATATCCATTATATCTTCTTTCTTTTACATGGTATCGTCGATATATCTAATATATTCACTATATCGAGAATATATATCGACAATATTGAGATATTCATTTTCTTGTTATGGTATCAAAATTATCACCTCTTACTCTTTTAGTATTGATTTATATAAATATTTCAATTATACCAATGGCTTAAATTAGTGTTATGAAGTAATAACTTTCATTTACTTTGTTAAAATATACATTCTTTCGCTCAGTGTGGCAAAATTTGTATACCTACATAATACACATTTAATACACACTTTTTTAATACACATTTAAATTGCAATATTTTGATTTTAAACTGTTTATTAGAGTCCAATCATTGTTCCCAGAGTTTCAATGGAAGTATACGTGTTTAAGTATTTAACTAACAATATCCGTCATATCTCTAAATCGATATTGAAATTTTCGATATATCCATCGATATATCCGATATATCCATGTTTTGGGACCCTCAATATATCTATCGATATCGATATTTAAGTCCTTGGATGGACCTAGGTAATCATGCCATCCGTGGATTTTGTTAATTTGTGTTTGAGGTTAAAGTTAGGGTTAGATTCAATGCTCTAATACCATTTTGGTGTGTAAACAATGAGAAGAAGAAAGAGAATACAGAGATAAATGTAGGCAGCCAACCCTAGAATAGTTACACCCGGCCCTTATATAAAATAACAAGACTGAAAGTACCCCTACTGATGACTCTTAACAAAGAAAAATTGGAGATGAACTTTTTATTTATTTATGTTTCTTCTTTTTTTTTTTTTTTTTTTTTTTTTTCAATTTCATAAAGTTCCCAAAATATTCCGGCTGGTAGATTTTGTCACATTGATCAATTTTCTCATCAATGGGTTTTGGTCCCACTACTTTATTTGTACATATATAATTAATTACACCTCAATTCCAGAACTCAACATTCATCATAATAAACAATCTTTTGATCTTAGCTACCAAAAGAAACTTTTTCAGAAGGTTTATCAAAACTTTCATCATGGTCTTTCTACTTTCTATAGAAGGTTTATCAAAACTTTCAGCACCTTAGCCACTCCTCTTACCAACCGTCTCAAGAAGAAAGTCTTTGAATGACTTTGGAAGCCCAAGAGAGTTTCAAACTCTTGAAGAAGAAGTTGACGAAATCTCCTCTTCTAGCATTGCCACCCAATTTTGACAAAGTGTTTGAGCTTGATTGTGATGCATCGGGTGTGGGAATAGGAAGAATCCTTAGCCAAGATGGACTACCAATTACTTTCTTCATTGAGAATTTGAATGGTGCCAAACTCAAGTATTCCACTTATGACTTGGAGTTCTATGCCATTGTTCAAGCTATCAAGCATCGGAGTTATTATTTGGCCTACAAGGAGTTTATTCTCAACACCGACCATGAAGCCCTTTAGCACATCAACAATCAACCACATCTTAATAAGAGGCATGCCAAGTGGGTGAGCTATCTCCAACAAGTTGATTTCTTTGAGACATAAGTCCAATGTTCTTAATAAAATAGCCGATGGGTTGAGTAGATGGGCTAATCTCTTGCTTGAGATGCAAAATATGGTGGCTGGTTTTGATGAGTTCAAGGCGCATTATGATGAGGATCCTTGTTTTGGGAAGATTCTCCATGCTTTACAAAGTGGACAGCAAGCTGCCAAGACTAAGTTTTTGTTAAAAGATGGGTTTCTCATCAAAGGATTGAGGTTGTGTGTGCCTCAATGTTCTCTTAAAGAGAAGTTGCTTGTTGAACAACATAATTTGGGTCATTTTGGTGAGAAAAAGACTCTCGAATTGCTTTAACAAGACTACTTTTGGCCGCGAATGAATAGAGATGTTATTAGGCATGTTCAAAGGTGCCATGTTTGCCAACTAAGGGAACAGCCACTAATGCAGGGCTGTATTTGCCACTTCCCGTACCTACCAGCCCTTGGAAATGCATTAGTATGGATTTTGTGCTTGGTCTTCCACCCACCCAAAGGAAGATTGATTCGATTATGGTGGTTGCTAATCGATTTTCCAAGATGGCACACTTTATTCCATGTCAAAAGCCAATGGATGCATCTCCTGTTGCTAATCTTTTCTTTAGAGAAGTCTACAAGTTGCATGGGATACCTACTTCTATTGTGTCCAACAAAGATGCTAAGTTTCTTGCTTATTTTTGGAGAACTTTGTGGTGACTTGTGGATTGTCAAGAGAACTTCTATTGTGTCTACTGTGAGCAGCAGCTACTCACAGTGGTTTAGTGTTTTAAGCATTTGTTTGTTGGTTTACTTGTATATAGAGACTTAGCTAAGGGGTAGTTATGTCATTTTACAGCTTTATCTATACTACCAATAAAAAGGTGAATTCTAGAAAAACTTTTGATTATCTAAAATAACCTTATTTTAAAATGTAATGACATCAATACTCTTAAGTAATCCAAAAGACAAAAAGAAAAAAGATACATAATTAATTAAATCATGAAGAAACCTACTTTAATTAGAGTTCTGCAATCCTATTCCACTAACCCATACGTTTCCCTTCCTCATACCCTACTTTAATTAGAGTTCTACAATCCTATTCCATTAGCCCATACGTTTCCTTCCCCATTAACTCATTCGTTTTTTGCAACAAAAAAATAAAAATAAAAATAAAAATAAGAAAAACTAATATGTCTCTCCTTCTTCGTCCCCCATTATGTGTCCTTTTAGTATCCCTATGCCAACGCTTTTTACCTTTCCCCTCAATAGAGAAGTACACGTCTACTCAAAAACCTAAAATCTATTGAGTAAATGTAGGCTACACCGAGACCAAAAAGGACTTGGAGAAGATGGTGCAAGAGATCGGCAAGGACAGCGATAGGTTAATCAATTTGAATGCATTCACCGAACTGAACACCAATGGCTTCAATTCTCACGAAGTGATGGAGAATTTGAAGGACGTGTTCGCAGTTTACGAGCTTGATGGGAATGGGTCTACCTCAGCCGATGAGTTGCATGAGGTGTGGAGCAATTTCAGCGACAAATGCTCACTCGCCGAGTGTAAGAGATGTTCAATGGGGTTGATGATAATGGGATTCCTCATAGAAGATTGTGTTTTCTTGCAAGTTTATCTGTTTTCTAATGAAATTGAATGGTTTTTATTTTCGTGTATTTTAATTCCACACCTTTTTATTTACTGTATTTACTTTTTTTCGTTACATTAATTTTTTTCTTTGTATAAATCCAATTTTATCTCATTGTACCAAAGATCCAACAACGCTCAACTATATTTCATTCATTGGTGAGTCCCACACATACAAGAAAAATCATGTGTCCCAAAAATATAAGAGTAAAATGTTTATATAAATTCTATTTGATTATTGGGTCACATATATAAAAATTAAATGTTAATAGATAAGAATAATTGAAATCTAAAACTACAAAAATATCATGAAAATAATTGAAAAAATGAAATAAATTTCTTTTAAATAGATGAGAATCATTTTATTGTTGGACAAAAAATCACGTGCAACGCAAGTGTGTGATACCTAGTTCCTTATAAATAGGTTGTAGAAGCTTTTAGAATCATTTTTTAGCAGAATATACTTTGTAATTGATTCGTAGAGCTATTGCTCTGTGTTTTCTCTCAAGGGTTGCAGATTTCTTCCACTTTCTCTCAATTTCTCTCTCTTTCTCGCAAATTTCTTACAATATTCTCTGGATTATGAGAGCGTGATCATCACTCCACCCACTGATCCAAGTTGCTCAAGCTATCCCAACGGAATGGGCCAAGGAAGTGTGTTTCAGCAAGACACTCAACTATAACTCCTGCTCTACCCACCAATCCAAGTTGCTCAAGCTACCCAATGGAATGGGCCGAGGAAGTGTGTTTTAGCGCCTTGGCCTCTAAGAAGACCTAAGTAGCCCTCTCGGGTCCTACCACCAGCCCCAATAGGCTTATGATGATCAAAGCGCAGAAAGGGTAAGGGAGGGGCCTCTAAGGCATCGAATTACCCCAAGCCTTTGTTTCCATAATACCCACCCAATTTTTATTAAATAGACGAATTTAAATGCTACGTGTTGACTTATTGTCAAATATTTATGCCGTATTAATTCGTAGTTATGAGGCCAGCTTGCTCTATGGGTATAGAACTCAACCAAGAAACCACTTGTCTAAAAATTTAGAGTATCCCGATTGAGGATATCAAAAAATTGAAATGGATTCGCAAAGATACAGCAAATATATATATATATTTTCAAATTCTTTGATAGAAGCTAAAAGGAGGCACAAATTAAGGACAAATAAGGAAAGTCGCATAATATGCTTCATCGTTGCATGCAGCAAAGACTAATTAACTCAATAGTAAGAGTGTTTGATTCAACTTTAAGTGCTACAGCAACAAGATGGAGACCAAAATAGCATGGGTCAACGTAGTCAGGAAAGGCATGATAGCCCACTATTTGAAGGAGAATATGGCCCTAAATAAAGCTAAATTTTAGAAAAAGGATTCATTTAACCAACCCCAAGTAGTTGAGATTCATCAATAGTTTGAAAAAAAACAAAACAAAATAACAATACTAAATGAACGATATAGATATCCTAATCTTTAAACAAGGCAAAACAATTTGACATAATTATCTTGAGAAATATAAATGCATATGAACATAATGAATCTCATAGGAATAACCACATAAAATAAGAGTGAGGAAAGAAAGATCATTATGCAATGGGTAGACCAAGACTCCTGACTGAGATTCACCAACTTCATGATAGTAAACATGTATGGTAACCAGTTCACTTATACAAGTTGAACTAATGCACAAACAGTTTCAGTTTAACATGGAACACTTTAAAATGCTGACCTGAAATGGACTTCTGAAATGGATGACCTTCCACACTTAGATGTTTCTGAAGCTGTACAGAAAGAAAAATTTCATAGAGAAAAGTCAAGTAGAAGTTTATTTCCCACATAAACATTACAAATACTAGATAAAAAGAAACAGCTTCAATATATGAGCATGTGGAATAGAAATAAAGAACAAAATACATATATGAGAAATTATAACGATACAAACTATATTTTATATATCCTTTTAGTGAAATTCAGGCACTACTTTATCTTTCTACCCACTTATATTTCCATAGTCAACAAAATAAGCATAAAATGCCACCCTCTGAAGAGGCACCAGGCAAACTCGTTCAATGATGATGACCAATGGACCATAACCATTGGAGTACCTCTTTTAAACATTGGAGTCCCAAAGCTTTCCTGGCCCATAGAAAAGGCATGCATAACCTTTTTGTTTAAATAAGAAAAGAAAATTTTATTCGAGAGAAGACGAGCAAATATAAAGAAGGAAAGGTGATACGAGACGAGCTTATTCTATATCAATGACCTTTTAGTTAGATTGCTAGGTATAAGAGTTTAGGGTTAGGGTTCGATGAAAGCTTAAGGAGAAGAAGAGAGAAGATAGAGAGAATAGGTTAAGAGATCCTATGACCTCTCTCCTTTCTATATTATCAATATAAAAGAGTAGCAAAAAGACAGTAATACCCTTACAATAAGAAAGGAACCAAAATAAAACTATACTATAACACTTCCCCTCAAGCTGGAGCATAGATATCAAAAATGCCCGACTTGGAAGAGACTGCTTAAATGCTGCACGAGCTAAAGGCTTTGTGAGGATATCACTAAGTTGAAGATGATAGCGAACATACCGAGTGACAAGCTCCTTCCGCAACAATAAGTCCTGAATAAAGTGACAATCAACCTCAATATCCTTAGTGCACTCATAGAAGACAAGATTGTTGACAATAAAAATAGCTGTTTGATTATCACAATACATCTCCATCGGAATTGGAACCACAATAGCCATATCACAAAGAAGAGATTGAACCCATAATAACTTAGAAGCTGTATGAGCCATAGCCCAAAACTTAACTTCTGCACTGGAACGAGCAACAACTGCTTGCTTCTTACTACGCCAGGTAACAAGATTACCTCCAACAAAGGTACAATACCCAGAGGTAGACCGATGAGTAGTACGATTACCAACCCAATCAGCATCACTGACCCTGTCAAAGTCAAAGAAGGAGAGGACTTGTACAACAAGCCCCGTCCAGGAGCACCCTTTAAGTAACGCAAAATTCTACAAACAGCATTAAAATGATGTTAACATGGAGCATGCATGAACTGACTAACCACTCCAACAGCATAAGTGATAAGAGGACAAGTAACGATAAGATAAATCAACTTCCCAACTAGTCGACGATAACGACCAACATCAACAAACAATTCACCCTACTCACCATTAAGTTTAATAGTAGAATCCATGGGAGTATCAACAGGACAAGAACCCAAGCAGGACGAGAACCCAAGAGACCTATCTTTGACAAAAGATCAAGAACATATTTCCACTGAGAAAGAGAGATACCCTGAGAAGAACAGCAAACCTCAATCCAAAAGAAATTCATTAGAGCACTAAGGTCTGTGGTTTGGAAGTGCTAAGCCAAATAGCGTTTCAAAGTAGTAATACCCATAGAGTCATCCCTAGAGATAATAATATCATCTACATAAACAATAAGAACAATGGTTCCAGCAGAAGACTGACGACCAAAAACTGCATGGTCATAAGTAGAACGCTAGAAACCATACCCAAGAACAACAGTGCTAAAGCGATCAAACCAGGCTTGAGGAGACTATTTCAGACCATATAATGTCTGTTTCAATCGACAAACAAGGTGCTCATTACCAGAAACAACATACCCAGGTTGGTCCATATACACTTCCTCATAGAGATCATTGTGAAGAAAGGCATTCTTGATGTCAAGTTTATACAAGGGCCAAGAATGACTAACAGTCACGGAAAGTAAAATGCGGACTGAATTCAGGCGAGCAACAGGATAAAAAGTCTCCAAGTAGTCAACACCATATGTCTGAGTATAATCTTTAGCAACCAGCCACGATTTAAGACACTCAATAGAACCATCAGGAAGATATGGAAGATATTTTACAGTGTAAACCTAACGACATCCCACTATCTATTTACCTGGAAGAAGAGAAGCGAGATCCCAAGTGTGATTCTTGTGAAGAGCACTTATTTCCTCATCCATAGCGTACTTCCAGCTAGAGGAAGATAACGCCCGCTTATATGAAGAAGGGACAGAAACAGGAGACAAAGAACAAACAAAGTGTGCAAACAAGAAGAAAGGCGATTATAAGACACAAAATGAGCAATATGATGTTGAGGGCATATCCGTTTACCTCGGTGAAGAGCAATAGGTAAATCATCAGTGTTCGAAGAAGGTAAGGAAGGATTCGTAGACTGAGAAGATGCAGGAGCGAGGCCAAAAGAAACCACACATTTACCTTGAGATCACCGATATACCTGCAAAGGAGCATCAGAACGAGCGGAAGAAACGAGAGATTGGACCATAGGGGGAGACATAATTAGAAGAGGAGGAGAAGGAAAGGCAAGCTCCCCCTCACGACACGATATAAGATCAAAAGATAAAGTCTTACTGGCATGGTTCAAAGTCTCGGTCTCGGTCCCCGTCTCGTTTCGGTCTCGTTCATCTCGGTCTCGCTCAACACGTCGCGTCTCCGGCGAGATACAACTTTACGCAAGAAAAACAACTTGAAAAAATTCAAAAAAATCATAGAAAATTCCTAAAAAATATGATAATTACATTGGAACCATCAAATAAGCAAAATAATGAACTCAATGCACATAATATGGTATAAAAACATAAAAATAGGTGCTAGCGCACTAATATATAATGAAATAACACTATATTTATGTTTTAGATTAGAATATACACCCAAAGAGAATCAATAAATATCATATATAATTAATGGGTAAATAACATTACATATCATAAAGAAATTGATAAATAATTTTTTGGTAAGTAACATACCGATTTAAAAGTTACTCTCATATCAGTATTTTTGAAATTAAGAAAAAAATATCATTTATTAAAAATATTTACCATTTATTAAAAAATCAGTATTTTCGTGATTTTTTTTTAAAAATCTGTATTTTATGAAAAAGAGTTAGCATTTACAAAAAAAAAATTCAAATTTATAAGTACCAAATAATTTATGCTTAATTATGAGTTCATGATGATTAAAAAATGTGTAACAATTTTCTAAATCTAAAAATTAAGATTTTAGTAATTTTTTATCATTTATTAAAAAGATTTACCATTTATTAAAAAATATTCACACTTATAAATGTATGATACCTGATGTGGGAAAAAAAGCTAAAACTATAGGTATTCAATAGCATTTAAAAAACCAAAAATAAAAAATAAAAAAAAAAAGAAACCAAAAAAAATCCCGAAACCCACTTTAAAAAATGTCTCACTCTCCACACTCCCCAGCACTTATAAAAAAACAGAACAAAAACAAATTAAAAAAAAAAAAAAAAGGAAAAATAACCGTATGAGTCGGTGGGTCTCGACTCTCGAACCCAAAGCCCCAAAGCCACTGCGATTGTGAGGGCGAGAGAGGAAAGAAAGAGTGACGCGATGGAGAACCAAAGCTCCACCGCCGACCGCCGACGTCGACCTGCCTGATCTGCTGCTTCTCCCGGCGACTACAGCGGTTGTCGCTACCGCCGTCCTCGGCTGCCGTTGCAACTATCGCCGACCACAGGCACTGCTGCCGCTGCTGCTCTCGCTGCCAGCCACCGGAGACACCCACAGCAACACCACAGGATCTGGATTCCACCGACGGAGACGACGACACCCACCAGCTATAGGTGCATAATTTTCTCCATTTCAAACAGCTTTCTGCAAGATCACATGGGATGCTCTCGTACGAATTGGACGAAATCTCTTTCGATTCGTCCCGAGATTTCGATTTCTCGCCTGTCTCGTTTCGTCTCATCCGAGATCTCGACATTCTCGGCCGAGAAGTGCTCATCCGACGTATATGCTTGTAACGGCCCTAGTTCTCGTATCGGAGGGCGGCGAGACCGGATTGTCTCGGCGAGATCTCGGCCGAGACAACCGAAACTTTGAACCCTGCTTACTGGAAGAGGAAAAAAAAGAGGTAGACACATAAAAGGTGACATCAGCACTCACAAAATAGCGGCGAGACTCAGGATTGTAACAACGACAGCCTTTTGAGTACGAGAGTACCCAAGGAAAACATACTTACAAACCCGAGGAGATAATTTATCTTGACGAGGATCAAGAATATAAACAAATGCCACACAACCAAACACACGAGGAGTAATAGAGAAAGGAGAACGATCAGGATATAAGAGAGAAAAATGAGACTTATTACCTAAAACAACAGAAGGCATCCTATTAAGGAGGTAACATGTAGTAAGAACAGCATCACCCAAAAAATATTAAGGTACATGCATATTGAACATTAAAGTGCGAGCAACATCTAACAATTGACGATGTTTACGGTTAGCAACACCATTTTGCTATGAAGTATGTGCACAATTGGTCTGATGAATGATACCTCTTTCAGAACAAAAAGAATGCATAACAGTCTGAGTATATTCTAATGCATTATCAGATCGAAAAATCTTATACGATTGTTAAATTGAACAAATATGAAATTATAGAAGCGAAGAATAACATTAGGCAATTTAGACCGTTCTTCTAATAAAAACAACCATGTCATCTTTGATGATCGTCAACAAAAAGAACAAAATCTATTCAATGTAGAAGTACGAGAAGGACCCCAAATGTCTGTGTGAACCAAAGCAAACAACTTAGACTGATAATCATGAATACTACAAGGAAAAGAACTATGATGATGCTTGCTTAATTGACAAGCCTCACATTCTAAAGTAGAAAAAGGACTCAACGAAGGAATAGCTCTCTTGAGTTTAGCGCCAGTGATGGATGACTCAAGCAAAAATGCCACCAAAGATAAGAGACCGCAGCAGTTAAGGCGGACGAATTGAGGGAAGGTGAGTTCGGGATCCAAAAAGTATAAACCATTCTTCTCATGCCCCAAACCAATCGTCTTTTGGGTCATAGGATCCTAAAAGAGACATGAAGTAGGAGTGAAAAGAATGTTACACTGCAAGGTTGTAGTTAATTGACTCACAAAAAGTAAATTGAAAGGAAAATTCGAAACATAAAGACTTGACGGTAAAGATAAAGAGGTGGTAGGACGAAGAACACGTTTACCATGAACAAGCCAAGAAGAACTATTAGCTAACATAATATTATGGTCAATAGAAGTCAAATTAGAAAAACAAGAAGATAAACCAGATATATTGTTGTTAGTTCCAAAGTCAATAATCCAAGATATGGGAGATGTTGCGAGACATGTAAGATTACTTGAATTAGCTAAAGTAGCAGTTGAAGGAAGGGCAAAGCTAGAAGCCGATGTAGAAAGAAGAGCAGTGCGCAAATATTGGACTAGAAGCTCGCTAAGCTGAGTACTAAGTGAATCACGAGAACTAGAACTAGAAGTTGCATGGCCCACAGAAGTGGGTGGAGACTAGGACTATTGCTAGATAGGAACTTTAGTAACCTCATGCACATAGTTGGGCTTCCAATATTTCTGAAAGCAATACGGTTCAGTATGATTAGTGCCCCCACAATAATCACATTTCCTGTCGCCACGACCACCACCACGAGGATTACCACGAAAATTACAGTCCCTGCGGCCACCACGGAAACCTCCACGAAAGCCACCTCGACCACCGCTACTAGACATGGTTCAAAGTGTCGGTCTCGGTCGTCTCGGTCTCGCCCATCTCATCGCGGTTCAGGTAAGACGCAACTTTACGCATGAAAGAGTAGGCACATACTATGGTTAAATACACTAAAACAGGCGTTAGCGCGTTGTTTTATTATAAAATACATAATATTTAATAAGTGTTTTTTCTCTTTTGAAATAAAAGGTATGATTATTATTTATTACTATATTAAAAAAAAAGTAAATTAAAAATAACTTATCACAAATGATAACCTTTTAAAACTACCTACTTGCTTATGAATGATGAAAAATAGAGTTTTAAAAATACTAAAATTGTTGGATAATTTTTATAAATAAAACAATCTTATACTATAAGATATTGCTTTTTCATATTAAAAAATAAAAAATAAAGACCAAGTTATGGATCAAAGGGTCAAAAAAATAAAAAAGCATGATTTTTTTTATAAGAAGCCACATACAGCCACTCAGCCCATCCCGTCCAAAGTGATTATATATATATCCCACCGACAAAAGGAAAATAGAGAAATGAAGAAGAGAAGAATAAGAAGAAGAGAAGAAGAATACGATGACGATAACGATGGTGATGGCGATGGCGATGAGGGTGCACGTCAACAGTGACGGCGACCACAACAGGTTCTCCTTATTTCTCTCTCACGCGCACTGGATTGCCAGTGAACTCGAGACAAAGCTCAAAACCCACCTGTCGAGCACCCTACGCCGGAAGAACCCATTTATTGAGTACCCCTACGCCGGAAGAACCCACGCATCAGTTGACCCTTGATTCCTTGAACCTTGACCAGATCTATTCTAATCTCACACGAGATGTGCGAGATCTCATCCGAAACTCATTGTGTTAACGGGATCTCATGCATAACGCCTCATCATGAGCGAGATCACGCTTGTGTAGTCCGAGAGAGAGTCCCGTAAATATTTTGTACCGGTGGGATTTCTCATCTCGGCCAGTGGCGAGACCGAGATGTCTTGAGAAGATCTCGTCCGTTTCGGACGAGACTTCGAACCATGCTACTAAAGGCCAGGGCAGTAGACTCTAACGGAGTAGGAGTATTGGAGCGAGGAGTATTGGAGCTAGGCATGGTAGAATGTTGTCCAAGGATGAGCACAACAGCAGCTGTAGGCAAGGTCTCACTAGCAAGAATCTGATCTTTGAATCCACAGAGATCAGAATCTAGTCCTCACAATAAAGAGGCAATCAAAAACTCTTCCCAATGATGCTTCTGTTGCTCTAAATCAGTTGTAAAAGGGCGATGCTGCAACAATTGATCCCACAAATTTTTAAGAGTACTATAATACTCGGCTAGTGACTTCCCAGACTATCGAGTAGTAAAAATACTCTCATACAACTGATAAACATGAAAAGATTCGAATTGCATGTGCCCAAAATAAATAATTCACGTTATTCAATTTCTGAAGTAATACATTTGGGCATCTCATCAGTCTAGAAGAAGGTTAATTTCTCTATAGTCTTAGAAGGGGTCTATTATCCTGATGAACAAAAGGTGTTTTGTTTGTAAGTTTGCAATCTTTCTTGAAAAAGAGTTTATTCAAGAAAGAACCAACAACAGGAAAATGGAACTCAAAGAGTTGTCTAATGAGACACAAACCGACATTGATGCAACCCCTGTCCCTGTTGAGGTCCCTGTTGAGACAGAACCCATTATTGTACCATGATTGTACAAAGGGTTAGTGGGAGTGTGATTACATTTATGGTCTTATAAGTGGATGACATTCTACTTATTAGGAATAATGTAGAGATGTTGTCATAAATGAAAGATTGACTTTCACAGAATTTCTCCATGAAAGATTTGGGAGAAGCATCCTATATTCTAGGAATAAAGGACTATAGAGATAGATCTTAAAGATGCTAGGTCTCTCCCAATCAATGTATATAGACAAGATTTTGAAAGGGTTCAAAAAGCATGATTTCAAAAGAAGTCTAATTCCTGTCAGACATGAAATCAAGTTGTCTAAAAGCATATGCCATGCTATGTACATGACCAGATATCAGTTTTTGCTGTAAATGTTACGAGCAGATATCAGGCAGACCCAGATACGGAACACTGGGAAGCAATCAAGGTTATCCTTAAGTACTTGACAAGAACTAAAGGACCTATGCCTTGTCCATGGAGAAAAAAAACTTAGAAATGGTTAGTAGAACGGACTCAGATTTTCAATCTGACGATGATGATAGGAGATCAACATCGAGGTATGTTCTCACCTTAAATGTTGGAGCTGTAAATTAGAGCACATTGTTGCATGTTTGAATTAAGAAGTTCATTACTGAACTAGGAGTGGTTCCTAACATTGAGAAGCCTATACTATTTTTTTTGTGACAACAATGGGGCTATTGCTCAAGACTAGGATCCACGGTCTCATCAAAAGTCCAAACTACAAGCGGCGATTCCAAGTGATTAGAAAGATCATTGGAAGAGATGACATATACATATAGAAGTTTAATACAACAGAGAATAAAAAAGACCCCTTCGCTAAGGCTATGACCCAAGTGTATTGGATCACCACCGACAGGATATGGGTATGAGATACATGGTGGATTGGCTATAGTGCAAGTCGGAGATTGTTAGGATTATGCCCTAGAGCAAATCATAGAGATGATTGTTTAGGGATTAGGAACAATCAATTTATTTCATTTATGCATGTTACATTTATTATTGATTTAATAAAAGAGCTTATTCTATTATCTTTATATGCATCATTTATATTTACATAATATGTCCATGGAGTTAGAGTTGAGAATAAAGAATTACAAAGTGTTGTAATTTTGAGACTATAAATATATCTCTATACTAAACACCTAAATCATTCCTAGTTGAAGGTTCACTATGATGGATAGTAATGAACCATAGGACTAGCACTTGTTAGGTTGACTCTATAGGAGGATAGCTAGTCTCAAGCTATTTGTGTGGAAACACTACAACCAACAAGTGGGTGCCTATTATAAGAATAGGTACACTGAATGTGACCAAAGATATGAGATAAACTGAATGGAGTTTTAACCTGCCTGTCAATCAGGTTCTCATTGTTATAGTGGTACAAGTAATCCTTAGACCTGAGACACCATAGTTGTCTTATGCATGTAGCTTTAGAAGTTTGATAACACTAAGTCCAGATCCTATTCAAGGATCTGTAAGGGTGTTCATTGGCCCTACTGCTATGTGTGTAAAGGCATGTGAGTAATCAACAAGGAATCCATCACTCTTAGGGAAAAAGAGAGTGAATGTCTTATATAGCATCCTTTGAATATAACTCATTAAATCCATGGGGCTATGGTAGAATGAATATAGAAAGGAGTTTCCATAAGTTCATCATTGAGTTGATATTAATGAATGAGTATAAAGTAATTGAACTAGGGACTTGACAAACTTTCATGTCCTATTGGTTCAATTGGAGACATTGTATTGATGGAAGGATGTAATTGTAACCTATAAACTATAACAGAAGGGTTCTTTCTAAATGACTATTCACATCATTAAGGACCACACCATGAGCCATATGCTAGGTGTTACTCATGGTTAGTAGAAGCCCTAATTGATATAAACGAGTTATAATCAATTAGGGAATTGGAAGGAGTTCTAATTAGACCCTCTAATGGAAAGAGTTCCATTGTGCACACCTCGTGCTATCCCTACTACTTGATGATGTGAACCCAATGGGTCACACACTAATCATGCTAAGAGAGCTTGAAAGTCTATGAGAAAAAGGGCATAAGTGAATAAAAGAATTGTTCTTAAGGGGCAAATTTATATGGGATATAAATTAGAGGGGTTAAGTTGCAATTATGTATAATTACAACTTAACTCATATGAGGAATAAGATTCCTCACTAGGGCCGGCCCTATTAGTGGGCTATATAAAGCCTCACATGTCATGTGATGACATCACTTGAATTATAATTCACTCTCCCCAAGGGCTAGCCGAATTTCCCAAGGAGGCTCTCTCTCTGTCTCCCTCTTCTCAGCAACAACAAGGAAGAAGAAGGAAAGGCCTTCAAGCTTAAGCTAGGTGTGGATACCGTTGGAGGCAGTACACTTGGACTACTCATTCATTGCTGCCCGGAGTTCAAGCTTGGAGCAAAAAGGAGAAGACAAGGCTTGGAGCATAAAGGAGAAGACTTTATCAACTGTAAGTTATCCTAACTCTCTTTGAAGTTAGGGTTTTGTTTTGTATTAAGCATAATTGGATTCATGAGATTGGGAATCGTAGGAAAATTTTTAATTCCGCCTTTATAGTTTTCCTCCCTATTCGATTCCCAACAGCTTGAGAGCTTATAGCTAAGGAAACTCATTTTAAGGTCTCATACAGCACAACCTTCTTAGCCAATCTTTATTTCCTATCCTGCACAGCCTCCACTATTGTCTACTTCTGTGCGTCTTACTCAGTTTACTAGGAAGCCCAAACCAGGTGTTGGTATTGATAAGTGCATGTTCTGTTTTCAGAAGGGGCATTTGAAGATACTTACATAGACGCTCTCCTTCTCAATCTACTCCACGGCCATCTTATCAGCATACAATTAGTCCTCCAGCAACATGTGCAGCTCCCACCTCTAGCAGCAAAACTCCTTCCACATTACAATCTATGCTCAAGTAGTGTTGGACCTAATGGTTCAATCCCATGTATTTTGGTGATAAAAAAGCAAATATGTTTTGCTAAGTTGCTAATTAAGATGAAGCTATGTATAAGACAGGTTATATCCATTATACACTTCACCATAGCAATTGGAAATCTTGTACAAGCAGAGAAGCGACAATGCAATCTATGGACTTCAATAGAAGCATAATCCAACTCTTTTACAACTTGGAAATCAACAATGGAGCATTCAAACCAAGGATCGTGAGAGTATAGGATTTTATGTAAGATTGATTCAATCTTTGCTCACTTAGGATATATGGGCTATAAAACGATTAAACAACATGGTAACAAACTAATTGAACTTAGTTTTTAGTGCCAAAATGATCCCATAAGCCATTTGAGTTTAATCCCAAATTATTGGACTTTATTTGCAAAAATCTCATTTTGAAAACTAGGAAACTCAAACGTCCAAGTGGTAAACTCAGACATCCAAGTGGCAACTCAGACGTCCAAATCCAAGACTCAAACGTCCAAGAATATCAGTAAGTCTGACCTGATCCTCCTTTTTCTCTGGAAATCTCAAATGATTCCTCAAACGTCCAAGATGTAATTTAGACGTCCAAGTGTGAACTCAAACATCCGAATGTATCAGAACATGATATGAGTCTCTTCACTGAAAATTGCCTCTGGAATTTTCAGACGGCTGAGTGTAAACTCATACATCTGAAACCTTCGAATCTGACACATAACAACTAGTTTTCTAACAACCATTTGAAGCATTTAATGCCCACCAAACCTCTTTTCTTGACATTTATTGCTACCGAACGATCATTTTGGACCCTTGGGCTATAAATACACTACTTGAACTCATTTATGAGTATTCATTGAGATCAAACAAACAAATCACTATCATTTACTCTCAAGCCCTAGAAATATTCAAGTGAGCATTTATTGTGAAATCAATCATAATTGAGTAAGCCTTCAATTCAATGTTATCTACTCTTTGAGAGAGTTCTTATGTACACAAACAATCAACAAATCATCTTGTATTCAAAGGGTTGTGTGAACCCTAAATTTGTAGCTCTTGAAGAGAACTTTGTGCAAGTGTTAGTGAAGAACACTTGTGGCTGTGTAAAGGTTTAATCTCCACCCGTAAGGAGATTGATATAGTGGATTGGTTAATCCTCAAGCGAGCTCTTGAGGCGAGGACGTAGGCGGGGAAGTCGAACCTCGTTAATACCGTTTGCATTCTCTCTCTCTTAATCTCTCTTTATTGCTTGTTCTTAAATTTCATTTTACTTGCAATAATCTGATTTTAAGTTTGCTATTAATTTTTTAAATTAGCAATTAACCCTATTAACCCCCCTTCTCTAGGGTTATACACTTGGGACAACAATTGGTATCAGAACCTAACCTCTTACATTTGACATATTTGTCTTGTGTGGAACAATATGGCTAACTATAGTGGTAATGGATTTATCGAGGACAATCGTCCAATAGACCACCTCTTTTTAATGGAAATACTTTTCTATATAATTTCTGGAAAATTAGAATGCAAATTTTTATCCAATCTTCTAGCTATGAATTATGGAACATTACTTCTAAGGTCCTTTAGTCCCTACAAAAGTAGTGGATGGTGTTACTCTTCCTAAAGTTCCACAAGAATACACTAGTAATGATCACAAATCTCTTGAACTCAATTCTAAAGCCATTGGCTTATTATATTGTGCCTTGACTAATGATGAGTTTAGCAAAATCTCTAGGTGCACTAGTGCCAAAGAGATATGGGATACTTTAAAAATTACCTATGAAGGAACTTCTCAAGTTAAAGAAACTAAAATTAATATGCTTGTTTGTGAATATGAATTATTCAAAATGAAAAAGGATGAATCCATTAGAGATATGTTTGCTCGCTTCAATGCTATTATAAATCCTTTGAATTCTCTTGGAAAGATTTACACTAACTCCTAATTGGTGAGAAAAATTGTTAGGAGCTTGCCTAAGGAATGGGATACTTTTACCACGGCCGTCCTTCAATCAAAAGAACTTGGCTCAATGACTCTAAATGGTCTTGACGGAAATCTTGTTACTCAAAAGTTTACCTTCAAAGCTCATGAAGCCAACGAAGGGAAATCTGAAATTCCGGTTTTTACCAAGCCTACAATACCTAGAAGGGGGGTAGAATAGGTATTTTAATTTATTTTACCCAATTTTTATTCAATCACTTCAAACCTTAAAAGCTATCAATCAATCACACAATAATTAAACCATAAAGCATTAAAAATATCACAAGACAATTTTTACGTGGAAAACCCTAATAGGGAAAAACCACGGGACCTCGTCTAGTTGAAGCGAATCCACAAAGAAAGCAATGAGTACAAGACACAATACTTACAGGCCCCACGGACTTAAGTAATCGCCTTCACTCCCACGATGACACACAATCGATCTCCGTCGTCACGGCTTTGGTCGCAACCAACCTCTTTCACAGTGATTCCTTCTACCACGAACTCGCAAGCTCGATCACCGTCGCAACGGACTCACAAACATTCAAGGATGTGAAATAATGTGTGGTTTGAAGGTCTCTAAAGCATGTATGTGAAAACCTAGGTAAAAGTGCTCTAGAGAGGTTTAAAAAGATGAAATTTGTAAAACCTAATTGGAAGAGGCTTGCCTTCCCCTTCTCTATAGTAATCGCCTCTATATATAGAGACTAAGAAACCCCAAAAGATTGGGATTCGTTTTAGGATCAAATAGGAAGGTTTTAAATACTTTAAAAACTGATTTTTACGAGCCAGGATCGATCCTCCAGGACCCTACGATCGATCCTAAAAAACAGTGGAAAAACAGTTTTTCTGGGCACCCTAGGATGGATCCTCTAGTGACCACAATCTATCCTAAAAAACAGTAGCAAAAACTTTTTAAACAAAACATCTCCAATCGATTGGCTATCAACCCTAATCGATTGGGAGTGTCACCAAAACCTCAAAAACCAGTCTTCCTTTGATGAAAACATTAAAAATGATTTTCAATGAATTAAACACCTATGAAATGGGCAACTATGGTCACTTACCTTCCTAGAGAATGAGTGAGGGCCAAATAGCTTTGAGCCTTTGTTCTTTAACGCATCTTTGAAGCTTCACACATCTTCAATCAACCTAAGACTCAACCATACTTTGGCACGGAATATAACAACATTGAAAATACAGACTTTACAAAATCCTCCAAGAGCATTGCTCTCAAAGCCTCAAATGATGAAGAAGAGCAACAACATGAAGAATTTCAAAATGAAAATGATGAAGCCATGGCATTTATTTCTCACAAACTTAAGAAGTTCTTCAATAAGAGAAACCAAGGAAAGAGATTCAACAAAGGTGACTCCTCCAAAAGATTTCCAAATAGAGGAGAGGCCTCTAATAGAGAACCTCAAGTGTGCTTTGAATGCAAAAAGACCAGACACATCAAGATGCATTGTCCTCAACTCAACAATAACAACAACACAAGCCACCACAACAACTATAAGGACAACAGAAGGTTCAAGAAGAAAGCCTTCACCATCACATGGGATGAAGATGCCAATAGTGATGGAGAAGAAGTGGAAACCTCTTATGATCAAGAAGTTGCAAACTTTTGTCTCATGGCAAAAGAAGATGAGGTAACCAATTCTAATGATATCTCTAATGATATTTCTAATGATGAACCTCTTTATAATGAATTACAAGAGACCCTTGAAGATACTTTTCTTGAACTAAAGAAGGTTGCTTACAAAAATAGTGATTTAAAAAAGACCATCACCTCTCTTAAAGAAGAACTAAATGCTTTGAAAAGTGAAAACCTTGAATTGAAAAACAACGTAGAACAACCTTCTACCATCTCTCAATCTACTCTTGAAAATGAAAATACTTCTTTGAAATACAAGATTGAGGACTTGACTAATACCATGGACCAAAATTTCTATATCGTCATATCATCCACCCTTGACACGATACCCTGTTGCGATACTAGAAGAATTTGAAAAAAACTAAATATCGAACGATATACTCGATAGATTGCGATATGTCAATGATATATCGATTTATTTCAATATTGCCTGGTTTCTTTGATTTGTCGCTGAGATTTCGTGGTTATATCGACGAATATCGACACTATCAGCATATCACTTCTTCCAGATTGGTTTTCAGCCTTTTCTTTGGCTCTTTGCTTGCTTTTCCTCCACTATTAGTCCTTCCTCTTCACGTGAAAGTGTGAAACACAGCATTCCTTCACTGCCAGCATTCCTTGACTGCCTCCATTATTGCTTTTCTTTGGCTCTTTAATTTCTTTTGTGTTGCTTTTTTTACTACTAACCACTTCTGAGTGGCTGATTACTTGGCTGGTTGTTAACTTGCTGGGTTGCTTTTGCTTCTTTTACATGAAGAAGCCAAAGCCAAGTGCTCCACTGCTCCCTAGTCCCCTGCTGAGTTACTTTTTTTCTTTCTTTTGCATTATTGCATTCTTCCTGGCATAGAAAAGTTGCATGAGCATCCCTATTTATTATTCTTTTTTTGTCGCATTGAGAAACCAGACCAGTTAGTTCAGAAATCAAAACTTTAGTGAAATTTGTATTCCCACTTCCCACTTCCCATTTGGCCACTTCCAAATTCCCACGATCCCTCATCAATCATCCCACTATAAGGAAGTAAGGAACGATAGAAAATTAGCAAGTAACAAGTTGTAACTAGTTAAAGATCAAAAGAAGTTGAGAAGAAAGCAACTAGCAGTAGACAGCATTGCATTAGTTGAAAACTTGAAGCCTTAAAGGTTATAAACTTATAAGCCATAACTTATATTATTGTTAACATGTTGATTTTGTTCTTAATTCTTACAGTGTCAATTGTCAATTGTCAAAATTATTTATTTATTTCAAACTAGCATAGTAACATTCAAAATTATTTATAAAGGGGAAAAAAGAAAAGAAAAATATATTAGAAATTTTCTAATTTTAACAATAAATGCATATAAAAGCACATAATAGTTAAATCAAGAAACTCTCACAAATCACAATATATTGTTGTAAATCTTAGTGATGTTTAATTGTTTATGAAAAGTAATATTTATATTATAAATTTGCTGATTTTAACAATAAATGCATAAAAGCACATAATAGCTAAATCAAGGTCAATTGTCAATTGTCAAAATTATTTATTTATTTCAAACTAACATAGTAACATCCAACTTAGAGTCCAATTAAAATTTAGAAAAGATAAAGAAATAAATAAAGGGGAAAAAAGAAAAGACAAATATATTAGAAATTATTTAGAAAAATATATTATTATTTAAATTACATATTTCTTTCAAGTATACACGATCATATATGCATATTTAACCAAGAAGGGTTGGCCTAGTGGTAAGGAAGCTAGGTCCCAAGGTGACTGGCTTGAGTGGAGGTGAAAGATCCCAAGTTCGAGTCCCAGCACCTTGGTAAAAAAATCCCCTGGCTAGCGGTTCCCTCCCCCCGCAAATAGTGATTAGTCCCTGGTTGAAAGCTTTGGGGAAACACTGGGTCTTGACCAAAAAAAAATATATATATATATGCATATTTAAATTCATATGTCCAGTAAGAAAGTAAATAGTAAATTAGTAATATTATTATATGCTTAATTACTTATATAATTATATGTTCTACACGAGCACAACTTGTACTTGTATAGTTGTATATTATCATGAGATTTGCAGTTGTAGAATTTTAGCAAAAGATGTCAGGAGCGAAGAATATTGATCTTGTATAGGAACATGGGAGTCGTCTACCAGGTATAGTAGGTAGTAGGTGGTATCCAATGCAAGTATTGTCAGAAGACATGGAAGAGTATTGGGGTGACACGGCTTACGTACCATTTAATGGGGTCAGATCCAAAAAATAATATAGTGCCATGCAAAAAATGTGCCTCCAGAGGTGAAAGATGACATGTATCAACTTTTGTCATGGAAAACTACATCGAAGGCAGAAAAGGCAAGAAGAGATTCAAATGTTAGACAAATGTTAAAGAGTGGTATATTGGAATCCAAATCAAATGATGCTGATGAAGATGATGATGAGAACATCATGATGTACCCAGCAAATTTGGATGCACAGGAAAGAAGGAACTATAAGAAAGCCTACCATGCTTCAAAGGCTAGTGAATGGGAGGAAGAGCAATGGAGAAAATTCCTAAACCCAAAGTATCAATACAATAATAAACCCAAAGTATATTTGTATTTGACATGAATGCTAGCATACTACCTAAACCCAAAGTATCAATACAATAATAACATTAGCCACAACCAAGACTTGACTAATGCCGTGCTTGAGGTCTTCCAAAAGTTGGACCCAACATCCGACAGGGGTGGAGAGATTGGAAATGAGGTAACACTGCAACAATAACTATCAAAGTTTATATTTTAATATTTATTCTATTTAATCACTGATGAAAAGGTTACACTTGTAGATTATAATGTTTCGAGAAGCAAGGGGTAGATTTGGAGATAAACTCGCAATTGCATCAAGAGAAAGCATAACAGTTGGTGCGTATAGAACTATATAGACTACTAACAAATTTGTTAACTTATAAATTTTAAAGTTGTAAATATAAAATTGATAGTTTCATTTTATTATGGGCAGCTGACTAGTGGGATATGTATGGGATTTTTGCTCCAACATTGAGGGCATTGGCAATGAAGATATTGTCACAAACATGCTCCTCTTCAGCTTATGAAAGGAACTGGAGCACGTTTTCCTCAACACATACAAAGCAGCACAATCGACTAGCGTACAAAAGGCTTGAAAAGCTAGTCTTTTGTTATTACAACATGAGGCTGAGGGTCAGAGATATAGAAACAGAGAGGGACAATGCAGCAGAGCTAGAGCTCCTAAATCTGCTTGATAGATCAGTCGAAATAAGAGAGGAGAATAAGAATCCTCTTTACGAGTGGATTAGGCCCTCACATATTTATGGGCCAGATGGTGAACCTAATCCAAAGGTGTCAGAAGAAGCTCAAAACCTCGGGATTGATGTTCAAAGAGTTATAGCTGAGGAGGTTTTATCAAGCGATGATGCAATGAGAACAGACACAGTGCATTCTAAGTCTTCTGACTCTTCTGACACCGATACTGGAGGTGGGGATAGTGATGGAAATGATGGTGGGGACAATGATAGAGGAAGGGGTGGAGGAGGGAGTGGAAATTATGGACCTGGAGATAGTCCGAGGCCATTATTGAGTCCTTTTACTTGTGAAGCGGATTTCACAAGTGACACAGTATGAGGACCATGGCTCTAGGAGAGCAGGGCCAGGTATTGAGGCAATAGGCAAACATTATTCGAGGAAAAAAAGGGGATAAAACACAAGCAACCAACAAAATGTAGATTCCCTTTCCTCAAACTTTAAGTCTATGAGTATGGGATCAAAGCAAAGTCATTTTGGGTATGGAACAAACTCGAGCCAAGATACCTATCCCTATCACAACTCATATGAAATGGCCCAATATAACACCAATCCCTCAGGGGCATATATCTATGGCCAACAATATCCATATAATCAACCTCCTAGTTATATGCCCAATCCATGTTCAATGTATCAATCAGTCCCACCACATACAAATATAATCCCAAGATTTTTAGCATCACCAGATTGGGTGTCAAATGAAACTACACCTCCTGAGACTAGTCAACCAGATTTACTACCACTTGGAATCTTACAGCATTGTTCTACTGAAAAATATGACTGTCATTTACAGAATTTCCTACTGAATTATGCTAATTTTATGACTTGGCTAAACTATTGTCGTAATATTACCACTATGGAAAAGCAGTATAAGGATAGGAATGATGATTTTGAACCACCAAGGAACTCCATAGTGGTACTAAACTACTAATGTAACTATGCAAGTATGTAAGTGTTTATTGCGTAAATGATAAATATTTACAAATTTTAATCTCATATGACATTTGGATGTTAAATTTGCATAAATTTCTAATTTTCACATATTTATTTTATCATCGTATCACACTGTTTATACCCTACACAACACATACTTGTGTTATACACATTTAAATTGCGATATTTTGATGCTAGATTGTGTATTAGAGTCTAAATCATTGTTTCCAAGAGTTTCAATAAAAATATCCATATTTAAATCATAATATCTATCATATCTTTAAAACGATATCGATATTATCGATATATCCGATATATCCACATTTTTTGACCCTCGATATATCCATCGATATCGATATTAAAGTCCTTAACTAATACCTTGGCCAAGTCCACCAATAGAAGGGATAACTTGGATAAGATATTAACTAATCAAAGATGGTGCTTTGACAAGGCGGGAATTAGTTATCAAGAACACATTAAACAAAAATCCTACATAAATTTCTTCCCCAAGCCTATAGCCTCTAATACACCTAAAGTCTCATGCACTTATTGTAATAAGAATAGATATAACTATTATTCTTGTAACATAAGAAGGAGACCAAAAGGTTACTCCAAGAAGGTGTGGGTAGTTAAGAGAACTTCACCACCTATGTCTAACTCTAATGGATCCAAGAAAGTATCGGTACTAAAAAAAGTTACTTGAGGTTGTTGTGTAGGTATGCTTAAAGTCTTCAAGCAATGAAAAGTGGTTTCTTGGTAATGGTTGTTCAAGACACATGACGGGTGATAGATCCAAGTTCATATCCTTAAAACCCAAAGATGACGGCTTCGTGACATTTGGAGACAATGCCAAGGATAAGATAATTGGCATTGGCAAGGTTGGTAAGAATTCCTCTCTTTGTATTGAAAATGTTTTATTAGTTGATGGTTTGAAGCATAATCTTTTTACCATTAGTCAATTATGTGATAAAGGTTATAGAGTTACTTTTAAATCTAATAAGTGCATAATTGAAGATGTTGATTTGGATAAGATTCTATTTGTTGCATATAGGATCGCTAACATCTATGCTATAGCGTTCGAAGAAATCGCATTACAAAATGTACATTGCTTCTCCGCTTTAAATGAAAATCATTGGTTGTGGCATAGGAGACTTGGACATGCAAGTATGGATTTGATTTCAAAACTTTCTAGGCATAAACTTGTGAGAGGTTTACCAAAAGCAAAGTTTTTAAAAGATAAAGTTTTTAGTGTATGCCAATTTGGAAAACAAACCAAGTCTTCTTTTATTCCAAAAGTTGATATTTCCACAACTAGACCTTTACAACTTCTACATATGGACTTATTTGGACCCAATGCTATTGCAAGTTTTGGAGGAAAGCATTATGCATTTATAATTGTTGATGTCTGCTCTAGATATACATGAGTGTTCTTCCTTGCACATAAAGATAAGACTCATACTACATTTGCTACATATTGTAAAAGAGTCCAAAATGAGAAGGGTTACACCATTACACACGTAGAAGTAATAGGGGGAGAGAATTTGTCAATAAAGATATTGAGAAATTTTGTGATGAGAATGGCTTTAACCACAATTTCTCTGCTCCAAGAAGCCCGCAACAAAATGGTGTAGTTGAAAAAAAAAATAGAACACTTGAAGAAATGTCTAGAACCATGTTGAATGAGCATTCTTTACCGGAATACTTTTGGGCCGAAGCCATTAACACCGCATGCTATGATATGAATAGAGTGCTCTTGAGAGCCAAGATTAGTAAGACCCCTTAAGAATTGTGGAATGATAAGAAACCTAATATTGGTTACTTTAAGGTATTTGATTGTAAATGCTTTATTTTGAATGATAGAGATGAACTTTCTAAGTTTGACTCTAAATCCAATGAAGGCATATTTCTTGGCTATTCTATAAGTAATAAAGCATATAGAATTTTCAATAAAAGAACATTAACCTTGCAAGAATCTATGCATGTGGTATTTGATGAAACTAATCCCTTTGCCACAAGGAAAAATTTGGATGATGACGATGATATAGTTGTAGATTTGTAAAAACAAGTTGAAAACTTGAAACTCAATGATCAACAAGAACCAAAGGACAAAGGCAAAGAAAAGGAAGAAGATGAAGTCACTGAAGTAAAGGAACCGGAACAAGAAGAAGCTCCAATTCATCTGGATGTAACCAAGACTAGGAAATTTGTAAGGAATCATCTTAAAGATCAAATCTTAGGTGAACCCTCACGTGGGGTAAGAACTCGATCATCTATTAAAAATATTTGTAATCATCTTGCATTCTTATCTCAAATTGAACCTAAGACCATATATGAGGCCGAGAGTGATGAATCTTGTATACTGGCTATGCAAGAAGAACTCAACCAATTTGAAAGGAATAAAGTTTGGACCTTAGTACCTAGACCAAGAGATCATGGTGTAATAGACACTAAATGGGTCTATAGAAACAAGAAAGATGAATCGGGTACTATTGTTAGAAACAAGGCACAATTAGTTGCCCAAGGTTTCAATCAACAAGAAAGCATTGATTATGATGAGACTTATGCACCGATTGCTAGACTTAAAGTTATTAGGATGCTACTTGCATTTGCATGTCATAAAAATTTCAAGCCATTTCAAATAGATGTCAAAAGTGCTTTCTTAAATCGTTTTATTGAGAAGAAAGTTTATGTTGAACAACCTCCCGGTTTTGAAAGTCATGAATTTCCAAATTATGTGTTTAATTTGTCAAAAACTTTATACGGTTTGAAACAAGCTCCTAGAGCTTGATATGAGAGACTTAGTGGATTTTTACTCAAAAATGGTTTTAAAAAAAGAAAACCTGACACCACCTTTTTTTATCAAAACCATTGACAAGGACATGCTTATTATTCAAATATATGTTGATGATATTATATTTGGTTCTACTAATGTGAGTTTATGTGAGGAATTTGCTAAAGTCATGCAAGATGAATTCAAAATGAGCATGATAGGCAAACTCAACTTCTTTTTTGCTCTACAAATCAAACAATCAAAGGAATGAACATTCCTCAATCAATCCAAATATGTCAAAGACTTACTCAAAAAGTATGGATTGGAAGATGAAAGGAACTTTGCCACTCGTATGAGCACTTCCATCAAACTCGAAAAGGATGAGAAAGGTAAACCCGTGGACCAGAAGAAATACCGAGGTATGATTGGTAGTTTACTTTATTTTACCGCTAGTAAACCAGATATAATGTTTAGCGTATGTTTATGTGTTAGATTTCAATCATGTCCTAAAGAATCTCATATGACTGTTGTTAAGCGTATTTTTAAATATTTAAGTAACACAATTAACTTTGGCATATGGTATCCTAAATTCACATCAATTGACATGCTTAGTTACTCCAATGCGGACTTTGCCGGATGCAAAGAAGAGTGCAAAAGCACAAGTGGGACTTGTCATTTCCTTAGACATTCCCTAGTTTCTTGGTTTAGCAAGAAGCAAACTTCGATTGCTCTATCTACAGCCAAGGCCGAATATTTAGCAGCCGAAAGTTGTTGTACACAAGTGTTGTACATGAAACAACAACTTGAGGACTTTGGACTTCACTATAATCACATTCCTATCAAATGTGATAATACTAGTGCCATTAATCTCACTAAGAACCCTATTCAGCATTCACGAACTAACACATTGAGATTAGACATCATTTCATAAGAAACCATGTCCAAAGAGGAGATGTTGAATTTACTTCGTTGGTACCGAACACCAATTGGCGGACATTTTCACAAAACCTCTTCAAGAAGATAGGTTTAATTTCATAAAACGTGAATTTGGCATGTGTTCAAGTAATAATTTGTCCATTTGATGCATATTTAAAGTGATAATTTGATCAAATGCTTTTTAATTATGTTTTGGATGATTTCAGCATTTTTTAGTTTCAGACGTCTGAATCCCAGCTCAGACGTCCAAAAGAGGGACTTAGACGTCCATAAGGACTTAGACGATGGGAATTTTTTTATTGTCTGAAGAATTTCACCACTGGAATTTTCAGACGTCTGAGTGTGCACATTCAGACGTCTGAATGACCACTTAGACTTCCAAATCTTGTGCAGTGAACAAGGCATTGCTACTGACATTTTCAAACGTCCGAAATAGGACTCAAACGTCTGAAAGTTGCGGGGTATAAGAGAGAATACAGCCTCAAACAATTCATTTCGCATTCCCGCGCCCGTTCATAACACCGTTTCACCTCCCATCTTCAGCTATAAAACCCATCTCTTCATTTCTCTCTCTCCTAAACTCACAACCATGGCTCCCAAATCTTCCAAAACCCCCAAAAATCAACCACTAAACCCTAGCCCTCCTTACAAACGCACCAAACTCTCGGTGAAGTATCAAGGAAGAAATCTTCTGCGGCTGGTACAAAGAAAGGGCAAAGGAAAGCCCAGACCTCCCCTAAAGAAGACTTTTCATCTTCTAGCCATGACTCCGATGAGGAGTTGGTGGAGCCACGCACCAAAGCACGCCAAGAGTCACAACATCTACCGGAAAATCCCCCCTCTCAACAACAATCTGCACAACAAGAAGAGGTCGAGCCTCCATTCTATCGCGCGAAGGAATCAGAACTTCGCTACTTCAAGGTATTCCTCAATCACACAATAATTCATCCCAAAATCTTTGATTTCGATTTCTTTCCTCAATTTTCATTCCAAGAGATGTTTGCCTCTATGGGCCTCACTTATTTTATATCTCTAAAAAATCCATCCTATCACACCCTCATCACTACGGTCTATGCTCATTTATCTTCCGACTCTTTTGATGAATGTTCTTCCTATGTTTTGGGAAAGGAAATTGAACTTAACTGTGATTTGCTGTGTGAAATTTTTCATGCCCCCCCCCCAAATGCTTTCTCCTTCGTCGAGACTAATGCTTAGCCTCGCCTTCAAGGTTTTGACAAACTTGAAACTACCTGCCTTCTATGTGGTGACCCCTCTATTTCCAAGGCTTCTAAGCCTAAGGCCAACCAATTGAACCTTGAGTGCAATATTCTACACAAACTTCTCATTTACAACTTTTTGCCTCGGGGTGGGAACAAGGACCATGTCTCATTTCTTGATGTTGGGCTGTTGTGGTGTTTTCTCAAGGGCATGCCCTTTGATCTTGGTCATTTGATGCTCCACCACATGAAATTTTGTGTGGACAAGGAGAATGGGGTTATGCCTTATGGTGGGGCGCTTACTTCGATTTTCTCTCACTTTGGTATTCCTTTGACTGATGCCAAGAAATACACCCCCTCTCATCTTGATCAATTTACTCCTGGGGTAATGAGTCGTATGGGATTTAAACTTGTTGATAATATTTGGGCCAAAAAGACCACTTCCCAACCTTCCTCCTCTTCTATGCCTCCTCCCACTAAGGACGCATTCATGGAAGATGTTGATCCTACAGATTTTTTCCCTGAAGACACAACTCCTATTAACCCTTCTACCCTTCATCCTCTTCTGATCCTTCCATTCTCTCTTCCAAAGAACTTCTCCTTTCTATTTTTCATTCTCTTCAAGATGTAAATGATGAATTAAGTGTGATTAAGCGAAAGCAAGAAGAGCAGGATGATGCACTGAAGGTTCTGCAAGTCTCCATCGCCTCTCTCGCTCCAGAACCTCATGCTCCATCAGGTGAAGCCCTCCGGACTCCACTAATCCACCACCGGGCCCCTAGTTGTCTTTTGCTATGACAAAGGGGGAGAAAAATGATGTTTTGCCATTTTGCTGCTGCTATTACACAGTTTTTGTCTTAAGTTTTTAATTCTACACATTTTTAATGGTGTTTATGTTTAAAGTTTTCTTTTGGATATTGTTATTTGGATAATTTTTGGATAATTTTAAATATATTTTGCTTTTAGTTTCCAAAATTGCTTATCTGATATTTGCATATTGTAAAATCTGCTATTAGAATTGGATTATTGATATATGCATTTGTTTAGGGGGAGCTTTTGCTCTTTTATCCCTTAACAAAACATCTTGGATTTGTCATCATCAAAAAGGGGGAGATTGTTGGACCTAAGGGTTCAATCCTATGTATTTTGATGATAACAAAGCAAGTATGTTTTGCTAAGTTGCTAATTAAGATGAAGTTATGTTTAAGACTGGTTATATCTATTATACACTTCACCATAGCAACTCAAAATCTTGTACAAGCAGGGAAGCAACAATGCAATCTATGGACTTCAATAGAAGCATAATCCAACTCTTTTACAACTTGGAAATCAACAATAGAGCATTCAAACCAAGGATCATGACAGTATAGGATTTTATGTAAGATTGATTCAATTTTTGCTCACTTAGGATATATGGGCTATAAAATGATTAAACAACTTGGTAACAAGGAAAATTAACATCAGATTAACAAAGGCATATGCCCAGCCATCTTCCAAACATGTGGCTTCTTAAAGTATAAGATAAGATAAAATAAGAAAGAAGCTTCTTTCTAGAATTTGGGCTTTCCATCTATTCTCAATTATCGTAAAATATGCATTAAATTAACAATAACAGCGACAAAAACATCACAGCTGCAGGAGTTTATGGAACCACATCCAAGATCTGATTTTCCAAGAAGAACCAAGTGCAGCCCTCCAACTGAATTATAGCACTTTAAATTTAAAATTTCAGTATCTTGCAATTGGTAAATGTCCTACGCAAAGTGAGCCCAAATAGGAAGTACTGAGATAATTGATACCTGGTCCATTCTCCAAAAATCAGAGAGCAACTCATTGTGATACCCTGGATAAGCAAGAGTGGCTTTTTATTTATTTATTTTCTGATAAACAATGGGTTGAAAGAAAAACTGGAAAAAAGGAATAAACCAGCTCCAGAACAGAACAGCTAACCAGAATCAATGACTTTTTTTACCCTCATTATGGCCTCAGCTGACATCAATGCCTTAATAAATGACTGAGCAAATCTGAACAGTAATCAACATCCAAACATCCAGGCTCATCTATATATTTAATAAGAAATGAACAGACAATTTACAACGAAAACAGCATCTACCTGTCCAAAGCCTCCTCAAAACAATCAGCATTAACATCAAAGACATAGTTGGTGTAATTATGATGTATGGAACCTCGTTTTCCACCTCCATGCTGTACATCAAAAAAGGAAACCACAGAGAGAATGTAGATCAACAACACGTGTCGGCAACCTTGAAAGGATCACCTAATCAACAAATATCTATAAGCATACTAATGGCAACTTCAATCAAAATTTCTTTTCTTTACTTTACTTTTCTTTTTTTTTTCCTTTTTTGTTCTTCCTACCAACAGCCGAAACGTTTCTGTTTTGCGGCTTACCAAAAAGAAACACTATGGGAATCTTGAAATTCCTCGACGTCAATTGAAACAATGACATTCGGATCAAAACTAACCAAAATCACCAGAAGAATTTTTTAAAATAATTCAGGAATCCGTGAAAATCTAAATTTTTTTGGAAAAAAAACAACAAGGAGAGAGAAGAGATGAAGAAATCTGAAGAATTGAGAGGAGACTAAGAAGAGGAGAAGAGAAGAACCAAGAATACAGAGAGAGAGAGAGAGAGAGAGAGAGAGAGAACTGTGATGACATAAGAACCTCCTCGCTGTCATGGTTAAATTGCAGTACAAATGAACGCCCTCCTCCTTTGTTGCATAATGTTCTCAAAAGAGCTCCTCTCCTTTTGCTCCCTTTAGTCATTAGATTTTTTTATCAAGTGGAATGGTGTCCAAATTATTACGGTGGACAACTCAATAAAAATCCACCAGTGAGTACTAAGGAGATGGAACTTGGAAGTAGCATTAACTTTAACCATTTAAATTGTAGGCATGAATCTCCACAACCAATATGTGGTTAGAAAAGGAAAAAAGAAATCAAAAACTAATGCTTATAATTAATAGTACTTAATACTTGTGACATTCATATACTCATAAATTAATATAAAAAATGGTAGATTACTTCTATAGCTAAAAATGTTTTTTAAGTTTATATCTATTTTGATAGGTATAAACCACAACATATTCAATTAATTATTTAACTAGAAGTGTTAGCATACGCAAAGCGTGTGCATGCAAAACACCAAAATTATTCGACCATAATGCAAGAGAGAAACCTAAGTTCGTGGGTTTGAAATCAAAATAATCTGTTGGTTGGTTAAAAACAGTTCTGGTGTGGCAGGAAAATTATACTTCTTTTATTTTATAGTTTCTTTTGTTTGCGGAAGGTTATTTTTGTAAATTTAATTAGTAGAGACAAAAGGAGAGACCAAACCAAGTTTTCCCTCTCTATAGTAGTATAGATACATGTATCTTAATATAAAAATACTTTTTGTTTTATATTTCCAAGTATTTCTATAATAAAAAATCACTGTTTGCGTTGCATGTCTTGAAACGTTTCAAAACTTCTCGGTTTTGGGGATGACCGAAACATGTTGAAACAAAATTCGGTACCTTACATTCAAGAAGTCATTCAAACTTTAAGAAAAAATAAAAAGAATAATAATAAAATAAATAATCTCGAAAGAACAATTTGGCTCAACGTTATCCAAAGACAACTCCACAGTTCCATAAATATTAGGATACTGCTTCTTAATGCTCTAAAGAATTGCCAACCTAAAAATCTTCCACAGGAAATGAATAGTGCCTCAATTTAGACACATGACAGCTTAAAAGTGTGAAATGTAATATTTTCATTTAACAAAGGTAGTTTAGTCTTTAGTCATACTAGGTTATTAGAGCAAGTTTCCTTTCTTTATTTTTTTCTTTTTATTTTTTTTCAACAACAGTCAGTTTCCTTTTTCTAGGTTAGTCTTCTATTTATATGCCTGTAATAGATCTTTTTAATTAATGAGAATTTCCTCTTTCTTGCAAATTTAACATTGTATCAAAGTCGTACCTCTTCTTCTTTCTCACCCCATAGCAACAGCAAAGCCTAATCTCTCTCAACAACATCTCAACCGCCACTCCATCAAACCCTCCCAATTGTCTTTTGAAGTATCGTTGCAACTCCCATTCAAACCAACTTGCATCTCCTTTGCATTTTCACAAAAGATCTCAGCAGTACCAATCGCAACTTCAAAACCCTTGATTGCACCTCTCCTCTTGAATGCAATCACAACCTCTCTTTTTCACAGTCACAAGTCATAAGCCCAAGAAATCATTGCCATAGCATCATGGCAATAGTTTGAGTCACACCATCACAAAATTTATTGCACCCTTTACAAGAACCCATCGCATCTTATTCTTCCTTCTCTATTGCATCGCAATCACACTAGATTGCACTCCTTGCATCGTAGCACATTCCTTTGCATCTACAATTGCATCGTTAATGACCTTTGACAAATCCATTATAACCCCATTCAAAACCCTAGCATCGCAATTGTTGCACCCAATCACAATCGCAATAGTCTCTTTGCATTGTCAACATCACGTCCAGCAAGCTCTCTTTCTCTCTATGTTTCGGATAGCATAAGCACACAAACAATCAAGATTTGTCGCAACCGAACCTTCTCATATCTCCATCGCACCTTCTCTACATAGTCAATATATAATCGAACACATGTCGTTAAGCATCTCTCTTCCCCTCTCATTGCACTTTAGCTTGGTCGAATAGATTTGCATCTACACCCAAGGACTTAAATACTGTCGATATCGGCAATATATCGTCGTTTCAACGGGTAACGATACAATATATTACTGAGATTTCATTTTCACACCTTATCATTCGATATTGTGCGGTTTCGAAGATATTTTGTTAAATATCGCTAATATTGCGATATACCAAGAATGTCGCAATTTTTTCTCCATTTATCGAAGATATTATGACGAAATGTTGATGATATACCACCACACATAACTTATGTACTCATCCTTACCGTTCTTGACGAAGAAGAAGAATAATAACTACCGATCATGCCGTTGTTGGCGACGACAAAGAAGAAGAAGAAGAAAAGAAGAAGAGAACTTACATACCTAGGAAGGAGTTGCCGATCGTGTCGTCATCCTCATTCCTCACTGCTACAGATGCTACTGTCTTGGCCCTCTTTTTTGGTTTCACAAGCTGACTGATAAAGTGATCTGTGATAGGGCTCTTTTTGAGCCATATCTTTTTATCTTCTTCTTTCTTTTCTTTTTTTTTCTTTTTTTTTTTTTTTTGCTAAAGCCTTATCATTTATCACGTGATTCTTTTTATAAATGAAATAAACCTATTTTTATTAAAACACCAACTTTTTACATATTTTTGCAAATGCAAACCCATTATTCTTTTCTACTTTACATTCTTACCTTTAACTTTATAATGTTTTTAAAAGAACCCTACGAATTTATGTAGTTAATTTTTATTTATTTATTATGTTTAGTATTTTATATATTTTACAATATAATTTCCAATCAATGGCCTTTATTTCAGTATCATTTTATATTTAAATGTTACAAATATGTACTTTAATGTTATGTAAGTAACATTTAAATGTGAAATTTGCATAACTTTGTACTAACTATTTGCTCAGCGCCACACATTTTTTGCACCCTATACACCACTTACTTGTCTTATAGAGATTTAATTTGCAATCTTTTGATTGCAAATTGTGTATTAAGATCTAAAACATTGTTTCTCATAATTTCAATGAAAATTTCCAAGTTTAACTAATAATATTCACTATATCTCTAAATCGATACCGATATTTTCGATATATCCATCGATATATCCGATATATCTGTGTTTTCGGACCCTCGATATATCTATTGATATCGATATTTAAGTCCTTGCGTGAAGGTAATGCTATTGCTGACAAATGTGCTAATATGGGTTTGAGATTCAACAGTTTTCAGTGATGGTGCTCTGACCCAAGGAAATTATGCCACTCCTTCAACATGATTCTTGTAGCCTGCCTTCTTACAGATTTAGACCTTAAAGGTAATTTATTTCTTTTTCTCTTGTGAACTTTGGGATTTGTCCAAAGTTTTTAATCTTTTATCTTTTATCTTATCTTGGACTCTTATTTTCTTTTATTAATAAATTCTAGGTGAATAGCACATGATTTAGAACTCCTAGGGTGCCAACCTAGTTGGGATGCTGGGTTGTTCTATGATGCTTGAAGCTCCTTTATTTGATACAAAAATATATATATATTACAAATTATCACTTTTTAAAATTACCTATTTGTAAATAAAAAATCATTTTAAAAGAAAATTGTTGTGTTAGTGTTCATAAATAAAACAAATCATACTTAAAAAGTTGATTTTATATAAATCTATACTACTTATAAAAAGATGAATGTAAGAAAAACTTTTGATTGACTAATATAACCTTATTTTAATTTTTAAATACACAACTACCCACATTTCTGCATATATAGGAAATATAGTAATATGGAAACTATAATTCTAAAACACATACCTTAATATATAATACACAAATAGGAATTTAAAGGAAACAAAAACTATAATTCCTATATAATAAATAGAAATATATAGAAATATGGAAACTATAATTCTAAAATACATACCTTATTATATGAAACACAAATAGGAATTCAAAAGAAACGGAAACTATAATTTCTATATAATAAATAAACATCTGGATTGTTTCTTCATCAAGAGTAGCTTCAACCTTCTCTCCACCTTTTCCATTAACAGCGATTTCTCCCTTATCTGGTTAATGGCGACTTCTCCCTTCTTTGGTAATTAAGTTTTGCTTTGCAAATTATAATATATATATATATATATATATATATATGGTACTGTTAGAGAATAAGTTTGATTTTTGATGAATTTTTAAGTTAGATGAATTTATAATCATAACAGGTGAAAAATCATTCGAAATGAAATATCTATAGTTCTGAGAAACCATTTAGACTCATTAATATAAAATCTTTATGTATTTATTATTTTGTATAACTAATATTATTTAAAAATATTCACGTGCAACGTACGTGTGCTATATCTAGTAACAAACTAAAAGGACTAAGTTGTTATTTACGTGGGTATGTTATCATTTAGACCAAGTCAAATAGTCAAACTACCTTACCCTATAGAAAGCAAGAAGATCGAGACAAAAAAGAGGACCGAGAATCTCTTTTTTACAGAGTATATCTCAACCCCGTGTCCAATACACCAACTGACACAAAAACAAAAGCAAAGAAACATAGGGAGGAGAGAAGAAGAAGAAGATGGTGACGATGCACATCAGCAACGGCAATTAGTTCGAGTAACCCAGTCAACCTATCAAACTACCTAATCGACCCAATCGAGCTTCCTAGTTGAACTAATCAAGCAACTTAGACACCCAATATCAAAGTTCATGGCATTTCCTCTTCTCCTACCTATCCTACCTCAGCAAGATAAAGCAAACAGATCTAAATCCAAACTTTTAACAGTGACAAAACCAATCGAGAGACTAAAGTGGAAACTTGATCATGAGGGAACAAATCCTATCACTGAGTCAACTCAACTGCAGAACACAGTCTTCATTCTGTAGCCAAAACACCGACTCAAAAGTGTTGATCATAGACCCCCCAAAAAAAAAAAAAAAAAAAAAAAAAAGTCTGATTGCAACTGTAGCTCCAAGTAACAGCTCACAATTGGTGTGATATCCCTTGATAAAAACGTAGATTGCTGCTATAGCAAATATCGACTGCCTACAAGACCAAAGCAACTCTAAATATCATCACTAGGATCGCGATGGGCAGCAGTGGACCTCGATCAAGGTTTGTGCTTCTGCGAACACAACAGTCAGGTGGTAGAAAATACAAGAAACTTGCAAGAAAGAGAAGGAAATTTGGAAGAGAGTGAAGGAAAATCAAGTTCACTTTGATTCAAGAGAGAGAAAGATCTTAGAGCTCTCAAAATCTGTTACAGAATTCTGTTATCAATCAAAAACTAACTCTAACTGCCTATATATATACTAATAATACTTGGGAAAAGACTAAAATATCCCTTGTAACTAACTAAGTCCTAACTGATTATAGAATCTATTAATTACACATTACACTTTAAGCAACTAGGAACAAATACAAGTAAAACTCACAAAGGTACTCACAATGGTTCTAGAGAGAAGCTCAGGTTCCAATTTAAATAACCATGACTTTGTCTTCTTCTCCATTGATTCCACTGACGTCACTTTTCATTACCTCTTCCTCCAACTTTATCTTATGGTGTCAACCACCTCTCAACCCTCTTTAATCATTCATGTGTTGGAAAGTGTTCAATATTTCTCTCTATTTCTTATGTTATTGTTATGTAATAAGCTAAAGGGGTACTTTTGTCTTTGTACACATATAAGTATAAATACAATGCAACAAGGAAGAATACCCTAGCTTCCTATTATTAAAAACTATAGTTTTTTCTTCTCTTCTTCTTCTTTCTTCTTCTCTTTCTTCTTCTATTCAAATCCACTTGGTATCAGAACATGTCGTTCTTGGGCCTATTGAGCCCGTATTTGTTGCCCACGTGCAAGGCCTGTTAAGCCTGCACGTGAGGGGGAGTGTTGAAAATATACCACATCCCACATCACCCAAATATTGGGTTTGACATAACTTCATATACTTGTTTGGGCCCTCTACTTATAAGCTTAGGCTTGTAAGTTGGAAACTTAACATGGTATCAAAGTTGTAAGTTGGAAACTTAAGTTGTGGTTGAGAAAATTAGCTTGTGTGGAAGTGTTTTTTTTTTCCCTTTATTCTTGCTTTGTTGTTGACTGAGGTGTAGTAGTTGTGGTTGAAGCTATATTTATTGGTTAAGTGTTTGTTCAAAAGATGTCTGAAGTGACTCAAACCGCTGAAAGCCAGCAAAGTAGGGGAATGGGTCAGAGTATACCCATTAGTGACAACCCTACTCTTCAAATCACGATGGTCAAGTTGGATGGTTCTTAATTATCTAGCTTGATCAAAGTCAGCAACCCTATATTTAAAGAGTAAAGGGAAGATGGGATATGTGAATGGTACGGTGATGGAACCTTCAATAAATGACCCTTTATATGGCAAATGGGATGCAGAAAATTCCATGGTAATGTCTTGGCTTTTACATCGATGACATCGGAAGTTAGTGATGGGTATCTACTTTTGGGAACTGCTAAGGAGATTTGGGATGCCGTTGCTTAGACTTATTCAAAAGTAGGTAACATTGCTCGAATGTTTGACTTGAAGCATCGAATACATGAGACCACTCAGGACAAGGATATGTCCTTATCTACTTACTTCCATAAACTCCGCACATTGTGGCAGGAGTTGGATTATTATCAAGATTTTCGAGCTGAGTGCCCTGTTGACACTCTGAAGTTCAATAAACTTGTTAAGCGGGAGCGGATATTTGAGTTTCTTTTTGGGTTGAGACAAGAATACGATCAGATTCGTATACAAATTTTGGGAAAGGAGCCTCTTCCTTCTCTTAGGAGGGTATATGCATATATTCAGAGTGAAGAGAGTAGAAGGGGTATAATGCTTCCTCCTGCTCCAAAAGAGAGATCTGCACTTATTACTGCTTCTCAGAGCAACAGTAAAGGAGTTCACCAGGGTCGTGATGGAAGTAAAATGGAGTCTAGACCTGATGAAAAGGTTAAGTTGTTTTGTGACTATTGTTAAAAACCGAGGCATACACGAGAGACTTGTTGGAGACTTCATGGTCGCCCTACTAGAGGCCGAGGAGGTTGTACTGGTGGCTTTTCCCGATCTCAAGCCCATTACTCCACAACAGTGGAGAATATTCCTCCCATTTCATCAACTATTGGGACTCCAGCTTCAGAGCCAATGACACTTACTAAGGCAGAGGTTCAGTCTTTCCGACGTCTTATGTCTCAAATGGAGACACCCACTACAACCACCTCCTTTGCTCACTCAGGTAATCTTGCTACTTCTTTTAGTGCATCCTGTAAATCCTCTTCTTGTCCTTGGATCATTGACTCTGGGGCTTCTGACCATATGACTGGTTTACCTTCTTTGTTTCGTTCTTATAACACTTATTCAGGTAAGGTTAGGGTAGCTGATAGTTCTTTATCATCTGTGTCAGGGAAAGGTTCAATTTCTATCACTCCTGATATTCTCTTTCCTTAGTTTTGCATGTTCCCAATTTTTCTAACAATCTATTGTACATAAGTCGCATTACTACTGATCTAAATTGTAGTGTGACCTTTTTCCCTTCTCATTGTGTTTTCTAGGACCTTATTACGGGGAGGACGATTGGCAGTGGAAGATTGAGGGATGGTCTTTAGTTTCTGGTCCTGCTATCACAGAGGATTATCAGATTAAGCATGCACATCAATCTGAGAGATGTGATGCTTCTGAGGAAAAGATTTGGTTTTGGCATCAAAGACTGGGACATCGATCTTTTTTCTTACTTCAGCACATTTTTCCTCCTTTGTTTTCTAGAATAAATGTTTCTCAATTTCATTGTGAAGTGTGTGAACTTGCAAAACATCATCGTACTTCTTTTCCACGTAGTTTTTTTAAAAATGATTCTCCCTTTATAATTGTGCATACTGATGTATGGGGTCCTTCCCGAATTACTACATTATCTGGTTATCGATGGTTTGTCACTTTTATTGATGATTTCTCTAGAACTACTTGGGTGTATTTGCTAAAAGAAAAAAGTGATGTCTTCTCTTGTTTTCAGACTTTCCATCGAATGGTGCTCACTCAATTTAACATCTCTATAAAAATTGTTCGTTCTGATAATGGGGGTGAGTACATATATGGGGGTCTTAGGTCCTATTTTGAGGATCATGGTATTATTCATCAAACTTCTTGTGTGGATACTCCTCAGCAAAATGGGGTTGCTGAGAGAAAAAATCGTCATCTTCTTGAGATCGCTAGGGCATTAATGTTCTCTATGCATGTTCCTAAATCCTACTAGGGGACGCAGTGCTCACTGCAGCTTATTTAATAAATCGGATGCCTTCTAGAGTCCTTGACCACAAAGCACCGATTGATCTTTTGTCTCCTTCTACTTCCTCTAGTTCCTTTATCGTCCCTCCTCATGTATCTGGGTGTGTTTGCTTTGTTCATCTTCCTAGCCAGGCTCGCAGTAAGTTGGATCCTCGAGCTCTTAAATGCATTTTCTTGGGATACTCACCTACTCAAAAGGGGTATAAATGTTATCATCCTCCCTCGGGGAAGTGATTTATCTCTATGGATGTGACCTTCCTTGAATCTGCGTCGTACTTTTCTCCTTCCCAAACTTCTCTTTAGGGGGAGAAGAGCAATGAAGAGAAGTCACAAATGCTTCCATCCTTGATATCGCTCTCTGATTCTACTCCAGTTACTGTCCCATCTCAATGCTTGGAAGAACATGGAGACAGAAGGATTGACAAGGAGCTCACTCCTCAAAGAGAGTTGAAGTTTTATTCAAGGAGACAGAAAGATAAGACCATTTCTCATCCCTATAGCCAATCGTCTTCCTTGGAGCCAGGTATTGACATATCTACTTCTGTTCCTCCAGTTAATGATTCTGATATTCCTATTGTTCTTCGTAAAGGAGTTAGAACTTGCACTCAGCACCCTATTTCCAACTTTGTCTCCTATCATAGTCTCTCTTCCTCTTTCCGTACCTTCATATCCCAATTATCTTCTGTGTCTACTCCTAACAATTTACAGGATGCACTTGGTGATCCAAAATGGAAGGAAGCTATGTGCGAAGAGATGACAGCTCTTCAGAAAGATAGAACTTGGGATTTAGTTGAATTACCTAAGGAGAAGAAAACGGTTAGATATAAATGGGTGTTCACAATGAAGCATAAAACCGATGGCTCTATTGAGCGATATAAGGCTAGATTGGTAGCAAAAGGTTTCACACAGACCTATGGCATTGACTATCAGGAGACATTTGCTCCAGTAGCCAAAATGAATTCTATCCGGGTCTTACTTTCTTTGGCTGCCAATTTTAGATGGTCTCTTCTCCACCAGTTTGATGTGAAAAATGCTTTTCTCTATGGAGATCTAGAGGAGGAAGTCTATATGGATGTGCCTCCTGGTTTTGAATGTTCTACAACTAGTGGGAAGGAATGCAAACTAAAAAAGGCCTTATACGGGTTAAAACAATCCCCTCGAGCATGGTTTGAGAGATTTACTCGAGCAATGCTGAAGTATGAGTTTAAACAAAGTCAAGGAGATCATACACTATTTATCAAACATTCTTCACAAAGGAAGCTTACAGCTCTTATTGTGTATGTGAATGATATTGTGCTTGCTGGTGATGATGATGAAGCGATTCAAAAACTAAAGAAATATCTTGCCAGTGAATTTGAGATAAAGGATTTAGGAAGTTTGAAGTATTTTCTGGGCATTGAGGTTGCTAGATCCAGTAAAGGCATCTTTATCTCACAGAGAAAGTATGTCCTAGATCTTCTTAAGGAAACAGGGAGGCTAGGTTGCAAACCCATTGACACTCGGGTGGAACAGAATTACAAGTTAGGAAAAGATACTGAAGGCATATTGGTGGACAAAGGCAGGTATCAACGGTTAGTTGATAGATTAATTTACTTGTCCCATACTCGCCCAGATATTGCCTACGCGGTTAGTCTAGTAAGCCAATTTATGCATTCTCCTCGAGAGTCCCATATAGAGGCAATTAATCGTATTTTTCACTATTTAAAATCTTTTCCTGGAAAAGGATTGTTGTTCTCCAAGCATGGTCACTTGAGAGTTGAGTCTTATACTGATGCAGATTGGGCTGGCTCAATTACTGATCGTAGATTCACATCTGGCTATTGCACGTTTGTGAGAGGAAACTTGTAACTTGGTGAAGTAAGAAACAAGCAATTGTGGCTAGATCTAGTGCTGAGGCGGAGTTTAGAGCTATGGCTCATGGAGTTTGTGAATTATTGTGGCTGAAGATATTATTGAAAGAGCTTGGTTTTCATTCGGATGATCCTATGAGGTTGTACTGTGACAATAAAGCTGCAATTAACATTGCTCACAATCCGGTACAACATGATAGGACCAAGGACATTGAGATTGATAGACACTTCATTAAGGAGAAATTAAGTTCTGGGGTGATTTGCATGCCTTATATTCGAACAGGGGATCGATTGGCCAATATCTTGACAAAAAGAGTTGTGAGTAGAATCTTCCATACTTTCTTGAGCAAGCTGGGCATGTGTGATATCTTCTCACCAACTTGAGGGGGAGTGTTGGAAAGTGTTTAATATTTCTCTCTATTTCTTATGTTATTGTTATGTAATAAGCTAAAGGGGTACTTTTGTCTTTGTACACATATAAGTATAAATACAATGTAACAAGGAAGAATACCCTAGCTTCCTATTATTAAAGACTATAGTTTTTTCCTCTCTTCTTCTTCTTTCTTCTTCTATTCAAATTCACTTCATGCTTAGTCGAAACAAGACAAAAATGTTTTTACCAAACAGCCTTTAGTGAAAGCACATGGGACTGTCGATGACTTGTCCAAAGCTCAGAAAAAACCTCTTCTCGTTCCCTTTAGCTCCAAATCTACATTTGAAGCAAAGAAGCTCAAGCAATGGGAAAATCAATGAGGATTTTCAGATAATACGGCATTTCTCTCCGATCTTCAACCTCCGTCCCTGAAAGTATCAAGCGAGACTGGTGCTCTACTAGATCTTGATCCTTCGGGTTCTAACACATATTCTCAGATCTAAACACTACCTCAAAAAATGACGCCTCCTCATCAGATGTAACAGCTCAACCTGTGTCAAGTGCAGATTTACCCTTTAATTCCTCTAGCAAGCACCTTACAAGTAACAAAAATGCGAGTTCTCAAGTGTTGTTTAGTTCAAATATTATATATCCATCTGGACTCAAATCTGAGGATATTGGGATAAGTGGATAACATCTCTACTTCAGCAATCTAAGTTTCCTGATCTACCAAGGAATACTGCGTCCCTCAAATCTTCTCCTTCATTTGAGTTGTCCCAACTTCAAACAACACCTAAGCCAAATGGGGGAAATTCTCAAGGTCTCTCATCTTCCTTAGCAGTTGTCAAAGACTGGAAAGTGATTTTCTCGCAAGGTAAGAAAGAATGCTCAGATCTGAAGTTCTATGCTCCCGAAAGAGTTGATGGTAAGCTAGTGGTGAAACCACCGCCTGAAATAGCTAGGGTGGGCACTGAACTTTGGAAGAATTGTCTTGTAGGGCAGTTTATTGCAATAAACCACCTTATTCCTTTTTTAGATCCACGATTGATCAATTATGGGGGTGTAGGGAGATGCTTGAGATTTTTAACCACTGATAGCGGTTTGTTTATCTTCACGTTTATAAATCCAAAAGCCCTGGAATGGGTTTTGGAATCAAGCCTTGGCACCAGCGTTTGAAAAAAAAGGTCGTTACGAGCGTAACAGCCATTACATAATGGGATTGTCCATGGCCATTATGCCTTTACGCCTGTTAAAGTGTATAGGCCCTCACAGGCGTAATGGCCGTTACGAACCGTTACTGTAGAGTAATGGCCGTTATTGCGCCATTACACTACATTGATGGCCATTAAGAGCCATTACGCAGTAAAAATCCATTTTGCAGCTGCTTTTTCCATTCTCTTCACGTCTTATCCACTTCTCTCGACTTCTCACACAGCTGCAAGTGGTTCTTGGCCATACAACCACCAAATATGCAACTTTAAACCAATTCTTTCAACAATTTGAACCCAAAATCGATTCAAAGGCATCCTTGAAGACTTGAACACCATTTAAGTTATTTTTTTTTATAATTTCTCTCTCCCTATGTTAATGTTTTTTTCCCTTTTAAACCTAGATCTCTATGTTTAACCATAGATCTATGGTTTTTAACCATAGATCTATGGTTCTTATCAATCATTCATGCATTTTCTATTTTTTTTTAAATTTTTCGGATTTCTTAATTTTTTTAATTTAATATTTCTTTATACCTAGATCTACGATGTTTAACCCTAGAACAATCATGTTTAACCATAGATCTATGGCTCCTAACACTAATTCATGCAATTTTTGGTTTTTTTTTTTTTTTTAAATTTCATTTTACTATTCTTTTATGATTTGCTAACACATAAATTGTAAGTCTCACTTTTCTAGGTTAATATTATGCCAACAATTTCAACATTTATGATGTATTTATGTATTCTTCTATTTTCTTGCTTTTTTAAAAAAATTATTTTTATTTTTATTTTTTTTACTATAATTTGTTAATTAGTATTAATAAATTGTAAGTATTGTGTCACTACTTAGTATTTCACTATATGAATTGTTAGATTTAATATTGACTCTGGGATCATAAATTAGAGTATTATAAATTTATGATACACTTTTTTCTTTTTTTTCACTTAATTTTCAGTTTTTCCTTTCAACTTTTTTGTTATTCAGATATTATAAATTGTAATATTTACTATACTATCAATAAAAACTTAAATAATAAAGTACAATTTATTAATGTGTATTACTATTTTTTTATTTGTTTGATAAGACTAACTATTGATAATTTATTACAAGAATAATTGAATATCTAATGTACTTACCTACCTTAACATACTTAATTATGTGTGTATATATATATATATATATATATATATATATATTTATAGATAGATAGATAGATATAGTTGTGAAATTAAGAACTTAGAACAAGTTGTGAATATAAAGGTGATAAGATTATCACTTTTCATTCATCTCCCATTCATCTCTCATTCAATTCAACTCTTTTTTGACATCTACATATTTTCTCCAACCAAAGCCTTCTTTATATGGGCTTACATTCACCTAACAATTGAAGTGGTGGTGGATTCATCCACCATTAACTAAGTGGTGGTCATCCACCAATTATTTACAATACTTCCCCTTAAATGTCCACCACGCTAAGATAACATGCCTCGTTAAAACCTTGCTAGAAAAACCCAGTGGGAAAAAAAACTAGCAAAAGAAAAATAATACAACATTTTGTGAATCTTAGAGTGGTGTTGGACGCACTAAAGAAATTGCCTCATTAAAACCTTGCCGGGAAAACAGTGGGACAAAACCTAGACGAAGGAAAAAGAGTATAGCGTGCATATGTCCAAAAATGAATACTCCCCCAATAAGGATGTTTCAACAATCAATAATTCTTCTAGAAAGATCTTTAAATCGATGCATTCCAATGTTATGCACTAGCTTCTTGAATGTTGCTGTCGGTAGTATTTTAGTGAATAAATCTGCAAGATTATCCTTGAACGTATCTGCTGGACATCAATATCACCGCTCTTTTAGAGCTCATGAGTATAGAAAAACATTGGTGAAATGTGCTTGATATGATCACATTTGATATAACCTCCTCTAATCTGTGTGATGCATGCAGCATTATCCTCATATAATATTGTTGGGCTATTTTTGATCGAGGATAGTCCACACTTCTCTAGAATATGTTGAATTACTGATGTCATCCAAATGCATTCTCGACTTGCTTCATGAATTGCAAGAATTTTTTAGTGATTTGAGGATGTAGCAGATATAGTTTGCTTGATAGATCTCCATAAAATAGCAGTGCCACCACATGTAAATAAATATCCAGTTTCTGATTTCTTTATAAATATACAAAGGCATATAAGATTGTTAACATATCCTTCTTTAACTAAGTACTCACTAAGATGATTATACCACATTCTTCCAGATTGTTTTAATCCATACAAAGATCGTCTCAGTTTGATTGAGTAAATATTTCGTGGTTGTAATGTATTTGCTTCAAGCAATTTGAATCCTTCAGGGACCTTTATATATATAAGTGCATCTAATATCCCATATAGATATGTAGTAACTACATCCATAAGATGCATATCAAGTCCTTCTAATACTGACAGACTAATTAAATATCCAAATGTAATGGCATCCATTACAAGTGAATATGTTTCTTCATAATCAATTTCTGCAGGAAACCTTGTGTGACTAAACGAGCTTTATATATAACGATCTCGTTTCTATCATTACGCTTTCTTACAAACACCCATTTGTAACCCATGGGTTTTACTTTATTGGGTGTTAGGACTACAGGTCCAAACACTTTACGTTTTTCTAGGGAATCCAATTCTACTTAGATTGCTTATTTCCACTTTCACCAATCAGGTCTACTGCAACATTTATTTACAGTGCGTGGTTTGATATTGTCATCATCTTTTGAGATTTTAGTAACTACTGCGAAAGAAAATACATCATTAATAACTACATTCATGCGATCCCACAATTCTCTTGGGCATGCATAGTTTATGGAAATTTCTTCATTTCCTTGTACATATGCCTCTTTATTATTTTTTGTCTCTTCAGGGACTTTCCTCTTCAGGAATTATTATATCAGAAATTATGAGAGTATTTATTTCTTGCTCAATAGCCTCTTTTGGAGTGCTATTTTCTACACAGACTGTATTTGGTTGTACATATACCCCTTTATTGTTTTCTCACAATTTCATTTTTCTCACTTCGTTTTCATACGAATACCCACTTATATCCGACAGGCTTTACATCTTCAGGTGTTTGGACTACAAGTCCGAATACTTCACGTTTTGCAAGCAAGTTTAACTCTGCATGAATTGCTTCTTTCCACATTGGCCAATAATTTCTACGTCGACATTCTACGATGGTTTGTGGTTCAATTTCATCATTACTTCACGTAATGTCAAGAGTAACCTTAAAGGAAAATATGTTGTCAACAACAATTTTATTCCTATCCAACATTTCTCCCGTTCTTATATAATTTATCGAGATCTCATTATTTTCAGGTATCTATTCCTCTTCAGGGGATAACTTCTTCAGGAGATTCCTCTTCAGGAGGTTCCACTTTAAGGGAGAACTCTTCAGGAGGTTCCACTTCAGGGATAGCTCAGGAGATTTATTGTTCATAAAATTTGGAAGGATCAATTATTTCTATTGCGTGTTCTGTGGGTATGGCCTCTTCAGGACCAATTTCTTTTCCTTGTGCTTTTCACTTCCGAGAATTTTTATCCTTTGTACCGACAGGTCTTCCACGCTTCAGGCGTGTCTCATTTGCTGCTACATTAAACCAAGGACTTCATTCTGTGCCAGAGTATTATTGATTTTATTATTTTCTTACTATCAGTGAACATATCAGGTAATATTTTCTTATTATCAATGAATTACATCAGGTAATTTATTTGCAATACCTTGCAAGTGAATGATCTTTTAAACTTCCAATTCGCCTTGATTTGTTCGAGGATAACGTCAAAGCATTCCAAAAAATTCACGTCGTTCCTCTGTTGGTGGATTTCCTCCCCCTAACAGCGGGAATTCTGTTTCATCAAAATGACAATCTGCAAATCTTGTTGTAAAAACATCACTTTTTGAGTTTGTGTGTGAGAATTCTTACCTCATTATGGTTACCATCCCTAACCTATTACCTGACGTTATTACCATTATTAAAGAGGTTCTGCGATATCAAGGCATGACAAGTTCGTCAATGATGCAACAAAACCAAGATATTATCGCAAGATTTAAGAAGATTTGAGAGGATTTAGTAGTCTCTGATTTCCGACAATGCATTGGTTGTTGCAGTCTGATCATTGACTTGGAATTTGTCTTTCTCCTTCTGTTTTGTGTTTAAAAAGACTCAAGAATCAATTGCAGGTATTCAAAAACTTCCTTTATTTCCTCAATCCTCCAGAAATTTCATCTTCTTTGAATCTCCCCATTGATTATCTAAGATGGCTTCCACTTCTTTTTCCCAAAACTGCCTTGACCTTAACATTGTGCTTGATGTACAACCAGATGCCTCGCACCCAACATCCCTGGCCTATGATCGCCCAATGGTTAATGATACTGTGATGTATAATTTTGCAAATGCAATAGCAGTAGCTAAGGGTCTCATCACTCCTCGTGATGAAAGAATTTTGGCTGTGAGATCTGATATATATGTCATTCGTGACTTTATGGCTCTCAGCATCCAATCAGCTACCATTATGTCAAATATGGCCCAGCATCCGCATGCAAGGACTGTCGAGGTTCAGGGGCTAAACAACCAAATTCTTCATCTTTAGCGATTGCTTTCTAAATCCAGACAGAAGATGAGGGTCTTGAAATAGGAAAATATAGAGTTGAAAAAGCATGTGGATTCATATGCCAGTGGTCTTGAGCCAAGGGTTGCAAAGTTAGAAGGACTTAGGGGTCAGATTCAGGAGCAATACGAAAGACTTATGGCTGAGGTCCAAAGACAACCTGTGATTGTTTTCTCAAATCCTTCTTAAAATGTTATTATTGAGTAGCAAAACCTATAATCTACTATGCTTTGTATAAAATGTCATTGATCAAAGTATGGTTATTTTATTTTATTTTATTTTATTACACATTCAAATTTTGCATCAAGAATGCCAACACATGGATCTGAACAATTTCCCCCCTATAACATTTTTTTGACAAAACTTGAATAGGTGCAAAAAATAGAATATAATGCACACAAATATATATCAGAAAGGACAGTGCAACTGAAATATCAAATTGAAATACATTACATAGGCTCTCCCTGAAAACTAACTCCTACTCTTTCGTCCCTTTCTTGGACAAAAACTTATCGATGGAGAAGAATGAGTATCAGGAACATCATCCAGGGCAGAATTAGGAGCAATATCAGAAATAGAACCATGGCTATAATCGGAATCCTTTCACGCAAACAAAAAGCTAGTATCCATTTGAATACTGGGATGCAAAGTATGAGGTATAGAAGGGTGACAGTGGGAGGTACGAAATTGGGAAGAAGATGTCGTAAATGGATCAAGAAATTAGTAATTGCAAAAAATGATAGAAGTGAAGAAAAACAGCCTTGGTATTTATAAAAAAGCTCCAACAACTATGAACAGTGATTCCAACGGTTATGAACAGTGATTCCGATGGTACATATATATAAAAGAAAAATATGTTAATTGGTATGGACATTTCCACTACAATTAGATAATCAATTTTCCCACTAGGATCCTCAAAGAAATCAGCAACATTAAGATAAGTAATGTCCACCCTATTCGGAGTATCAAGACAATCTATAAGATCCATTAGATTATTATAACAAAACAACATTCGTTTCAATATTTTTCCCTTTTCCTTTATGGAAGCTAGGTATAAATTTATGAAATGTCTATACGTATAACAAATACATGACCGGTGTCCTTTCATGCCACACCTAAAACACTTATCCTGGAGGTTTATTCTATAAGCCCTTGCCACTTTCTTTAGTATTATTCTACTTCCGGTGGGTTGGTATGTCATTATTCCACTTATGGTGGTTTGGTGTGTCATTTTTATCATAAAATGACATACTAAATTAAACTGACACACAAATACACACATAAAAGAAACGATAAGATTTGTTAACAAGATTTTACCAATATCTAATGAAGTTGCAAAACACATAATGGAGATATATCTCACTCAATTTAATTCGGTCATTATTAACTATCACTTTAAATCTCTCTCTTACTTCAAGAAGAGAATATGAATCATCACCCCTTTTTATTTATTTATAAAACTTCAGGTTTTATTTTATTTAATTTTTAAATTTTCTCTTGCTTTAGGAAGAGAAGATGGATTCCTCCATTGGAAACATAAAATTTAAATTCTTGTTGGAACTTGGAACTTAAAACGTTTTGTAATTTCCACAGCTTGATGAACAAGGTGGTTGATGAAATCGGAGAAGAATATGTTGTCCAGGTGGTCACTGATAATGAAAGTGCAATGAAAGTGGCTGGGAAGCTTCTGATGGAGAAACAACCGCACTTATACTGGACAGCACGCGCTGCACATTGCAGTGACTTAATGCTCAAAGAAATTGGTTAAAAGAACAATGTCACAATGGTGATTGATGATGCTAGAGCCATAACTAGCTTCATATACAACCACACCTGGGAGGTTGACTACATGAAGCAGTTTACAGGTGGCAAGGAGATATTGCACTCTTCTATCAACAGATTTGCTACCAATTTCATTTCCATTGAGAGTATTGTTAGATTTAAAACTGCATTAAGGGAAATGGGGCAGTGTATGATGTTAGGAAGATTAATTTGGGAAGCGAGTTTTGGAAGAAGGCTGCTGATGTGATGAAAGTAGAAGAACCCCTTGTAAAAGTGCTGAGATTGGTGGATAGGGATGAAAAGCCAACCATAGGTTTCGTATACAAGGCTATGGATCGAGCTAAGTTGGATATTAAGAAAGACTGACGCTATTATAAAGAGTACTAGAAAATTATTGATAACCGGTGGAACGTCCAGCTACACCATCACTTGCATGCGGCTGGTAAGTGTGAAGTGTGAACTTGTGATTAAGTTTTGAATCCCTAAAATGATTTACTCATGTCCATTCTTAATTTCTTACATACTTAAATATAGGATATTTCTTGAATCCTGTATTTTGTTATGGAGGGTCTACTTCACCAGAATCAGCCAGAGAAGCTATGGAAGGGGTTAAAAATGTTAAACAACGATTGGAGCCCGAACTGGATAAGCAAATCCAAGCGATCAATCAAATTCTATTGTACAGGGATAAACAGGTGACATTTGGCACTCCATTGGCTCAAAGAGCAATACACCAAACCAATCCTGGTATGAGCATGCCACATAAAGTAAATTTATTTTACTTTAAAGACTGGCACTGCTTAATTTATGGAATATTTAATATGTGCAGCTGAATGGTGGATGCATTGTGGAAGCTGTGCCCCAGAACTCCAACATATTGCAATCAAAGTTTTGAGCCAAACGACTACTTCCAATTGTGAGTGCAACTGGAGCACCTTTAGCCAAATCCACACTGTTACAAGGAATAGGCTGAAGTAAAAAAAGCTAGAGGAACTTGTTTTTTTAAATTACAACATGCGACTCAAGTTGAGACATACTATGAGAAGTCAAGAAGATATAGATGCCAGCTTCAATCCCATCAACTTGAATTATATATTTGAGGACAATGATCCTTTGGCTCTATGGCTGGAAGAGAGAGAAGCCCCTTTACTGGATGAACATGATGATAATCAGTGGGTAGATTTGTCAGATGATGAGAACTCTGACCGTGCCTCACCCGAACAACAACCAACTGCCAGTTCACCTCAACCAGGGAGTGGAAATAGCGGTGATAGTGGTTTGAGTCCACCTAGTTCGGACCTTGATGGACGTGGAGACAAAGGCGGCGAAACAAGAGGAGGTAACCCCACTTCACCTGATGCAGTTTCCCCTTATAAAGGGGATTACGGGGTACACGCATGTCCACCTCATATTCAAATAGGTGATGTTCCTCATACTAGTCAGTTGCCACCGATGCCAGGACATAAGGGTGGTAGGGGTGGACGTGGCACTAGTGGATGGAGGAGGAATCGACGCATGCAACGGGAATTATCCGAAGAGTCATCCTCGCATGGTATATTGCGTAGTTTTAGGGAATTCAGACTGGGTGAATCCTATAAGGGGCTATATGGTTATCCACCATGTGGTAGTTCGAGTTACCATCTAGAGGCAGTGTATAACCTACATCCACAGATGGCACAAAATTATCCATCTTATAATTATTAGGTTATTACCCACCACTAGCCCCACCACAAGCACCACCACCACCTTACATTGAGAATCCTCCTACGTATGGATATCCATTCCAACCTGTGGAGTCCTTGCCAGTGCACTCAGACACAATATGGACAAGGGGATAGTGAAGATAGTAGGTATGGGATGTTCAACTTTGTCTTTCCAGTTGGGTGGGGAGGACAACAAGATAACTCCACGTCTGGTAATAGTGCAACAAATGACAACAGTAGTGAGGATCAACCACGATATTCATTTTGGTGGTGACTAGTGAATTATATCATTTTATTATGACCATTATGTTCACTAATTCATTTTTGAATTTAGTAGTTGTTGTAAACATGTTTATTATTTAGAATGTAGGAAAAACTAGTAATTATTATTAAAAAAAAAAGGGTCAAATAACCCAAAAAAAAAAAACTTCATAAAACCTTAATTTAACACTTATAAAAGTTGTTATGTTGAATAAAATTCACTAAAACCCTTTCAAAACAGTATTATATAGGATTCTAGAGTGAAAACATGAATATCAATAAGTTTGGGGCATGTTGTGCAAGCTTTAAAAAATTTCACACTCACGGTCATCGTTACCCGTTACGTATCGCTCCAATACCCGATTCCCGTTACACCTTTACCATTACCGTTACACCCGCCTGTATATTTAAAACCATGCTTGGCATGAAGGAGGGAAGCCTCTAATCTTGAGAAAGTCGAAGCCTAAGATGGACATGATCAAGCCTCAATTAAAAAATTCCCATTTGGGTCAAATTCTTCAACGTCCCTCTAGAATACTAGACAAAGGATGGGCTAAGTTACATAGCTACTGCCATTGGTGTTCCGTTGTATCTAGATGTTCTCACAGAGGCTAGATCTTGCCTTTCTTTTGCCAGAATTTGTATTGAAGTTGAGGTTAATTCTGAATTCCCAGAGAATTTCCCTTTTAATATGGGAGATGGGTTCTTTAATGAGATAGGTGTTGAATATCCTTGGAAACCACAAGTCTGCAGTAATTCTGTGTGCTTTGGCCACGCATCTTCCCAATGTCCTGTTTCAATCAACAAAGTATGGGTTCCAAAGAGGTCTGTGGTTGTAGTTTCTAACTCTGAACCTGATTCAGTTGTTGATAAAATCCAAGATGTTATCCCTATGACCCTATGAAATGTGTAACATCCTCCTCCGCTCAGATTGCTCCCAATTCTGTAAGCCTTAAGCCTTCAGTTCCTCCTCCAGAGACTTCTGATACTAGTTAGCCCTCCACTTCTAACTATCAGTTCAGTGTGTTAAATGAGGTGGCTGATGATGCAGATGAATTAGGTATTTCTACCAAGCCTGCTACAGCCCCTATAAATGTGTGCCTTATTAGCTCAGATATCGATAACACCCCAAACAAGATGTTCAAATACAGGTTTCTCAAAGTTGATGAAGTGGAAAACAGAGCAGCCAACAAGAAGAAAAAGAAAGGCAGTGGCAAGAAAGCTAAGTCCAACTTTAATGCCCAAGCTCCTAAGAATGCTGTGTCCCCAGGTAAGGGGAAAGAAACCAGTCCAAAACCAAGTTGTTAATGATAAATACAGCCTGCTGGGATATCAGAGGTTTGAATGATCCTCTTAAGCAAAAGGAAGTTAGATCTTTAATTAAAGATAATAGTCTCAGCCTTATTGGTATAGTTGAAACCAAGGTAAGAAGTGTTAATTTGTAATTTGAGTAGAATTTCCAATGCTGTTGCCCCGGGTTGGAAACTCTCTCACAAGCTCCATGCTTCTACTCTTGGGCGTATCTGGATTCATTGGGATCCTAATGTTGTTTCTGTGCAAGTGATTAATGCTTCTGATCAAATGATCCATCGTCATGTCACAATAATCAAAGACAAAAAAATTTTCATATGTTCTGTTATCTATGCCTCTAACTCTTACAATTATAGAGACTTGCTCTGGAACCAGATTACTTCGATTGCTAATATGAGTTCCTCTTCTCCTTGGATTCTTATGGGTGATTTTAATACAGTGAAGTTTAGTAATGAGAGATTTGGTGGCAGCAGGGATCTCTCTCCTATTAATTCTTTCCACAACTGTCTTTTGCAAGCCGAATTGTTTGATATGCCTTTTTATGGGGCCGTTATTTACCTGAACTAACAAAAGATATGGAGATCAGCTTATTGCTCGAAAGCTTGATAGAGTCCTCATAAATGACAGATAATTGGATTATTTCCCCACTTCAGTTGTTGTGTATGGTCCACCAGGCATTTCAGACCATTGTCCTGCTATTGTATCTATGACTGAGGAGAGGAGGAAAACCTAAAAACCCTTTTTAAGTTTATTCAATTTTTGGGCAGATTATCCTAGTTTTCTTCCTACAGTATCTAAATGTTGAAATCTTCAATTTCAGGGCACCCCCATGGCCCCATGTACATACTATACTGCAAGTTGAAAGCCCTCAAAAAAGAACTTCGTAAATTCAATACTACTCAGTTGGGCGCAATAGGAGATAAATTTTTAAGCTAAAACTGCTCTTAATACCGCTCAAGCCAACCTTCTTCACAATCCTCACATTGAGAGCTATGGCCAGAATGAAAGAGACTGTATGAGTACTTTTGTAGTTATGTTCAATTGGCCACTACTGAAGAAGTTTTCTCAAGCAAAAGTCTTGTATTGACTGGCTTAAGTTGGGTGACCAGAACACAGCCTATTCTTATAACTCCATCAACAAGATCTATGACATCTCTGGTAAGCTGTTCACCTCTTATGATGAGGTTAAAACTAAAGTGGTTGGTTTCTTTCAAAATCTGTTGGGCCTGCATATCCTTCTTCTAGCAGAGTGGATGCTTTGAGGAGTCTTGACAACTTTTGTTGGAGTGAGGATCATCTCAGTGTGCTTAACCAGCTTGTTAACCCTGATGAGATCAAAGCAACTCTTTTTTCTCTCAATAGCAGAAAAGCAACTGGGCATCCTGATGGTTACACCCCCTTATTTGACGCAGCGGAAAACTAGAAGATATGACTACGACCAATGTTGATAGCCTAAGGTTCTCGAATCCACAAGAACAACACAAACCACGGAGAAAAATCTCACAAGATTTATTAATGATCAGAAGTAATTGTTATTGATAGGGCTACAAGCCTATTTATAGAAAACTAATAACCAAAATCTAACTAGACAAGTGACAAGAAATATCAAATTACACTAAGCCTAGGAAAACAATAAAATAATCAACTAATTAAAAAATTCAGAATTAAAATAATGATCTTGTGGGAGCGACCGATTGTTCTTACGAACGCAACCGGTCGGTATAAACTGACCAGCGAGTGGTCATTCTCGCGTAGGCGACCGGTCAGTCATGTGAACTACCAATTTTAGACCCCCTTTGCTTAGACTTTCGACGCTCTAGGTTTCCCTATAAACTTGTGTGCAACTTGTTCTACATCAGTCCCCTCCACTTATTTATACTCGAACAAGTCAGCAACATTACAAGTCCTTGAAATCTTCATGTTTTCTGGAAAATCAATCACATAAGCATTGTCATTAATCTTGTGCAACACTTTGTAAGGCTCATATTTCTTTGGCTTGAGCTTGTTATATGTCCCAACAGAAACCTTTCTCTATGCAAGTAGAGCATAACAAAATTTCCTTCTTTGAACACTTTGACTCGTCAATATCTATCAACAGCTGCCTTGAATTTTGCATTAGTCTTCACAAGCTCTTGCCTAACTTCCTCTTGTAACTCTTGCGCTTGCTTGGCCATTGCTTCAGCTGCAACACTAATACCCGGCTCTCTAGGCAATTTTACCAAATCCATAGCTTCCTTTGACAAAGTCGCATAAACCAATGCAAAAGGTGATCTCCCAATAGCACTATGTACAGCACTATTATAAACCTTGGAGTCTCACCAAGGGTTTCTAGGAGTCTCACCTAGAAAAGATCAATGGAGTCACACCATTAATTGAAGCAAAAGCTGCAGAAAATTTCATTAATAAACTGTTGTAATTGTGTTTACAAGCTTTGCTTATATAGAGGACTCTTACTAGTCAAACAAGGACTCTTATTTCCTAAACTCTATTACTTGTCAAATAAGGACTCTTAGTCAAACAAGGACCACTAAAAACAATCAAAAGGACTCAACTAATTCCTAACAAGTATAGGAATTGACTCTAACTTATAACCGAACGCCTACTAACCCGACTACCAAACAAACCAAAATATGTAAATTACTAATATACCCCTAAAACAGTAAAATTACTAAAATACCCCTAAAATTCTAATTTCTTCTTTTTCAAGTGAAAGTTGAAGAGGCCTATCCACATCAGTAATGCCTAAATCAGACAGAAGCCAAACAATCTCAACAGTAGCATGCGCCATAGCACGATATTCAGCCTCAGCTGTAGAACAAGCAACAACAGATTGTTTCTTGCTTTTCCAAGAAATAAGAGAATCTCCAAGAAAAATGCAAAAACCAAGAGTAGACTTACGATCAATAACATCACTAGCCCAATCAGCATCAGCATAAGCCCTTAAAGTCAAAGAGGAAGTAGAAGACGGTAATAAACTCTAGAAGATTGTAACACGAATATAGCACAAAATGCGCAACAAAACAACCTAATGAGTAGTAGGAGGTGCAGAAACAAACTGGCTAACAACATGAATAGCATAAGCAATATATGGGCGAGTGACAGTGAGATCAATCAAACAACCAACTAGCTCACGATATAAAGTAGAATCATCCAAAGGAACACCATTAGAGGCAGAAAATTTGGCACGCAATTCAATCGGAGTATCAACAACTTAACCATTGGTAAGCCGAGCATGATGAATAAGGTCATTAGCATACTTAGATTGTGACAAAAGATAACCCTAAGGAGAAAATGCAACCTCAATACCCAAGAAATACCACAAAGGTCCCAAATCCTTCATCCCAAATTCTAAGAAAAGATGTTACTTCACCTCAGCTACTTCACCTCAGCAATAGCAAGAGAGTCGAAACCAGTTTTAATCATATCATCGACATAAGAGAAGAATAACCATGCCTTGAGAAGTATGACAAATGAAGCAAAAAAAATTCATGACCACTAGGATGAAAACCAATCTAAGTAACTACCAATTGAAAGTGCTCATGTCATGCACGAGGAGATTGCTTCAACCCATAAAGAGCATGGCGGAGACGATAGACATGGCCAAGAGGGTGAGTAAGTCTCGAAGGGGGACGCATATAAACTTCTTCAATTAAAAGTCCATTTAAAAGGGCATTCTTGACATCAAGTTAAAAAAGTGTCCACTTATGTACAACAACAACAGAGATCAAAGTACGAACAATGGTCATTTTAGCAACAGGAGCAAATGTCTTGTCATAGTCTACCCCATATTCTTATGGAAACCCTTTTGCTACAAGTCTAGCTTTGTAGCGTTCAAGAGACCCATCTGAATTAGTTTTCACTTTATATACCCATTCGCAACCAATAAGAACTCCCAAGAACTAGTCTTATTAAGTGCAACTAATTCATCTTGCATTGCATCAATCCAATAAGGCTTTTTTATAAGAGTGAGGTTCAAAATAGGACTAAATAGAAGAAAGAAAAGTGCAATAAGAAGGAAAAAAAAAAAACAAGTATTAGAGAAGTCTTACTATAGTAGTTCATCTAACCAGAGGATACCAACCTTGAGGGAGGGGCATGTCCGAAGAGTCAGAATTGGAAACGTCTGGTGCATACGGGCTGAGAAGGTTGCATCTTTCTGCGAGAGTAAACCAAAGGAAAAGAAGGAAAATCGGACGAGTGAGAAGAAACAATATATAAGAAGGAAGAGAAGAAACTTCGAGATCAGAAATAAATTCCTCACAAGAGACATGAACAGGGAAGCATGATTCAAAGTCACGATCACGGACGCCATCACGTAACGGTCACGGTCATCACGATCGCAGAAATCTCGTCACATCTCGAGTGAGACGCAACATTACGTATGCAAAAAAGCTATAAAAAAAAAAATCTGAAAAAATAATGGAAAAATCTAAAAATATATAACAATCACATTGGAAGCATAAAACAAGTAAAACAAATAATCTAGAACATATAAAATAGTTAAAAGCATCAAAATAGGTAGCAACACTGTGTAAGTAATAAGAAACTCAATATTTAAGTCTTAGATATACAATGTAAGTCATATAAATCAAAATCATCCCAAAGATTCAAAAAAATTGCAAAAAAATACAGCTTTTGAAACCCTAAAGTACTTAACTAATAGAGTAATAGGAATATAAGAATATATTGTGTTTTTTTGAAAATTTATTATTAGAAAAAAAATAGAATAAATTTTTATTTTCAATCAAAATTAAAAATGAAATATACTCATTTATTTTCAATCTTTAACATATATCAATTTAATTAAGTTTTGATAAACAATTAAATATTTTGAATATTTTTCTAATTAGAACAAAAAAAAAATTGCAAAAAAAAAATATATAGCTTTTGAAAACCCTAGATTACTTAACTAATAGGAATATAAGACATTAAAAATTATAAAAAAATTATAAAAAAAAAGGGAGAGAGAATATGTTGAATTAAGTATAATCTAGTAAAAGAGGAAAAAACAAAAAAGCTAGCAAAGAGAAAAATTTTAAAAAAACAAAAAATACTTAACTCTTAAGTACTTAAGAGCTTGACTTGCCTTTACACTTCAGACACACACCCACCCACCCAACCTGACTACCCGAGGGTTCAGTGAAGGCTCAAGAGGAGTCGAGGGAGGAACGAGGGCTAAGCGATGGCGAGACCCGATCGGCGATGGCAAGCCTCAAGCGACGACGGCGGCCTTCGAGCGACAACAATGGCCTTCGAGCGACTACGGTGGCCTTCGAGTGACGACGGCAGCCTTCGAGCGAGGACGACGGCCTTCGAGCGACAACGGCGAGCTTCGATCGGCACCGGTAGGGGCTTGTTTGAGAGCTTAAGACTCACTCCAGGGAGGCGTCGATGCGAGACAGCTAGCCCAAGCGACGGCAACGATGGCAGACTTGATCGGCGACACTGGGACTCGATCGACGACGTCAGAGTTGATGGGTTTTTTCCACAGTAGCTCCACTTCTCCAGGTACGTACCAAATTTGGGGTTTGCTGGGTTTTTTCCTTTCCTACTCACTACTCAGTCTTCAATTTGGGGTTTATTGTTCACGGGTTGTAGACTTTTGACTTGTGGGGGACTTTGGAGCTCTATAGAGACGAAGAGTAGCCTTTGTAGATTTTTCTTTTTGTCTCGGAATGTCATGACGAGATTACAGCGAGATCACGGCAAGATATTGCTATCACGACTGTGAGGAGGAATTGGCGAGATTCTTCTTTACCGCTGTAACGTCTCGTATTGGAAGCCTTCGAGACTGGTAAATCTCGGGCGAGATTTCATGGTTTCAGCCGTGACTTTGAACCATGCAGGGAAGGGATCAATATAAACTAAGTCCTCTTTGGAGATAGCCGCAACTTTAGGGGAATAGTGAAGTACGAAATACTTTCAAGAAAGACAACATAACAAGACACATACAATTTTTTAGACACAAGATCATAACATCTATACCCTTTCTAATGAATGCCATAAGCTAAAAAACACAAAGTAGAGCGAGCACTAAACTTAGTATGTACCCTTTTAGGAAGAAGAACAAAACAAGCAGAACCAAAAACTTTCAAAAGAGAATAATTAGGTGTTTGACTAAACAACTTTTCATAAGAAAAAACCCCAAATTGAAGAGGAGTGGGCATATAATTAAGAAAATAAACGGCAGTAAGAATAGCTTCACCCTAGAAGACAGGAGGAACAAAAGAAGAGAGAAGAAAAGCACATGCAGTTTCAATGATATGTCTATGTTTCTACTCAGCAACACTATTCTGGTCTGGAGTGCCATAACAAGAAGATTGATGAACTGTACCATTGGAATTTAACAACTCAGTAAAATCTGTCAAACAATACTCACCACCCAAAACAGAATCCAAATCAGAACGAAGAACTTTACTGGTTCTGGAAACTTGAGTTTGAATCATGGAATGAAATTCACTATAAATGCGAAAGAAATCAGATTTGCGAGTCATGAGATACACCCAACAAAACCAACTATAATCATCAATAAAGGAGACATAATATAAAGAGCCACCTTTAGTAGCAATAGGAGAAGGTCCCCACATATCAGTATGCACAATAGAAAAGGGAGAAAGAGAAAAAGACAAACTTTTATTAAATGGTAAAGCAAACATCTTTGCAAGTTTACATCCACTACAATCCGAAATGCCACTATAAGAAACTTTACGAAAATAATCAGATGAAACAAGACCTTTCAATCGCTCACTCAACAACCTAATCTAGAATACCAAAGATTAAAAAAGGGAAGACTGCTGATCTAAACTAAAAGAAGACAAAGCTGACGATCTACACTCCACAGGAATTTGCAAGCTCTACAAGACGTATAAATCACCAACTCTTTGCCCGGTGCCAATCTGCTTCTTGGACTTCCGATCCTAAACCACACAATGAGAAAAAGAAAACAAAACATCATATCCATAATCAAAAAATTGACTAATAGATAGTAAACTAAGAGACAACTAAGAAACATAAAACACATTAGGAATAGAAAAGGAGGAAGATGAAGATGGACAAATAGAACCAATAAATGCAACCTGCATAGGAGAACTATTTGCAGTAATAATAGTGATAAGGGAAGAAGGAGAAACACAATTGCTTAGGGAAGATAAAATAGGTGTCATATGATGTGAAGAACCAGAATCGAATATCCAAGAAGTGGGAGAAATACCTGAAGAAGAAGAACCATGCAAACCTGAATGAATAGTAGACATAGCAGAGGCTTGAGACTAATTCATAGACAAAGAAGCAAGTATGGACTGAAACTACTTAAACATAGACTGCAACACGGAAGAAAGCACATTACTAGAGGCAATGCGGCAAGAGTTGTTGGAGAACAGAAAAAAGGCTAAGGAGATGGCCATGGAGTAAACTAAGAGGAAGACCGACAAAATTGTGCTACAAGTTTAGGACAAATAGTCTTCTAATGTCACAACAAAAACTGCACTCATCATTACCAACCAGAGGTTTGGGTTTCCCACTAAGCTGAGTAAGGTGCACAGAAGGAGTAGGCAACAGTGGAGGCTGAGCAGAAAAAGAAGTAAACACCGACTGAGAAGGTGGAGCAGGATGAGAAATTTTAAAGCGAGTTTCCTCATCTATCAGTTTGTGAACTGCTGTATCAACTTCTGGTGAGGGGACACGATAAAGAATAGCTCCACGAAGTGGTTCAAACTAATCACGAAGGGCCATAAGAAATTGGGTCAACTGTTGTTTTCCCCAATAATTAATATAACTATCCAAGCGCTACAACTCAATTGGCTCCATGAGAGCTAACTTATCCCAATAATTGGTCATCTAATTATAAATTTCCCGTATAGTTTGTCCTTTTGCAACCCCCCACGAATAGACATCTACAATTCATATTGTTTCGCAAAATTTGACCAAATAAATACCCTACAAGCATAGTATTAAAAGTCGCTGATATCGACGATATATCGCCGTATTGACCCTCAACGATACAATATCTTCAATCAGTATTTTTTTGGTATTTTATCATTCGAGATTTTGCCATATCGTCGATATATCGATATTTATCGATAATATCGCTAATAATTCCACCTTGTCGCTATTTTTTGGCTTGTTATCGGAACAATAGAGTCGATTTATCGTCGATATCGCCACTGTTGTGACTGTCCTTGCCGTTGTCGACGAAGAAGAAGAAGAAGAAGGAGGAAAAAAGAAAAAAAGAACACCTGCCGATCGTGCCGTCACCGGCCGGTGTCCTAGTAATTGTTGAAGAAGAAGACAACTTACATACATGTTGTGATCATCCTCACGGCTGCTAGTGCCGTTGTCTTGGCCACTACCGGTGCCGTCACAGGCCTCTTTTTTGTTTGGTGAAGCCAACTGATATCCCTAAATCACTTTACTGACCTTATCTTTTCTTTTTCTTTCTTTTCTTTTCTTTTTTTTCTTTTTTTCTTTTTTTTTTTTTAGCTTTTGCTAATGCCTTAACAGTTATCACCTGTTTATCAAGTGACTGATTCTAAAAAAGAAAACCTATTTTTATTAAATGCAAGCATGACTTTTTGACGTTTTTGTTTCCTACTTCCCTTTTAACCATCAATTATTTGACCATTTCTTCCTTGTTTTGACCATCTTTTTGAAGCACATACTCTTATTTAACTTCAAAAATGAGATGCTGCTACTTTTGCCTTCCACAATTTGATAATGCATATATATATATATAGAATGAAATTCTCGGTCATATGCTTATGCTATTCTAAGTTTGGTTTCACACTTTCACATGCACTCACTAGTGTATGAAAGAATGCAGGCTGCTCTCTTCTTTTTAATAATAATTTTATTTACTTTATAGAAAAAAAGAATGGATAAATTTTCATAAGTTGATATGACTTATTTTCTCAGTGCAATACACTTTATATACCCTATACAACACATACTCGTATTATACACATTTAAATTGCAATATTTTGATGCTAGATTGCAAAGACTAGGGCTCGCGCAAAGACTGGTGCGAGGAAAATGTTGTGGTAGTTCTAGGGTTTGAAGAAAACTCATGAAGGTGAGAATGATTTGCAGAAAGAGAGAAAGAAAACTTTGACTGATGGAGAGATCGATTTGCTGAACAAGAAAAAAGGAGAAAGCTTCACAACCAGATCTGGGTCAGACTTGTTTGTTTGGACTCTTCATGACCAGATCTGGGTCCGACTAGTTCGTGTCAGAAAAGGAATCCTTCGACCAGTGGCATCCTTCGACTGTGCTTGAGAAAAATTTGGTGAATGACTGACGAGAGATTCTACATGAAGGAGCTTCTGCACGAATATGCAAGGGCTTCTACACGAAGGTGCGACTGGAGGAAGAATCGACGAGAGGGTTGACGCTCTTCACCCATGGCTCTGATACCAAGTAAGTTTTGCAAGAAGAGTAATCCTCATTAATCAATAAAAAAACACATTACAAGCATATAAATAGATGTCTAACCTCTAATATTAGGAAACTAACATAATATAACTAAAATACTAAAATTCCCCTACTAATAAATTACCTTTACAATAATTAAATCTCACAGGGATTACATAGTCCAGAACAGGGATGATATACAGCAAAACTGTCCCCGCCACCCTGTTGCATTCTTATATAAATATATATATATATATATATATATATATAGATATATATATATATATATATTTATCTTCTTTTTCGGATGTTGTATTAAAACTTATTTACTATATTATCATGTAACTATATTTATATCTGTAGAAACATTAACTTTAAGAAACACTACTCGTTCATTCACTAAAAAAAAACTTACTTGGGTCACAAGTTTAATGGGTTAAAGATGAGCTTGTGTGTTAAATAAAGTAGCATTAAATGTTTATGATGAAAGCTAGAATAAATATATAAAAAAAAATCACCAATAAAGAAGTATAACACAATATGGAACTTAAAATAAAGCCGTTATTGTTTGAAAAATTATATATCAAATTTTGTTTCATGTGCATTTTTACAAATAATGATTGATGTCAAAAACTATTACTGTCCTAAAGTGATTAAGTTGTTAAGAATTACAATTTCATACAAGGTTAAATTTAATTCCCCTCTCAAAATAGGTGTGTACTATTTCTTTACTAAGAGAGGATAGGAAAGGGCAAAGGAACATTGAAATGAAAGATTTGAATAATCTAGATAATACTTAACAGAAGCCCATCAATATGCTGAGTTTGCTCTTCTTATATTTAACATTGCGACAATAATATTTATAAGTAGTCTCTTCTTATTTCAAAGTTCTCCTAATAATAATGAGGGTCCCAAATAAATGGATTTACCTGTAATTGTGTTGTACTCCTCTTTCAGATTTTTTTCTATTTTACCCTACTTGAAACGTGTTGAGCTTTAGTAGAAAAATAATTTTAAAAAAAAAATAAAATTTATGTGAGGGATCGAAAATAGCCAATGTTTTTAAAGGCGAAAGCATTAGGCAAGGTGTTTTACTCCTTGCAAAGCGAGGCGTAAGCCTCAAGGCATAAGTCGTAAGCCTTTCAATTAGTAATTTTCATTTTAAAAAAGAGAGAGAGGAAAAAAAAAAGGTAGTAGCATTTTGAAAATTAATAAATACCACAGAGATTAAAAAAGTATATAAACATTTTTGGGACATTTAAAATCATAGTAGTATAGTTATTTAAAGATAAATGTTCATATTGAATCATGGATTAAGTTATACAAAAATGTCCATAAACATGGAAAAAAGTCTGTACATAATTCTACTAATATACATGGTTTTGATATAAAATGTATAAAAATAAATTAAGCGTGGTTGAAACTTATTTAATGCAGTCAAATAAAAAAATAAGAATTATATAAAAAAGGTTTAATAGAAGGTCGCATGAGGCGTATGCCTGATGTGCTAAGGCGTAAAAAGCACACCTTTGATTATGCCTCGGCTGGTAAGGCATAAGCCTAATGAGAGCATTGCCTAATTTTTTAAGCCTTGACGTGTTTTTGAATAGCCTTGCCCCAAGGCGAGCCTCAAAAGAGCTTTTTAAAACAATGATAATAGCCATTTGATTTTGCAATTTCTTCACAATATTTTCATTTTTATTTTTATTTTTATCTTTTTTGAAAGAAATCAAATGTTAAAATAATTGAAACACAATGACCATTTTTTTTAAGAACTAATCTTTTAAGTTGGACCTTTTATGTGTTATAACAGTATATGACCACATATCAACTTATTTTGTTATTAGCAAGTAGTCTGGCCTTTATATCCTTTGGTCTTTATGAACATTTGTATAAGTTTAGTAAATTTTGGATTTGATTTGGACCACAAAAGTGGAACTTGGAAAAAAATTGGAACGCTTCAAATTATTATTTTCTTTTTAAAAAAATTAAAAGCTAAATACCATTTTAGGACAAATAATTCAATAACATAATTGAAATTCAACAAAAAACGATGGTCAAATAAGTTAGAATTCTATTTTCCATGGGCTAAAATCATTTTATCAGCTTATTTGGAGGGCTCTAATTCTACTATGATATTGAGGTGATAAAATGTGATGTTGAAAGTTTTAATCATTTGGTGCATTTAAGTGCAAAATATTTGGCTATGCCAGTAATCTTGCATCTCATATGATGCAGCCACTAAAATGAGCAAAGATTCCTGCTAGGCTGCTAGCCTGTTACTAATTTATTAAAAGGCAAATCAACATAGCTTTGATATAATAATGAAGACAAAGTGTCTCTAAGTTATGACGCATGACAGTAAGGACATACCCCTGCAACAAACTTTGAGAAACCATCTTCCAATGGATATTTTTCACTAGCATAAAATAGCATCATCACTGCAAAACAACAAATAAAGAATCAATAGGCCATTCTCAAAAACTAGGTACAGAAAAAATGGCACTCCTCTAAGACAAAGCCACACAAATTATTTCCCCCATAAAATATATATATATACACTTGTTCTAAAGTACCATTGAACCAACCACAACCTTTCAAACCCAAAAATACAAGAGAAAGGGGTGGGGATGGGTTTGGGGGAATCTTGAAACAACTACAATTTAGTAATAGTCAAAATGACATTGACAAGAAGGAAACAAAAAGGGAAGAGGAAGTGTAAGATAGAAATGACAAGTTGCCATGTGGTTCCATAAATAAGCATTTTCCTTAATGGTTACTACACACAATGTTATAAAATAATTGAGGAAAAATGTTTCTTATTAAAGTCATAAAGGATTCATTTTCTAAGTAAGTCAACCATAAACATGGAAAAAAAAGTGGTAGAGATTTTGTTTCACACCATCATAAGTATCTATTGGAGGTACGATACAAGTGGGATCTCATATCGCCAACTTATCAAATTGTTACACCACTAATTTCAAAATGGGGAAATTACACAAAACCCCCCTGAACTATAGGCCAATTTCATGAAACCATAGAAGCACAAAACGGGAGCATGGCAGGTTGGGAGCGAGAGCAGGGGGAAGGGGGTACATATAAGAGTCAAAGATTTGAAGCATGTGGGAAGTGTTGGTATAATATATACATACGAAATTACAAGTCAGAGACCATCTTAAATATCTAAGCTGTGAATTTATTTGATGATATTTAATTTGGCCACTTTATGTTATGAAAATTTTTGGTGACAAGGGTGATCTAACTCGCAAGTGAGACTAATCCCTAGACGCAGAGGCGCCTCCACCCATGGACGTTTACTTCATAAGAAATCGCCCCTTGCAAACCAGCATAAACCATTCAAGAAGATCATTTCAAAAATTAGAGTCCAGCTACTGTGAGGGCAACTCCATCCCTCTTGCCATGAGCTCTCCCATTTTCTTCCTGTATTTCAGGTAGGCGATTCAACAGAATAAAATTCAATCAAATATGCTAAATGAGTTCACACCCACCAATAACAGTTGACAAACTTTCAATTAAATACTATGATGAAATTTTGTTCCTGAGACTTCTGGTGTCGGCACGTTTCTTGAAATACATGCAATATCCCTTGAAAATTGGGAGAGAACTCATCAATTCACCCATAATACCACCCTCACCGCAGCTTTTCAATAAAAGTATAGAGTACAGAGAATTACTAAGAAGATGCGCAAGGCCATGGAGGCCCTCTGGATCGTTGAAGGAACCAACTCCGACATTCATTGCAGCAGCAGCCTGAAACCAAAAGCACAATCAGAAACCCTAAAGATTATTACACCCAATAGTGTCTATTTAAAAACCCTAATGAATTCAAAAATTGAATACAATGACTAACCTTGTCAGTATCAGGATCGCTGATGAGGAGGACCTCGAGAGAGTTCCGAAGGACGATCCTCCTGTACTCGCTCTTGTCCGTGCGAGGCTTCACTATCTCCACCTCTTCCTCGCTCACCGCCATTACTGATTCTTTAAGAAAGAAAGTGAGAGATTGCGTAGAGAGAGACTTCTGCACCAACGTTTAACATTCAGGCATCTATCTATCTATAATTATTGGATGCCATTTGCAGGACTATTTTCTAAAGTGGCACCATTACTGTAACTATCTCCAACACTAGAATTATGAGGATTCTATTTCCATGAATAGCACTCCGTACGCCATGTCACTGACCATGCGTGCGTTGTGGGACCCACGGCAGCAACGCAGAACCATGAAACCGTCAAATTGACTGGCGGTTTCAGTTCAACTCTTCTCTCTCCTCAAATCTCTTTTCCTTAGTTTGCCTCTATCTCTTTTCTGGACGAAGCTGCGAATTCGAGAACAAATATCCAAACAGTGGAGAATGATACATATTGCATTAGTGTACGCATCATAAGCTATTGGACATCTTATTGTTAAATAAGGATTTTAGTTTATTTAGTTATTTTAGGAGTCTTAATTATTACTTTTAATTTAATTAGTTTCCTAAAGAGTTAATATTTACTTGTTCTAGTAGAACTAGATTTTCTTATTTTGTAAGACTTGTTCTCTATATAAAAGAATGTAAGTCTTATGGCAAAGAGTTTAGAGTTGATTGATTTTGATTAATAATATTGAGAGATAGTTTCTCCTTTATTTTCCTACTTTCGTGTTCTTGAGAGAATATTGATTGTGGTTACCTACTATCTGGCATTGTTCTTGCTACAATTAACAGATTGGTGGACGTTTGATTGTTTTTGGTGAGTTTCATCACGACCGCATATTTTTTTCGCTACATCAGTTGGTATCAAAGCCCAATTCGTTCTTGCGGACATGCCAAAACGAGGAAGAAGACGTGTCGAAGGTTGTGAAGTCTGGAGGATTTGTGTAATCGCGATGACAAGACTCGAATGCAACAAAATATAGACACGTTGAGAGCCCAAATTACTACGTTTGTAGTAAGGAAGCAATGTGGATTTTATTTCCTATATCCGCGTTTTGTGGAGGATGATGAATATACAAGACTTGCACAACATCTTGATGCGGTAAGAGAAAACCTTGATGCAATGAAGGTTTGTGTAAATCAATCTTTAAACTTAGTTTTTGTGGAGCATGAAGACTTTGATGAAGTTAAAGGAGGTAAGAATTTTGAATTCGTAGAAAAATTTTCTCTTAATAATTTTGGTGATGATGAAGTTGAAAATTTAGTGGATTTTAATTATCTACTTATTTTTTATGAATATGATGATAATAATAATGAGCTAAATATTATTAAAAATCTGAAAAGGCAAGAGGAAGCTATAACCTGTGAGACACATAATAAAAATTGTTCAAGCAATAATTTTTGTTGTCGTGTTAAATTACTTGGTGATTTTCAAAAGTATGAAGTTTTTGTCGTTGAAGAATTGAAGCATTATGATTTTATTGGAATTGAAAATATTTGTTCTACTACTGAAAATTTTGAATGAGACGAAGGGTGCAGATAAATTTTTTTTTTGTTATTAAATTTTGGGAAAATAAATTTGAAAGGAAATTGAAACAAACAAAGTCGTCAAAGTATTTATTCTGGTCGACATCAATACTTCTATGAAGCCAACCCGCAGAGTTCGGGGACAAACTTTCTCCAAACAAGGGAGAATAGGGAGACTAATATAATGTGTAAACGGTCACTTTTGTGCAACTGAACCCTTGCGGATTATGCAATGAGTCTGCAATAACATTAGCAACTGGAAGCATGGTAATAGTTTTATTGGGGATCGAACAGTCTAAGTCTTCAACGTCAAGCACATCATTCCTTATCATGAAAATAGCTCCGAGAATGAGGTTGCGAATTCGAGGGTGAATTCTCTCCAAACAGTGGAAAATGATGCAGATTGCATCGACGTACGTACCACGGGCTGTTGGACATTTTGCTGCTGAATCAGGATTCTAGTTTATTTAGCTATTTTAGGAGTCTTAATTATTGTTATTTAATTATTGCTTTTTTTTTTAATAAGAAACAAATTGTATTAATCACAAGGAAGAATACAAATTGGACAAGAAGTCCAATAAAGAAGCCAAAAAACAGCACAAGAAAACAGCACAGAGTCACTCAAACAAAACAGCAAGCCAAAAAGCAAGCAAATAGAGGAGACTCTACCCAAAAAAAACCAAGACTAAACAAAAACCACGTAAGAGAACAGAACCCCTCAAGAAAGGTAAAAGTGGCTGCCAACATCTCTTCTCTTCATAGGCTTCGAAGCACAAATCTCTCTCCAATTCCTTATAATAAAAAACAAATGAATACCCTTAAAAGATTTATCCATCAAAGCCCATAAGGACGCAAGGAAGCACACCCTATCCCAAATACCATCCATCTCCTCAACTAAGTCCCTAAAAATTCTGGAGTTGCGCTCAATCCAAATAACCCAAAATATGGCCAACACCACACTGCTCCTAGGACCTTTGCCCTCTTGGATCGACCAAAACCTCTAAACTCCACCTCCAACAAACTGTAACTATGTTGAGGTCTAACCCATCTCAAATTGGCAAGATTAAAAAGGCGTTGCCAAAGAGCAATCGAAATATCACAGTGAAGAAATAAATGATCCACAGATTCTCCCTCCTTCTTTGTTTCTTAGAGAGTTAATATTTGCTTGTTCTAATAGAACTAGGTTTTTTTATTCTGTAAGACTTGTTCTTTATATAAAAAGGTGTAAGTCTTATGGCAAAGAGTTTAGAGTTGATTGATTTCGATTAATAATATTGAGAGATAGTTTATCTTTTATTTTCCTACTTTCGTGTTCTTGACAGAATATTGATTGTAATTGTCTATTATCTAGCATTGTTCTTATGATAATCAACAAATTGGTGAATACTTGATTGTTTTTTGTAAGCTCCGTCACGATCGCGTATTTTTTCCACTGTATGAGTACCCTTTCTCTCTCTCTATAACCTCATCTCTCTCTCTCCTTCGTCGTTATGGCTCTGGCCTCTTCTTCCCCCTTTTTTTTTCTTTCTCTGTTGACTTCCCTCCCTCCCTCCCTCCCTTTCTCTCTGATCTCTTTCCTCTATTTCCTATCTCTCTCTCTATATCTTTTTCTCTGTTTTTTTTTTCCCTTTTCTTTGCTCGAGGATCAGTGCCATGGCTGCAGGAATTAATAAATAAAAAAAGGACGGCCATGGTTATGATCCAGCGTCGCCTACTCCGTCATTGATCTCTACTCCTCCCTCTCTAACCCCAGCTAGCGGTGCCGTTTTGAATAGACTCGCTGCAACCGGATTTGGCCTACCGATAGTAGGTTTGGATTTTTTTTTTTTTGGGTGGGGCAACGAGGTTATCTGTCTGTCGTGGTGAGGGCGGCGGCGACTCCTCCTACTCCTCCCGCTGAAGCGCCGGCTACTCTGCTAGCAGCGCCGTTTTGAACAGACCCGCGACCGGATCTGCCTCGCCGTCGACAGTGGGGTTTGGATTTTTTTTTTTTTTTTTTTTTTTTTTTTTTGGGAGACTTAGTCATCTATCTGTTGTGGTGAAGGCAGTGGCGACTCCTCGTTCATCGATCTCTACTCCTTCCGCTAAAGACCTAGCTAGCGGCGCCATTTTGAATAGCTCGCCGTGACCAGATTTGCCCCATATGAATGGGGTGTACATACCATTAGCTATAACCGAGAACAAATAGAAATCTGCAATGGATAACCGCGGCAAACGACGAACGGCGACGGTGTTAGGGCTAACAACGTTGGGGTTTTTTTTTTTTTGTTTTTGGATAAGTAACTTTGGGGTTTCATCCAGCATAGAAAGAGAGAGAGAGAGAGAGAGAGTAGATGATTCTGAAACTCTTTTTTTTTATTTTAATTTTTTTATTTTTAAGATAAGCAGGTGATTCTGAAACATAATACTCCGTAGTGAGGAATAATTTACAACCAATTGAAACCGCTATTCGTGAGTAGCAGTTTTGTCGATAGCAATGTTTTAAAACCCGACTGTTCATCGAACTGGAAATTGACCGGGTTAAGGTTCAATGGTTTAACCGTGGTTAACTGGAATTGAACCATAACATCATCATGATGTCATAAATATATTAATATTAATTAAATTAAATAAATAAATATATATATAGATAAATTTTTAAAATTTTTTTTATAACATTTTCTAAATTTCCAGGTCCCAACCCTCCTACTAAACACACAACTTCAAGAAAATAAATGACAACGTAGGGTATTATAATATATAATGGATTGAATTTATAATAAACCAATAAATACTAAGAATTGATGAAGATGAAAAAAATTAAAATATCTAAAGATTAATAGGATCACTATATCAAATATGTTGTTATTTATTAAAGAAATGACACCTGTAGGCATCATAAGAAAAGTACGACTTTTTTTTTACCCACGTGTTAGTACAGACATTATAACCTGTTTACTTATCAAACCACTGTCCATTGTTTTAAAAAAAAAAGCCAAAACCGCTGTGTTAAAAATGGAAGAGCAACACTATCCTACCGGCAGAGATGAAGTCCACTGACTACTCAACAATCGTAAAAGAATCACTAAAAAGCTAAGATTTCAACGGCTCAAAAGACTTTGCCATCTTGACGTTAGAAACCCAGCCTCTCTTGGACAACTTCGATTAGATCTTGGCCATAATGGACATGCTCTTCACCTCCGATTAGATCTTGGTCGTGGCGTACATGCTCCTCGCCTCCGATTAGATCTTGGCCAAGTTAAAAATGAACACTCTCAATTGAGTATTGGAATTGGGGCTTTAGGTTTTGTTCATTCTAAGCTTTTATTCACTCGATGGAAAAAGCCGTCCGGTTCTGCCAAACCGTGAACGGTTCTCACAGGTCAACGGTTTAACCACTGGGTTAAACGGTTTTTCTAATTTATTACGGTTTTTAGCTTGGAACGGTTAAGGGGGGTTGATCGAACCGGAACTTAGACTGGTCAACGGTTTAAGCGGTCAAACTGGCTGGTCTGGGTTTTAAAACACTGGTCAATAGCACTAAAACCGTCAGTCCATTTTACGGTTTCATGGTCCAACTAGCTACCATGGGTCCCATTATGCGCACGTGGTCTGTGACATGACGTTTAGAGTAAGGGTGTTCATGGTTCGGTTTTAGGGTAGATTTCAAACCGATTATACTTCGGTTTTTTTTTTTTCCGCAAATCAAAACCAAACCATACTATAAAAAAACCGTACCAAACCAAACCATAAAATTTTGGTTTCGTTAAACTCGGTTTTGGTTTTATCCTATCAAGTAGTAACAAATAATTGAAAATGGAAAAAATGACAAGCCAAACTCCAAATAAAAATATTTTTAGCAATTAAAAAAAGTATTAAACATTATATCAAAATAGAAAAGTATTGACTTATGTAAATCCAAGTTCAAATCTCCAGTACACAACATTAATAGTTAGTTTAATACATGCCAATCTAACAAAGGAAAAACAATAAGAAAGTTAATATCTACAAAAATAAACCCATTCCAAACGTCTTTCTTCCAATAGTGTACTACTATGTTAAATCTATTACCTATTTTACCCTTATTAGAATAGAAAATTTACAAATTAAGTTTATTTTGAATCTATTATAGGGATGCTCACGAATCTGCTCAGCCTGCGAGAACCGCCCAATTCGACCCTACCCGAAGGCATTGGGTGGATTCAACCGATGGGGTGGGTGGGTAGTGGTTTAGGATTTTATTTTTTTGCGGTTTCATGGGTGATTCGTAGTTTTGAAAGAAAAAAACCGATTCAAACCCTCCCGCCTGCATATTTTCATATTTATTAAATTATACATTCTTGATTTTTATTTCTTTTTTAAGAATCAATATATGTTTTATAATTTTTATTTTACTGTTCGTGCTCTTTCTCCCTCTTTCTATATATATATATATAAAATATAGTCAACATATGTCTTCAATTATTTATCCTTTTGTCTTCTTTTTTTGTTTGTGTTTTTAAGATATAAAATGGTATGACCAAATTAAGGGGGGGAAAAAACCAGCAAGATCCAACTAAAATCCCAACCCATAGACCCACCCGCAACCCACTCATAACCCGATGTGTTACGTGGGTCAAAACCGCTAGCTTGTGTGTGCAGAAGTGGATGCGAATTTAATTCACCCGCCAAGATGTGGGCGGATGGCGGATGAATCCCAAACCCGGACCCACCCGACTCGTGACCACCCCTAATCTATTACCTATTCTTCCATTATTATAATAGAAAATTTACAAACTAAGTTTAATATGTAATATATAAAATTATATATATATAATATTTTTTTGGTTTGATTTGGTTTTTTAAACATGAAAACCAAAACGAAACCAATTTAATTCGGTTTTCTAAAATTGGAACCAAAACCAAACCTAATGACAAAAAAAGGTTTGGTTTTCGGTTTTAACCAAAACCATAAACACCAGTAGTTTAGAGTGGTACTCGTGGAAAAAGATTTCTCATAATGCTAGTGCTGGAAATAGTTACAGTAATAGTGCTACATTAGAAAAAAAGTCCATTTGCAACACCTTTTGCCACATTTTCGGTACCATACTAGAAACTGGGAAGTGTTAACCAATGAAATCGAAACATTTGTGTGAGGACCAACCCGGTTGTAAAAAGGTTATTAAGAGACAAAAGAGCAAAGTTTTCATTTAAAACTAGATGAGCTTGCTTGTACAAAAAATTTAGGGGGAGTTACAAATAAGTACGGTAACGGTAGGGGTGCAAATCGGTCCAAAATACATCCCGAATTGGTACCAAATTGGTCCCGAATTCAAATGGAAAAGACCATTTTAATATAATCAAAACCAGTTATTCTAATTTGATATCAAAACGTATCTGGTTTTTGAAAACCTTATTTACTATTTAGGTTGTTGATATAGAATAGCATGTTTTAAATATGATATGTGTTTTAATGTTTATTGTAAGCTACATGTGTTAAGTTTATAGTTTATATACTCATCATCCCGTAACTAGTTAAAGTCATAGTAGTATAATTTTCAGGTGTATCATATTTTGTTTGAGATAAATAAAAAAATAAAAATAAAAAAAAGCTTAAGGTCCTGTACTACTGAGCGTAGTTTTGTTAATGGTATTAGTGCGTTAGGAATTAATAGCTTTTTATTGTGATCTGTTTGAGCCTGTTGTTAGTTTATTTATTCTTGTTTATTTGTTAAGTGCTTTTATTGTTAGTTAGTTATTTTGATTTATCTGCAAACCTTAAGACAACCTTGAATAGGGAGTACCGAGGCCTTGACTTTGTTGAAAGGTAACCAGTTGAGCTTGTGTCCTTTCGTTTGAGTCGGCAAATTTGCAGGAAAACCTAGTCATGGTAGAATTAGGATGCGTAGGTAAGAAAAATAATCAAACTAATGATTATAAACATTTAGCACATGTGCAAGATAAAGATGCTAATGTAGGCAATATTAGCAGAACGTTAAATTCTATTGTAGATAACTTATCTGGTATGTTTAGTAAATTAGTAAATATTGAGAAAAATCAAGAAAAAAATATATGATAAACTTAATATGTTAAGTGAGATACAAAATATAGACATAAAGGATGAAACAAAAAGTTTAATCAAAAATTTAGAAAGTACTTTGAAAAACAATTCAGATAATTCACTTGTACTAAAAGAAAATACTTGTGAAGAAATTCCGAGATTATATTTTGGAACTGAAATAATGATGTTTAAAACTGATAAACATTGAAAAGACTTTGAAGCTATCAAAGAAATTTTAGAATATTGGAAAACCCGATATATCACAGAAGAAAATTACGATGAACGTAATAAACTTCTAAAACAAATGCAAGAATTGTATTTAGCCAATGAAGAATTAATGACTGAATATAATTATGACTTAGCCCTTCAAATAGAAGAGTCAAGTGAATCAGATAAAGAATCTGATATATCTTTTATGCCAAACAGCGTAAAAGAAGAAAGATCAGATGACGAGCCAGAACCAGAAGGTAGAAAATTTGGCCTGTCATCCAGTGATAACAATACTGAAAGTACAAGTAGTACTTCAGTACATGAAAACATAATCATTGATTCAGAAAAGGAAAACAATGATGATAATAATAATGACCCTCAAGACTCTAAAAAAAGAAAAGAAATTGAGACGGATGAGGAAGAAAAAATATTTCCTAGAGGTCAAAGGTATGATTTTGAATCACCCATATTTGATGTCAATGATGACCTTGATGATGATGACCCAATGCAAGTTGAAGATTTAAAACCTTTAAAAGATAAAGGTTCTACATCAGAACCTGCACTTACAATAAGCATAAGAACTGATTTAAACAAAATCAATGTTACTACAGGAGGAGTTTATCTCGATTTAAAAAATGTCGAATTTAAAAATTATGATCAAGCATTAAGAGAATGGGCACAATCAATGTCTGTTGTCATTAATACATATAAAAGTAGTTGGTCTAAAGAAAGATTTTTAGACTACATCTATGCAACTCTCCAAGGAGATTGCTTAAACTTTCTTAGAAGATGGGAAGCCTCTGATGAAGGTAAACATGAAAAAGCTAGTTTACTTAATGAATTTAATTCATTTGATAAAATATTAAATGAATTTGCACAAATTCTAAGAAGAGAATTCTGTGGAATTAAATTCGAAGAGCAGGAAGAAATTTACAATGAATATATGCTAACAAAATGCAGAATATGCAATATATGTGAATTTAAATCCTTTGCAAAATTTTATCAAGAATATTATCATAAACTTAACCCGCCAAAAACTGAGTTTTGGTTAAGTCAACTTTTCCATAGGTTACCCTCACCATGGGATGAACTTTGTAATGATGGATATAAAGAATTCTTGAGTAGTTCTAATGGTGGAAAAGACACGTTAGGAGCAAGAATTCAATATGCTGAAAGAATTATACCTAAACCCTGCATAACACAAAAAGCTATTAAGCAAGTGAAAAATCAACTTAATGATAAGTGTTGTAGCAAAGTAATGCGACAACAATGGGAATTTGGTTGTAAAAAATCAACCCCTTATAAGAAAAAGAGAAAATTTAGGAAATATAAATTTGTCAAATGGAAAGGTAAAAAACCTAATCCTAATAAAAAATATGTCAAAAAAAGAAATAAAAATAGAAACACTACGTTTAGAAGAAAATCTAAATGTAAATGTTATATCTGCAATGAAGAAGGTCACATAGCATCACAATGCCCTAAGAAAGGAAAGAGTGGTAGACAAATGATAAAATTTCTAGAAGGAAAACAACTAGAAATTTTAGTTGGAGAAGAAGTCTCTGACACTAATTCTATAATTTATGAGGTTCAATCAGAATCTGAAAGTGAAAATGAAGATGAATCAGACATGATATTCATGATGTCTGAAATAAATGAAAATAAATAAATTTTTGAAGCTATTCCAAACGAGGAACTTCAACTCATAAAATTAAGAGATGTCATAGGTGAAAAAGCATCTATAGACGAATCTAGTTTTGAAAAATTTGATAAAATCAAAGAAGTCAAAAAAGAAGAGCTTTACCAAATATCAAAATTTAATATTTGACAAGCGAGATTATTTGAGCAGTTTAGTGGAAATACGTCTGCTAAAGCTACTGAAGATGAAATGGTGGAAATACCACTATTTGATAAAAATAAAATTAAAAGACTTAAACAAAAGCATCCAAAGATTCGATATATTCATATTGGAATAATTCAAATTGAAATCACAACTCTATTTAGAGTAGGATTAGACACTCTTATTCTAGTAGTAGTCTTGGATAAAAAATTTGAAATCCTATTAAAGCACTAATAGGTGGTATACAATCAAATCTTGTTTATGGACAAGTTTGGTTTAAAATAAAACCAAATTATTTCATATCAATCGAAGATCCAAATATTTGTGACACGATAAAAATTCGTATCCAAACTAGGGGAATTGATATGAAGAAAAATAGTTATAATTTATCAGTTCAGTGGAAAGCAATTCATGAACTAACAAATTTTACAAAAACATCAATTAAAGAAATTGATAAGAATATGATCGAATTATTCGAACCACGAGTATTCGACATTGAAATCCAACCAAGGTTAATAAATTGGAAAGATTTGGAAATACCAAAAAGCTGGTTAATAAAAGAATTTACAAAAAATCCTAAGCCAAAATTCTATAAACCAATAGAATTCCAAGCATTAGGCAATAATCTTTATTTCACTGATAATCGTCGAAATAATATAAAATTATTGGATGATAGATCAACATCAACATCTAAAAAAGATGAACAAGATGAAAAAGGAAAAGCTATTGCACTAAAAAATGTGCAAATACCCATACTTTCAAGTACAACCTACCTTGAAGAGCAAAAATCTGTAGTATTCCAACAGATTAAAATTAATGGTAAATATCCAGAACATTTAATCTTTAGTTACCAACAAGGTAAGAAAAGATATATGTATGTTCTTGAAAAGTTTAATTTCAAAAACTATAAATCATATGTTTTATCTATCCTGTTAGATACCGGAACAACAACCAGTGCTGCTAGGTATAATGCATTACTTGAGCATCTATGGATTAAAATGAAAAATCCAATATCTGCAAGAGGTATTGATGGTAATGAAACCTTAATTATTCTCAAAGCTAAAAATGTTACGCTTTAGTTAGGAGATAAAAAATTCTTTATCCCTAAAATACTTTGTTTCCCTGATATGCATGGTGATATGATATTAGGAAATAATTTCATTGAAAATTATATGCCTTTTATTGTCAATCGTGACCATGTTATTCTAACTTGTAAACAAGAACCTGTTAGAATTCTTCTTTTACAACATCATAAACATGTTTGTGAAAAAGGATTTGCGCCAGTCAAGCGTGGTGAAATGACACCAATAATTAAATCTTTAGATGAGAAACATTAGATTTATAAAAAATTACATCCAAACGTTTCTGAAGACCCATTAAAACTTTGAGAAAAATCCCCTAGGTTTTGTGAATTAAAACTCATTGATTCTAATAAAATAATTAGAGTTAAACCAATGGTCTATACTAAAAAAGATATAGATGAATTTGAAATTCAACTTGAAGAATTACTAAAGAAATGATTAATTGAAGAAACAAGAAGTCCACATTTTAGTCCTGCCTTTATGGTAATGAATTATAATGAGATAAAACGAGGAAAAGCTAGAATGGTAATTAATTATAAAAGATTAAATCAAAATCTTGAATTTGATGGATACTTTATTCCCAAAAAAGATGTTCTAGTTAAACAGATTATGAACTCTAAATGGTTTAGCAAATTTGATTGTAAATCAGGCTTTTGGCAAGTAAAGCTAGCAGATGAGTCCATTGACTGCATTTAGTGCACCATATGGACATTACCAATGGACGGTTATGCCATTTGGAATTTGTAATGCACCACAAATATTTCAGAGATGGATGGACAACATGTTCAAACATCTTCATAAATTTTGTTTAGTATATATTGATGATGTTTTAGTATTCTCTAAAACCAGAGAAGAACATAAAAAGCATCTTGAAATTATATTCAATATATTCCTAAAACATGGAGTAATTCTAAGTCCTAAAAAGATGGAAATAGAAAAAGAAGAAATTGAATATTTAGGAGTAATTCTAAACCAATCAGATATGCAACTCCAAAATCATATTATTGTGAAAATAAGAGATTTTCCGAATAAGATAACAACTCCCAAAGAACTGCAGAGTTTTTTAGGTTTATTAAACTATGAAAGAAAGTTTGTAAAGAATTTATCCAAAAAGGAAAAACCATTAATTGAAAAACTTAAGAACATTCCTAAAAAAGGAAATTCAAACGTAAAAATAGAATGGACTAAAAAAGATTCAGATTTAGTTCAAGAAATTAAAAATAAGTTTAAAGAAACCCCAAAGGTTTATTTTCCAAAAGAAAATGAACAACTAATTCTAGAAACCGATGCTAGTGATGAGTTTTGGGGAGCAGTATTAAAAGCAATCCCAGAAAATTTTAACCATGAAGAAATCTGTGGATATGATTCAGGAAAGTTTAAACCTAATGAAATAAAATATATAACTTATGAAAAGGAGTTATTAGCCATAAAAAAATGGAATAAAAAGATTTCATATTTATTTGGCACCTGTTAAGTTTTTAATTCGTACTGATAATAAATTAGTTTGTGATTTTATCAAATCCAAAAAAGGAGAAGAAAATGCGAGACGAGTTAGATGGTATAATTTTATTTGTCAGTATACTTTTGATATAATACATATTAAAGGTACTAACAATTTTCTTACTGATTATCTATCCAAAAGTTACAATGAATAATCAGAATCCGGACAGAGGGAAAAAACCCTCAAATTCTCAAGAAAAGAATTATGGGAAACCATCCCGATTCTACAAAGGCGAAGAAAGCTCAAACCAGAGCAGCTTTCCCAGACTTCCTCAGATCATGGGTAACCAACCCAATGTTCCAGTTTATGTGATGCCAGTCAGCTATAAACAAATGGTTGAAATGTCTCAAAGTTTTAACCAAATGAATTTTCAAAATCATCCTGAAACAAATCAGGAGATAAAAGATTTTTATAACCCTGGTTTAAACCCAAAAACCTATCATCTTTTAAATAATATTTGGAAAACTCATTGCTTAAACCATAAAGCTGAGTTTAGAAGAAATATGTCCTAACTTGCTGAATTCTTGAAAACACAAGAAGAAAAGCAAACCTTTATTCATTCTGAATTTGCCAAGTACATTAAACAAGTGGATTGGCTTGAAGATTTTTCTGAAGAAAAAATTACTACTATTATTAATTTGATGAATTTTACTGGAAAATTCATATCTTAATAAAGCTTTAAGGATTTGTTTGTTCAATAAAGCTAAAACAGCTTTACCAAAAGAAATATTTTCGGATATTAATGATCGCATTGAAAACAATGAGATTAAATCTCTTCTCATTGAATTTGCTGGAAATATTTATTTGGAAAAAGAAATTCCAAAGTTGAAATTTTTCATAAACCATGAGCTTTGGAGTATGGAAGCAATTGGTTAGGGAGCCGTTGGATCAATCATCTTCGACTCCTTGGTATCCACTACATTTGTTGACTTTCTCGCAATGATCAAAACAATGATCTATAATGTGGTGAAACACTACAAATGGAGTAGATATTTGAAATTCAAAATTTCTAGTCATGCAGGATGGCGACAGAGAAAACTGTTTTTTCAACCATATTAGATCTGGAGCCTAGAACTTGCAAATGATCAAGATCTTATAAAAAATGAAGATCTTAAATTTTTGGATAAAGTAGAAAGTCTTGATTTATCCACTTATTAAGCACAAAACATCCACAACTATCGCTCTTACAAATTCATGATCAACGATGGGAGGAGATTGTTTTGCACAAATCTGATCACTTCTTATGTGGAGACATTTGCTCAAAGCATGGCAGCTGATGATTTTCTTAATAATATTATCCACGGCCATGTTACCGGTTCTATTGAATTAACAATGGATGCGGAAGAGCTGGTGGGCGCACAAGATTATTATGAAAATATTGTCAGCCAAAATTAAGAAGATAATGGTGACAATTTCTGGAATTCTCTCAATGAGGAGACACTTCATAATATCGAGAACATAATGGAAGGATAGGGGCCAGCCAGGTAACATCCAGAAATTCTGCAGAATTGGACACGTATAACAAAGACGTCCAATATTTAACATCCAAAGGACATGACATGATATGTAGCATTCATTTAGCTTGACTCTTTTAAAAGAAGACAAAGACTTTTGAAAGCTTAGTCATAATCAGTGACAGAATCACGTGATGCGGTGAAGGAAGGAAGAACCTAGCCTCACTTTTTTATTTCAAAGTCAAAAAGTATACAGTATAAAGTATGTAACATGTTTTTAATAGGGTTGTTGGGTGGTTGAATGTAATTATTGTACTTTTGATTCTTATCTTTAGTTTTTGTGTTGAGTTTAAGTCCGGGCTTGAAGTCCGAAGTTTGTCTATAAATAGATGAGTCCTTCCAATTGTTTGTCTCATAGTAGTTGATAAAATTTTCCTTCGACCTTGGGTTTCTAGGCCGTTACAACCATTAGGCCAACTATTTTTCATGCCCCCCCCTCCTGGGAAGCCTTAATTTGAGATTGGCCAGTCTGGTTAATTTTAGGCTTCTGAACAAATTTTTTGTTTTCATGCCCAGAAATCATCAACGGTTTGAAATTCCTCAAATCAACCGAGGCAACATTCACTTCTACCATTGGTGGAAATGGATCTGTATCCACGACCATAGCTTCTTTCATTTTCTCTGTAAACTTCAACATTCCACGATCTACATTATTTTGAATCAAATTACGAAAAACCACACAATTGTTAGTTGTATGAGCCTTCACTCTATGCCATTTGCAATAATGTTTAGCCTTATTAGCCGAAACTTTATACCCTTCCAATAGCCTGATATATTTTCCAGCAAACAAATGATCAAATCTGTTCTCAGATTAATGTTTTTTGTTCTCAGATCTGCTCTTTAACTGACGATGGCATGCTGTGGACAGGGCTCTGACAAGAGGGGAAGGACCGTTGCGCCCGAAGAAGAAGTAGCCATGGTTGGAACCCGCCGTTGCTGCTACTTCTCCTTTCTCCGATGATTTTTTTTTTCCTCTGATATGGCTGCTATGGTGAAAGGGGAATGGTGTCGGTGGTGCCTTTCCTCTGGCGCTGCTCGTATGGGAAGGCGGAGATGCAATTGCAATCGGAGGAGTGGCGATAGACGAAAGAGGAGCTCCAGTTGGAAGCGAAGCGAGAGCGGCAGGCATGGGAGGAGCGGGTGGAGAGAGAATAGGAGTAGGGGCAAAGATCAGCGGTGCTGTTGAAGAAGCAAGAGCGTGGGTGCAGGTGAGGGAGGGTGCATGGTTTTTCTATCTTTTTACTACTTCCATTAACACCGTTATAACTCAAAAGATCCCAAATAAGTTGGGCACATTGGTAAAATTAAAATATAAACGGGTTATTTGTTGACCCCCATACTTGTTCAATTTTTCCAATATTTTTTTAAAAGAAAAGGTTACAAAGATCTTCCAAAAAATAATAGGGTTAGGCTATTGCCACCACATAAAATACTTTAAGCCCTCCACTAATTAAATCCCCTCAAATTTTGTTGCAAACACCCCCTATCTTCCTAAAATACCTCCTATCTTCCTAAAATACCCTTAATTAAAAATTTGAAAACCTTTTTCCACCCCACCCCACCCCACCCCCAACCCGTCCATCTCAAGCCCCTTTCCCTTTGGATTCGAGCTCTTCAAAAGCAGGAAGACAGAGGTAACCCCTTTTCCTTTTACCAAAGCCAACAACAACGTCGTCATCTATGATTCACCAAAAATTGACACTGACATAAACAATTACATAAACGAACAATTCTAAAATGGGATTTGTATAGTGAAGTTGTTCGATGTTTTAAAGTGAAACAACACAAGCTTGTTTGGATTTCTAGAGTTGAACAACATCCATTTGTTCAGAGTTATATAATCAAACAATCCTAAAACGTGATTTTTTTAAGGCGTTTGGAGTTTTAAAACGGAACAAAAGAAATTTGTTCGGATTTATAAAATGGAACGCGTTAAAAATGTTCGGTGTTATAGAAATGAACATTTTAAAAATGTTCAGAGTCGAGAATCTGAACAAGAAGAAATTTAGCATACGAAAAACTAAAGTTAAACTCGACAAAAAATGTATAAATATTTACTTTTTGGCTGCTAATACCATCTCTAGCAATGATTTTCTCATCAATTATTTAATATAACATGAAAAAACATTAATTTTTCATGCACACAGGGATTTGGTGTCAAGGTTGTTAGGGTTTGTAAAAGCATGAAGTCTATAGATGGTGTAATGTTTTTGGAGTTGGGGGTGGAGTGGGGTAAGGATAGGAAAATTTTATTTAGGTCTTTTAGCATACATGTCTTTATTGGTAAATGTACATTTGGATATAAAGAATTTAACAAATTGTTTTAATTAATAGGGGTTTAGAGTATTTTATGTGGTAGCAATAGCTTGACCCGAAATAATATTGTCAAAAGCTATAAAAAAAATTAAATTTAAATTCAAAACAAAAATAATAAAAATAATAAAAACAGTGGTTAAGGAGAGAGAATGAGATCGAGGGTGCTTCCTATCCCCAACACAAGAAAAAAAAAAACAGTGGAAAACAAAATTAAAAATAGTGGAGAGTGAGATGAATACATCAAACGAAGAAAGGAATATAAAAAATAATAAATAATAAAAAAAACGAAGACGATGACTATAGAAAATGAGAAAAAACAGATCTCGTCCTGTTATCCACCGTTGCCTTTGATCTTTGCCACCATTGCTCACGAAGAAGACGATTATTGGTTTGGTGAATCTGGTGCCAAAAAAAAGAAAAAAAGAAAAAAAAAGGTTGAACATGTTAGAATATAATAGATCGATAAATTTGCTAAGTTCATAAGCATGCATAAAAATTAAAAAATTTCTTGCGTACTTGAAAACTGCATTGATGCACTATCCAGAGTTTTGAACCATCAAATCCAGTAATACAACAATGGTCTTCCACCCTCTCCACACAAACACTCTCTGTCTTTCAATGGGGCAAGACTATACTGAATAGAGCTAATAGGCGTGTGTGAGGGTGGGGACCAATATTTATAGAAGGATGGAATAGGATAAGCTTCCCATCATGACTTATCTAACAAGAAAGCTATTTCTTGTTTACCAAGAAATCCTTTTCTTATCCATCAAGAAATCCTTATCTTATTCATTAAGAAAGTCGATTTCTTATCTACCAAGAAAGACATTTACACGTTCCTATCCATATCTCAATACACGTGATCACACGTGACTAAGGTGCACTATAACCCATATGAACTTTATTAATCACAACCTTTATTGGGAATCCGGTACATCACGTTATAAATTTCTCATCAATCCGGGTTTTGTAAAATATTAATTTTAATTTAATCAATGGCAATCCACATGAATTTAAATAAAATTCTTACAGAACACTCTAGATCATGAGATTGAGAACCTGTAAGCATCAAATTAACCCATCTCTTCCGGTGCAAGAGTTATGTCTTCTTCATGTTATCACCCATAACAAAAGTTTGGCACCTACATGGTAATCATGGCCACTACATCGATAGAAGGAGGGGCAAAATTGATGAGGACGTGGTGTACGATGGTGGGGTCTCACGTTGGGGTGGGACTCAATCGGACAAGATGCCATCAGCAATGGTGCTAGGGCAGTTTTGAGTTTTTTGGGACCCTAGGTGAACTCTTAAAATGGGGCCCTTCGTAACCTCTTTTTTTTTTTTTTTTTTTTTAGCACCAACGTAAAGTTTGTTTGCACATCCCACTTATTTTAATTTCCTGAGGTTTTAGAAAAATACAAAATATTTTTAAAAAAATTGACTACGAAATCTACTAGAAAACATCATTTTGAACAACTTGTAGAAGAAAGTTTTTCTAAAATCTTTTGTTTAAGTGGACTTTTTGGCTAAAAATGAAGCAGAGACGTTAAATTATCAAAAAATCTACTTAAACGATAGATTTTGGAAAAAATTTCTTCGGCAAAGTTGTTCAAAATAATATTTTCTGGTGGATTACGTGACAAATTTTCATAAAAACTTTTTATATTTTTTATAAAACATTGATAAATAAAAATTAGTGGGGTGTGCAAATAAAATTAAAGGGTTGCAATAACCATTCTCTTTGAAAAAAGAAAAAAAAAAAATTAAACCTACTACAAGGGTTAGTTCCAAAATGACGCCCTAATTTTTTTAGCCAAAATGTGGGCCTAGAGACCGCCTTGCTCACTTGCTCTCAGAACGGGCCTTGGATGGTGCCGGCGTCTTACACAAATGGAGATCAGGAGATGCCTTTTTGGGGTTGGGGTTGGGGGGAATCTGAGAAATTGAGGGGGCTTGTTGAGTTGTGTCCGGTGGATCACTCTTTTTGCCACGTGGCGGCTCATAATAAGACGTATGGCAAGATCCTCTCTGCTGCCATACAATGGCAGAGGATCTTGTCATCCTAAATCCGCCCCGCCCAGGGTCTAAGAAGGCTGAGGATTTCAATTAGGGATCCCAAGCTAATTAAGCTTCTTACCAAACATTTTTGTGAAGTCCAATCAAGAGCGGTCATTTTAGCATGGAAACTCAAAATATCCATTTTTAATCAGCGTTGCATTCTTATTACTACTTCTACGGTTTTTATTTATTTATTTATTGAAGTAGTGGGTGATGTGTCAATGCATGCATGTTCGCACTATAGTTAACATGAATGCAAACGTTACAATGTTATGTTTCAATAAAAGTATGGTGTCGATGTGACAATAGCACAAGCAAGTAATGTACATTACCTGTTACATTAGGATTTGGGTATTTCTTATTTTTTATTTTTTATTTTATTTTTTTATCTTTAAATATCACTTGGTGCATATATGCTGTAATATAGTTGAATACAACCCATATTTTTTGACAAGCTTGTTGCCTCATTGTTTGTTTCAAATGACTTCATTTTCACACATTCGACTTTACGGGAAAAGCAATGCCTTCTCGTCAAGTGTAAAAAAGGGGACTATACATAGGGCTGGTCCTGAGTTTTTTGGGATCCTTAACTCTTAAAATGGGGCTTTTTATACATATTCATACGTATAACAAAATTTATACTTAACAATTTTTTTTTCCTAATACACACAAAATTTGCCTAAATATATGAGTACTAAAATTTGCTTATATAAATTAATATAAAAAATAAATCTTTATAAGAATTATAAATAAATAAAACCTAATCTTCTTCTTTTATAATTTTTTTTTAAAAAAAATCACATATACAAGAAGAAGAAGAAAACAAACAAAATTTAAAGCTATAATACAAAAAAAAAAAAAAAAGAACCAATTATAGAAAAGTATCACTTAAATATTATTTTTCTCGCATTTTTAGCTACAAAATCACTTATTAAGTTAGCATAATTACATTTTTTTTTGCCATATCATGTTCAATGGATAATATAGCTAATCCGATCAATCTTTCCTGTGACACAGTGGAACAAAGGTAAGATTTTATCAACTTCAACTTTGAAAAACTTATTTTTGCAAATGCAACTGTAACTGGTATGATCAACAATATTCTATAAGCAATCCAAACATTTAGGAAACAACTGTCTATTTCTTTGAAATAATTCAATACTTCAATTGCCCTTTTTAGATATGTGGGTAAAACTTCTTTCAAGACCTTTAATTTTAAAAATAAATTCCCCCCAATAATATCAGAGTGCCCCTTATGTGTGTGTGTATATATATATATATATATATATATATATATATATATAGAGAGAGAGAGAGAGAGAGAGAGAGAGAGAGAGAGAGAGAGAGAGAGAGAAAAGAAAAAGCAAAGAAATTAATTAATTAAAGAGAGAATGGTTTGGACGTTTGGTGTATCTGATTTTTGTCTGAGATGTAATCATATACTTTCAATATTTTAAATAGAATTATGATTTGATCTAATTAGGATGGAGGCTATGAGAGGTTGAGAACACTAAGAGAGGAAAAGAGAAGGAGGTTAGAGTTTAGAGGCTCGAGGCAAACTGACAAAGGCGTTAGATCTGATATGATTTAGGGTTAAATGTGTTTTTTTTTTGTTTTGGGCTTGAGTTGAGTAGATTATTTGGCCATTTGAGTTATTGTACATGGACTTGGGTTAAAAACTTAGGAATTATTTGGGGCCCTTAAACTTGGATTAGGGCATTTTCTCATCTAGTTATTAACAAAAAATGTTTTGTTTTGTTTTGTTTTTTTTTTTTTTTTTTGGACTTATTACAAAGGTAACAACTAAGTTGGGGTCCTTATTTTTTGTCAAAATTTTGGGGCCTTAGGCGGCTGCTTGAGTGGCCTGACCTCAGGGCCGGCCCTAAGTCTATACATAATATACATTTGGTTAAATCTCTTATCAAGAAACTCAAAAATAGAGCTGAGTATTTTATTCATCAATTTGAAAATATATTTTACTAAGAGGATAAGCATAATATATGTTGGTATTTGGATCGGGTTTTAATCTAACCCATAACCTATGGAGAAACCACATGGGTTAATTGGAATTAAAGGGTTATGTCTATTCCCAACAGACATAAGACATACCCATATATATATGTCTGTTCGAAACAAATGTTATAAGAAGAATTCCAGTCTCTTTCTTTTCTTTATTTAATCTCTTTGGTAACCATCACCATAGCCATAGAACTTAAAGTGTAGATATTATTGGAGAGAATTTGATAGCCTTCTCTATTGACGCGTGAGTGCATCATCAAAGTTTGTGATTACATAGGGCTTGTAATCCAAGTACAAAGATCCGATTTGTTTACGTTGAGGTATTCCATATACCCATATTTTTATAGTAATATAACAATTTTAACGTACATATCATGACATACTAGAAAGCAAGTCCAAAATCACAAATTGTGAAAACATTAATTAATTCCAAGTATGACTCACGTCACAACACCCTTTTAGGGTTAATAACAACAATATAACTGTTACAAACCACTTTTACAAACCATTAAAACCCTTTCACAAAAGATTAAAAAAAAAACCCAAAAATTGAAAACCACTTATGATCTTTTTAATTGATAGTTGAAAAATGCTAACTATCTTGAATTCGGGATAGGTAGCACTGCCCTTGATTGTTACTTGGTGATAGCGGACTAGGAGACAGACAAAACTCTAACATTATCCAAGATAGGTATATTGTTCAAGTAACTGTTGGAATAAAACTTCATCAATTGCCCACCAAAGGGAACAAATGATACTCCAGTTTATGTTTTAAAGAGTGCAATGCCACACACCTACCATGATAATCAATGTATTGCAAGAAACCATTTTTGCGTTTTGCTGAGACACGGACCTGAAAAGTAGGCCCGAAGCCAGATGTGGGGACATGGTAGATGGGCGGTGATGCATTGCCAAGAGGTAAACTTGATTAATTGATTGTAAATGATCTGCAGTTGACACCCTCCAACACTCCTGACAGGTAAGTAGTTGTCAAGAAGTAAAACCCGAGAGTCCTAAATCATTAGACCAGCTCTTTGGGACCATTTGGTCATCCAAATGAGAACTAAACGATTATAGTGTATTTAATACAACACTGAGGGCAAAACTCCTCCACCTTCAATGGGACTATTTAAGAAAGTTTGGCGTCACCACAATGGTTGATGTTATAGGATCAATGTTAGAAATTCTTAAAATGCCTTTATTTTGGATTTTCAATCTCATTTGTGATGATGGCCATCGTTCTTTTGAATTTTCCCATTCAAGATTCTCAATTTGTGCCTTCAATACTAAATAAAATACGCTATAATCATTTAATTTCCTTTTGTACAACCAAATGAGCCCTTATCCTTTTAATAAATAAACCTGTTAGGTTGGTCACAAATATTTTCTGATCCTGATCCTCTGCTGACAATCCAGTTGAACGAAATAAGAGTTGCTTAAGGATGTCTGACTCTAGAGGCTCAAGCTTTTCCCTATTTCTTTGTTTTCCAAAAACTTCTACTTGTTGCAACTGACAGCACCTTTTAATTGAAGAATTGAGCTTCAATCACTTTAAGGCTTTATTATGCATAAAATGCTGAAAAATACAACCCATCTCCTTAAATCCCAACATTCCTGTCGAGATAATGTACAACCAAGGTCTTAGGGCTAAAGATGCATCACCTGAAATAGATTTAATGGGTGGAGTAAAAAGACAGGATCTATTTAAATCAAATCAAGAAGAAATAAAAGTAAACTACTAACCGAAGATCAATGCTTCTCAAAAGGTATTAGATAATGGGAACAGCTTCTCCAGCATGTTATTGGAAAGGATCCTGTTGGGGTCCAATTCGCTCCGCGCTTTATTATATGCATCCACTGGAAAACGCTTCCTTAGCCTCGCTTGGAGAGCTGCAAGCTCTTCCTTGTCCTTTGGAACCTGCACATCAAATATAAATATATAAATAAAAAATGCAGAGAATATCAGTTCCAAATCTTTTTCACTGGTCATTGCACAGAGAAATTTGGTGTAGAGAAACAGCTTATGACCTACCTAAACAATCCAAGTCCAGCACCCAAAAAGAAAGAGTTTAAATACTAGACATTAATCCTTGCAGGAAGATTAAAATCATTTATAACATTGTTCCAAACAATAGATTTTAATTCAATTTCAGCATTGATATCAGCCTTTTGAAATAAAAAAGTATTGAGATATTAAAATTTCATCAAATGCAGAAAATTTTGTTTTGAACATGGTACAACTGTACAAGTATAAAATTTCGTAAAATTTAAAATGAATTTAAACCAGAAACCATAATCTCAATGTTCCAAATACCGTATCGAACATTGGTTTTCATCATAGATGCTTGTTTTGATTTCAAATTTGATAAGAGAAGCGACAAATAATACCTCAATCTTCGCCCAATGTTCATAAGCAGAATACTTATCCCACAACTGCAATTGGGTCAAACGCCTATAATGGAAAAACTCTTCTGTTATATCCTTTCTCTGGCGGGCATCCATTGTAGGAAGGTACATGATTATACCAACCTGATACAGAGAACCAAAAGCCGGTTTGAACACAAGAATGCAAAATTAAACAATTAGCAATATCAGCTACAAACCACCAACGTAAAACCATCTTGATACCTTAAACACAATGAATCTCAAATCTATTTACTAAAACTTGAAGACCAACTGAATCTAATACTTCCTTGATTTCATTGAATTCAGAAAAGTATCAATTGTCGAATAGTGCCAAACAGCAAGGCCATAACAATGAGATAAGCTTGGTCCTGTTTTTGGGTCTCAATCAAGTGGCTTCCAGGTTTTTGCAATGTTCTAAGTTTTTGACAAATTTCTAACCTGGCTGAAATAGAAACAGCTCTGAAACTTATTTTTTAAATTCCACTTTGTACAGTGACAAGGTTTAAATTTCAAATTGCCAAAGAATGTAAAACCAACAGCTTGAAGTAAATATTGAATAGTTTTTGGAGTTTTTCAGTTCCACATCACTTGACAACCTCAGCTCAATCCAACAAAGCCTTTTACTGAAAATTTATGCATTTATTACTTTAAAAAACCAGTCATCAGCATAAGACATCTGCAATGATGCATTGTTCATATAGAGATATGTCTGGCTCTGCAGTATTAACCATAACCCACTAGACAAGAGAACTTCAAATTTAAAATTCAGTGAAAAAATAAGCTCAATTGTGAACAAATTAAAAACATGTGTACTATTTGATAAGCTACTGATATAATGATATGTATGATTGAATTGTATTACTTACGGGAGAAGACTTTCAGAAGATCAAAAACATTAAAAGAAAAAACTTAGTGGACTGCATTTCCACAATGACTGAATACAATAGAATAGAATATAGACCAATATAAAGTCATGTGTGCTGCACAACGTCTCAACTTCTGATTTTGACAATAACTACGTTCTGTTCACAATCAAGAAAAAATATGAAACCTCGAAATTATTTAAAAATTTGTTGCAATATTACCAAGTTTGTATAAAGCATCAAGGATAAAATTAATTTTCTAAAATAAGATCAAAATGTAATATCAAAATGTCTGAATTAAGTAAAGATTAAAACCTTGGACTGAAGCAAGCTCTTTTTATTGAAAATTGATATGTAAAATGAGAAATACATCCCCCAACCCCTCCCCTCATTCACAATAACTCCAAAATAGAGAAGCAAATGCAATGTAATTACCCATGAGAATATATCATCCTCTGCTTTACTTGAAGCAGGACTCATGAGGCTCTTGCTACGAGTTGTCCAGCGCTGCTCTATAGGAGCAGGTGCAGGTATCGCTTGCTTCTCTATGAGCTGCTTCAGCTCTTCCATGAATTCAAGGTCTTTCATGCTTGGATTTGCTACGGTTCCAGCAGGGAAACAAGTCTCTGAGACCCACTGTTGGCCACCACAATCAAAGCCCAAAATTTCATCACTCCATCCCACTCTGTATCCCTCTGACTTTCTCCAAAACTCAGCCTCAGCTTGATTGACCTTTATGACATGGTCCTTGTTGAGAGGATCGAGGGCAAGTAGTTTGTCTCTTAGCTCTGTAAATGAAAGTTCATTTATGTCTGGTTCATCATTTTCTGCTGATTTAGCTGCAATTTCTCCAGCTCTGCAAGTAACTAATCCAAGCAGTAAATTTTCTAAAATAAATACAATCAATTTTCTGAAATAATCATTTTCTGCTAATACATGAATACAATCAATTATATTAGTTATATATCAAAAGAAGCACACATAAATCAAAACAGTTCAGCTGGAGCAAGCTGAAACCAGACAAACCACTACCAATATCAATAAAGGTAGTAGAATTTTGGAAACTAAAGTAAAATGGCAACTAATAAAAGACAACAAAAATTTAAAAGCAAAAAGAACAGCTACAGAGAAAAATAAGGCAAATTCACAGCCAATGCAGAAGTTTTAACAGTTTTGATCTTTTTCTAACCCCCCCTCCCCCTCTCTTCTTTATCACTAGGGCAGGTAAGTTTAGAGGTATCTTGATACCATTACACTCTGACTGGACCTTTTAAGCCAACTTATAGATGTTATGGGAATAGGAAACAAAAGAAAGAAAAACAAGACTTGCAGCTCATGCAGGCTTTTATATAGGCCAAAAATAGCAAGACAATCAGCTTACTCTCCTTCTACCTCAATTTCAAGAATTTGATATTGGTAACTAAAATTACCTGTACTTGTTGAGTGACTCCCGATAAAGGTCACGAACATGCTGAATAGCTTCATCCTTACTATATTTGGGTTGGAACTTGGGTGGACCTTTCCATTTCGAAACAGGGTTGCACCTCACAACCACAACAGTGTCAGTATATGGAATATACAGGTACTTGACATGCTTGTTCTCAGATAGAAATTTCCTGCAAAAAGAGCATGAAAGCACTTTTAACTCTCAAGAGACAGATATTTCTATTTACGGAAGAATGAAATGGGAACATCTCACATCTGAGCCTCACCCCTGAAACATGGGTGTTTAACCACCGTGACTTAACAATGGGATTCACTTGCACAGTCAATGCCAACATATGGTTTGAAAACTCTCTCTAGAACTTAATCCCAAAATTTCCACTATACAATGGATCATGGTAAGATCATATGGTATAAACCCATTAGATTATTCTAATTTTCAATACTTAGATCCCATATGTTGAAGTCACTAATTAGTGGCTCCTGATACTATACTTGGAAATTTTAAGCTATGCATAAGACAAACAAGATGCTTATATTTTCCTAAGTACTCAAATTCAACATGCTCCCTGAAAAAATATGGTATAATTTCTTAATCTGTCCAAAAAAGAAAACTTATTTACTTGTGGTTTTTCTTGATCTCTTTCATATTTGAGACAAATGTGTGCTCCACAAGCTCTTGTCTCTCAACACACTGGATGGTCACTTCAGCAACCACTCCAAGCCCCCCAAGACCACAGCGAGCTAGATAAAACAGCTCTGGGTCTTTCTCTTTTGAAATCTCTATTGTTCCCCTGGCAGGAGTAACCACTTTCATGCTGATGACTTGCTCATCAATGGGAGGCAATCTTGCACCAGTACCATGTGCACCAACCTAAAGACAGATTAGTGCAGAAAAAGGAGTTAAGATATATATAATTTCAAGTAGAAAGATGTAACTTTAACACTACACCTCTAAATTCTCTATGTTTAGCGCAGCAGATAATTGATAGTAAGATGAGGGAAAATGTTATATTATATTCCACCAACAAATTAAAGTAAATTCTGTCCCCACCCCCACCCTCTTAAATGTTATGATTAACTGACAAAACACTGCTTATGTATTTCATATCATAATTAAACAATAATGGCATAGAAACATTATGATAAACACCACGTCCAACAGAAGTGATACATCCTCTTTCCTGATTTTTCATTTGTTGAAAAAACTGTGCCCTAGGAAATATTTAAAAATAAATAAAAAATTCAAAAATCAAGGGAAAAACCTATGGGAATTGGAAAGCACAAAAAGATGCTAATAAAAATAGTTCTAGTATGTTAGGAAAGTAATTAGCATGGATAAATAAACCCCAAGAGTCATAGATTGCATCCCAAAAAATTACTTGGTGAGGTGGCTAAAAGAATATGGCCTGAAAAATATGTGTCAGTAATTCAGTACATTAGATAGATCATAAATATCCCTAATAAATAATTCATACAGAGAACATCAATTAGGGGGAGAAAAAAATGCCAAATACCTTCTGACATGATATTCAGGTTTCAAATAAATGAACTCAAACAGTGAGTTCAGCTCTGTCACGAGCGAAGAAAAACATTTACCAGTTAACCATTCATATTAATCAGAGCATGACTTAACTAAACCCCCCCCCCCCCAAAAAAAAAAAAAGCACAACAACGAGAGAGAGAGAGAATGTGTGTGTGTGAATCCAACTAATATTGGCAAGAGGACACACTCAATATCCTAGTCAAGCAGTGGCATGAAACCGATTAAGACAACAGCCAACCTTTGACAACCAGTCAAAGTCCCTTCGTCGTAAAAGCTAAAGGCTTAGCCTGTAATTGAGAGAGTAGAGGCTGGGGATTTGCTAGTAATTGACAAAGTAGAGGTAGTAATGGATTTGCCTCTTTACAGTAAGCAAAGTGGAGGGCTCTCTCAAGTGAAAGAAAATCAAACAATATAACAGAAGGAAGAGATTCATGCAAAAAAACCAAATAAAAAAAAGAAAAAAAAAAGGCAGCATACAAGTGCACATGATCTGCATCACAACCTCAACATGTTTTTTGATCAGCCATAACCTCAACATGTTGAGTTTGTGAATTTGATTTTATTGGATCATTCTCTCCCTTTCAAGAGTGAATACATATTGAATTTTTGTGTCATTAATTTAAAAAAAGATGAAAAGAAATTTGACTGGGTCTACTATTGAAAAATGAATTAAGAAATTTCCCATGTCTTTGCAGTTGTGAAAATCCAAGCTCTCCTTATTAAAAGATTATTATTAGAAAAATCTTAACAATTAAAACTACTAGCTTTAGCGTTCCCAACAATGAAATTTTTTCCAGTTATAGGATCGATCATTGTTATTAAAAATGGCCAGTTCAATGAGTTAGGTGGTGCCAAAATAATGTAAAACAGAGTATTTTCATGGTTCGCAAGTATCATACATTTCTACCCTACCATTCTAACAAGTTTCTAGCGTATCTAACATAGGACGCCATGTCGCAAAGAAAAATTCTGGCCGGCAGAACACGTCTAAACAACAAAAATTGTGTTCATAAACAAGGATTTGATATATAGGTGTGTGTGCACGGGTGAGTGTGTATACTAATATAAAATCCCAGATGGGTCCACTGTTGAATATTGCATGATCACAAATGTTAGCATCAATCATAAATCACATGAGCATCTTCACCTATTTAGACAGTACTACGTAATCAATCAACGATTCTTGTCTGAGTTCAAAAAATCAATCTAACAAAACCGATTATCAATAGAACTCATTGCCGCTTATTATCAACAAATAAAGCCCATTGGTCATAAAAAAAATTACTAATAGCTGCTCACAAACAGCTGCAGCTCTGTTCATAACAAGCTCGTTCAATGTCATTTGATCATCGAAACTATCCACAACTTTAAACATTTCCTTAACAGACCAAACTCAAGCAAACACAAGCTCAGCTCAAGTAGGCCAGTGAACAGAAAGGTGTACATAATAACAACCTTACTCCTATCTCACCCCTTCTTACATCCTTTGTGATTATGATCACATGGCTAAAATAACCTTAACTTGGGCCTTAATTCATTATACCATAACTCAAAAACTCAAGCTTGAGCTCAATTTAAAACTCGAGCATGCACACTTCAAGCTTAAGTTTGATTCTTTTTCCCCAAGTAAGCCAAACTCGGGTTCATCTGAGGACCGGAAAACACAGCCCAAGCTTGTGTGTCCAAGCTCAAGCTTGAACATGATCTTAGCTCAGCAAGCTAAGCTAAAAGCCTCAAACAACCCAATAGTCAGTCCACTTAGCTAAACTCAACTCAACTCATTAACACCCTTAAATTCCTCACAAAACCACACGAATGGGGTATATAAAATACACGAGTTTAGCACAAACAACCCAATATGCTTAGCATGACACATTCACACCTGTTATTCATAAACAACCTCAGCACAAAGTGAAAAAACCAACCTGAATAATCCCACCAAACTGCTGCTCCCTTATCGATGCGAAATTCTGCAAAGTAATCCCATAATCCTTGATCCCATCCACCAATTGCTGAACCCTTATCCCCGCCTGAACCCGCACCGTCTTCTTCTCCTTATCCACCTCCAAAACCCTATCCATCAGCGCCAAATTCACCATCCCCGCCCTCGCCAACCCGATCCCGTTCGGAGACAACCCGGACCCGACGGGTCGAATCTTGGCTTTCTTCTCGTGGGCATCCTTCACAATGGTCTCCAACTCTTGGAGGGTTTCGGGTTGTTGGAAAACCCGAGTCTGGACCTCGTGGGTGCCGCTCCAGTTGGAGACGGTGTGGAGGTCGTCGGGCAAAGGGGCGTAGCGAAAGAGTTGAGCTTTCTTGTGCTTGGCATTTTCAGGGAAGGGGAAGGAGTAGTAGGTGGCGACGCCGCAGCCGAGGAGGAGAGCGAAGTAGCCTAAGTACTTGCGAATTTCGGCTTCGGAAGCTGATGAAGACGATGATGATGATGCTAATGACGATAAGGGACGAGTGGGGTTAGGGTTAGGGTTTTGAGGAATGGTGGTGGTGGAGGTTAGGGTTTTGAGGGGGTGAGAATGTAGGTGGTGGTGGTGGTGGTGGTGTTGGAGGAGGGATTGAAGGGGTCGCTTGAGAGTGAGAGTCCGGAGCATACTGCCTGGTTTTTGAGTGTTTGTGTGTTTGTGCTCGCAAGTGTCGACTGTTTTGACCCTCCCTATCTCTCCTCGCCACTCGGTTTATGAAAGGGAGGGCCGGAGGGGTTTGGATTCAGTGCTAATCATGCTAACGTAACCGACACCCTTAAATAAGAGATTGAATTGTATAGATTGAAAGTTAAAAAAGTGCTTTTAAAATGACAAAAATGATCTCATTAGACAACCTTTTTAACTTTCAATTTAAGTTATTCAATCTCTCATTTAAAGGTGTGAATTACTTTGGCATGGTATTGAGTTTTATCAACTCAGTACTGAATCTAATTATGAGTGGGAGCTAAAGATATAAATAGCTTTTAGCTCTAAAAGGCTTTTTTCAATAGGAGAACTAAATGATAATGTAAAATAGTTCAGGGCTAAACGGTAAATTTGGCTTTCAGTTTAGCTTAACTATGAACTATTTGACCATGTGAGAAATGGTAATTAGAAAGAAGAAAAATTAAGAGAGCTTAAAAATAGTTTTTACTGCATTGGAATAGCTATTTTATTTTACTGCTCACAAACACCGAATCTACTCTCTTGGGTTGAAGATGCTTTAAAAGATGAGCAAGGCTGGTGTATGGATTATTTTCTTGGACAGTAGTGGTGTGCCAATTCTAGGTGTTTATGGCTCATTTACTTAGCTTTTATAAAAAAATAAAAATAAAAATTGTTTATTTGTTTTTGTTTTTTGTTTTTTTGTTTTTTTTTGGCACCAAATGGTAAGAGTAACACGAATCTTCAATGAGGCGAGAGAGAGAGAATAGATCAAAAATTCGTTGACACTTTTCATTCATTGGATAAGTTCAATTACACCCGAGTAGGATTTTAAATTGTCGAAGGTCCTGAGTATTAATTGTTTGTCCGTCAAAGCCCAGTTTTTTTAAAAGACAGATTCACCCCCTCGAAATCATTCGTTGGATACCCCAGTATTAACGGACGAAGTTTCCTCATCGACCACTTCTTCTCATTGTCACATCCAATGCCAAAGAAAATGCATGTTTTGTGGCGCGTGTCACGTACGCACCAATCAGCGTGCGGAGGTTCGCCCTCCACGGCTGATCCTCGCATCCCTCCCAACGCCAAAACACGTCATTTCTGTGTGTTCCATCATCCGAAAGATCACAAGCATCCAAAAAACAAATCTTCATCCGTATCTCATTGTCACTCATTCTCTTTCTTTGATGGTTCCACATAAGGGCACTTGCCTAGTTGATTCATGTATCAACACCTCCACCCGAATGTGACGATGACCCTACAGCTGCAATTTAATAAGAGGTGGTGGTTGCCTGGTTGGGTTTGAGGAAGAGAATGGCAGCCGTGGTGGAGAGAGATGGTGAGAGAGTGCTTAGTTATATAAAGCCGAGGGTATTTTAATCCGGGTGAAAAGAGTGCGTTGACATATAAGCCATGTCTCGTACGGAAGAAATAATGGAATTCTCGTTCCATTGGTGAACAAAAGTAGGCCAGACCGTTTGGTTGGCCAAAAGAAAGGAATCCCTATTCTTTCAAAGTTTACTGTTCGCACTAAAAATTGTATTTTGAGGCCGATGGATTTTTGCGGGCGTGCCAGGGCCAAGTTCAGCCCGAAGTTGTGCGTACACAACCCCTTATGATTTGGGAATGAATTGTTAGGCGATTGCGAAAGGAAAAGGGGTTCTTCCTTTAAAGTTCTGGCGTGAATGTCACAAAAAGAAACAAGAAAAACATGTAAATATCAAACTTAAATGAAAAGAGTTGAGAATGCATTACCAGCCATGATTTGAAAATGAAACCCAGAAATCTTGAATTCCAAATACGAACCACAAGTAATTACAGTACGAGATTGTTTGCAAGATTGAAAAGAAACTGATTACAAGAAAGAGTTTGAAAGTCAATCTAATTTAAAGCTACTCCTATGATTGAAAGATCCTGAGAAGGATTGGTGGTTGTGGAACCCCCTCTCCATCTTCATTTCTGGCTTTTATAAGAAAACAGTTCACTTCAACTGCTTGGAAGTTACCAGCAGTTTTCTCCCCGGCCTGCAGATTCACCTTACTCTCCACGATCACAAAAAAAAACGGTTTTTGGCAGCCTGTGGTAACACGCCATGTGTTCTTTCATTATTGAAAACCGTCATCTCCTCTTTTGAAAACATAATCCAGGTGCTTCCTCTTTTTACAACCGCTACTCCACTGTTTCCTCCATGATGCCCACTCTCCCATTTGACCGCTCAAAAAACCCATTGACATGTGTCAACAATTCATTGGCCAAAAACCCAACCAATCAGCAAAGAACTTTAATGCTTGTGAGCCAATAACACCTCACCCCGCTGAAAACCGATTTTTGAGGGAAACTGATAAGCACAAAATATTCATTGAAATTACTCCCTAATTTATATTTTCTAGTTATTTTATTATATTTAATTTTGTGTGTTTAAAGTGTTCTTGATTTATTGCAGGGCTGTTGAGTTTATATCAGAAAAGATGACAATCAAGATTACTTAAGCTAATAAATGCAACTTGAAATGGGTTTTTCACCTACCTAAAATTTCATGGAGCTACAACAAGAGTTGGGTCAACAATTTTGAAGATTTGAGCAGTTGAAATTCAAAGTTAGGCAAAGAAATTCATGATCCCAAAATCAGCAGCAAATCTGGACAGATTGACCAAGTTTTGGTAATATGGCCATAACTTGTGATTCCCATATCCGATTTGGGTGAAATTTGTGGCTTTGGAAAGAGGACTTAAAGAGCTACAATTGTTTAGTTTATGGCATTTCCTGATTCAAACGTCTTTCAAGTCAAAAATGAGCTGGAAGTGGACTTATTTGCAAAAATCTGAATCTAGCAGCATTTGTTAAAGTGAGAACATGGGCAGCCAAGAATTCAAAGAAATTAGGCATTGCTTTTGACTTGTGGGATCAGCTGGATCCTTCCCCCATCTCCTATAAATATCAAGGGAATTCACATAACAAAGGGAGAAGAGAGGAGGAAAAGAGGAGGAGGTACAAAGGTGGCAAAGGGGAGAGACTAGTTCTTGGTTATCTACATGGCCAACTAATCTTTGTCTTAGGGGGGAGATGAAGCCTTAATCAAGTATTGTGTATTTTATTGTATTGTGTTGTTGATTTGATTGTTTGTGTATGAGGATTGCATAACTAGGAGGATTGTATTATTGATACAATTGGTTTTAGTGTTTTTATCTCAAATTGTGTTTAATTTCTGTGATTTTAAATACAATGGTTATGCAATGGTTTTCACTGTATATATATTTAGAGATTAAGATGATTCATGTTTAGACAAGATGAGTCGTGCTCACAAATTAGTTTAGGGTAGAGTAGGTGAGACGGTTCATGCTATATCTTTGATGAGTTATGCCTAATTTACAAATATATGAACCTTTCTTGATGATGTCATTGGTCTTGTAGCTACAATGAGTCTTGCTCATACCAAATAATAACTTCTTGAAACACGTTACAATAAGAGCATTTTTATACAAGATTAGTGGTGGATTCGTGACCCTAAGTATTTCTTTTCTTGAAGAAAATATAAATTTATTTTGCTTGCATTCCATAGAGTTCAAAACTACAAAAATCATTTTTGTGAATTATTTTAGTATTCAGTTTTCAAAATTAAAATAATCCCAGTACAGTCCCTGTGGTACGACACCTATACTACCACTATATACAAATTTTTGCATCCTACGGGTAATTGATTTTGACACGATCAGAAACACTTACCATCAATTTTTTTTTTATTTACAACATAAAAGAATGCTCATTCCTTCCATCGAAGAATGAAGTAATAATGATCGCAGAACCCACCCATCTCTCTTTTTTCCCATCTTTTATCTCTTCTCTCTCCTCTCTTGATTGCCACACACTCTAATAGGACCCATCTTTCTTTCTTTCTTTCTTTCTTTTTTTTTTTTTTTTTTTTTCAATTCCCATAATATGTTTCCATTCCTTTTCTCAATTGCACCAAATAAAGACATGTAATAGTGTCATACATATATTGAAAAAATATTGGGCTGTTTCTGGTCGGCTTGTTAATTTGCATGAGTCTAGTATTTTTGTTTCTCCTAATGTGAATAATCATTTGAAAAATTTGGTTAGTTCTTGGTTAACTATACCTTGTTCTAACAATCTAGGCAAATATCTTGGATGTCCGGTCGTAAAAGATAGAATAAAAAAAGACACCTTTTAAGGATATTACTGATAGTCTCTAGCAAACTAAATGGTTGGAAATAGAAATTACATTCTAGAAATATAGATGATATTAATGCTGCTACTATTTCTAAACTTGGGTGGCTCATTTTGACAGATAATGACAGTTATTGGGTTAAATTAATGAGAGATAAGTATCTCAAGAGGTCGAGCATCTTTGAAGCTCGGGCTGGAAGCCATGCATCAACTGTTTGGAAAGCTATTCTTCACCAGAGGAATCTCATCAAGAATGGATTGTGCTGGATTATTGGTAATGGATGTAACGTTAAATTTTGGATAGATAATTGGATATATAATAACCCTCTTATATATTGATTTTTCTTTCTATGGATATCGGAAATTCTATTGATGTGAATGTTTAAAGTTAATCAGTTTATTGATTCTCATACCAAGTGTTGGAATTTAGATAATGTTTCTAAACCTCCTAACACCAGAAGTGAGATTAGAGATATCTATAGTATTCGATCCTCTGCCAATGCATGACTCGAGTGATTCTTTTTGTTGGGGCTATTCTAGAAATGGTAAATTTTCTTTTAAATCTGCAACTTGGCTAAATTCAAGTTAAGATTCCTCTTTTCATTCCAAGGCTAATTTACTTAACTGGATATGAAGTAGAAAGGTCCTACCCCATATGCAATTTTTTATGTGGCTTTTGATCCGAGAAAGTCTTCCAAGAATGGAGTTTCTTTGGAAACGTGGATAAGGCGAAAATACTGATCATATTTTCAAGAATTGGTCTTTTGTTAGGGTCATTTGGATCTTGTTCAATCTCATTGCCCTACTCCACTAGTTTCCGCTGGTACTTTTGTTGACTGGTTTACTTGTGTTCATTTCAATAGGAAGTTCTGCTATAGTAAATTTGGATACATATTTTGAAAAGATAATTATTCTTCTTTGGTGTATTTGGAATCATCGTAATCAGGTTATTTTTCGTGGTCGACAACCTCATCCGGCTCAAGTTATTAGTGAGGCTTTTATGTATTTTAATGAGATTGTTAAGTGGCAAAAAATTAATTCTCATTTTTCCAATTGTGCTGGTCTGACTCCTATGGCTTGTGATAAGAAAGTTTGCAGGTGCTTTCATTGGAAACCACCTCCAATGGATTGGGTTAAAGTTAATTTTGATGAATCACGTTATTACTCTAAGAAATTTACAGGGAGGATTTGTTATTAGGGATGCAACTGGTCGTCCTCATGTAGCCTTAGCCTTTGATCTTCACAATGCTTCGGTCTTGGTGGCGGAATGTACAGTACTGTGAAATTAGCTTGGCAAAAAGGTTACACTAAAGTGCAAGTTGAAGGTGATTCTCAAGTTGTAATCAAATTTGATGGAAAGAATATCAATTGCCTTGGAGCCTCATAAAGTTTATCCAGGATATTGATTATTTAGTGACCACATTCGAAGCCATTGAGTCTAAGCATGTTTTCAGACAAGCTAATAGGGCAATGGGTATTTCAGCAAATATAAGTCATAATTTGATTGATCTTTGTACGTGGGATAATTATTTGAGATAATCCCTCAAAGCTGATAAATTTGTGCTGTCAATACTATTTAAAATTTGTTAAATTACATTATGTCGAATTAGACACCCAAACAGGCTCTTAAGATTTTTTTAAAATCCTGGTTTCTTTTTCCCAGTGCAAAATTATTCAGTACATTTCCCTCCTTCCATATAGTAGGCAACTTAACACTAGGAAAGAAGAAAAAAATGTTTAATTGGGAAAACATTCAATGTGCTAAATACATCCATTCCTTTTAAATGATTTACTAGTTCAACTCGAAGGAGGGGAAAATATACGACATTCCTCGAATAAATCAAAGCACACCAAATGCTATAACAATTAATAGCAAAATATCAACAAGGAAAAACAAATTTCAAGCAACTGAGAATTAACACAGGAAAGAAAAATTGGAACACTACATTTCATGGAACCTGCAAACAGAAGCTTGCAAGAGAGACAAAACGATAATAGTAGTTCATATCTCAAACCATGGGTACAACAGAGTATATCACACATCATGAGCAGATGCTCAAAGGATTGCTATGTTTCTACAACATACACTCGAATTAAGTTCACAAGCAGGCAGGCAGCAGATTTTTGAGAGTCGAAGGTACATGTTATGTCATCGCAGGATTATTCTGTACAAGGCTAATGCCTATCTAATACCCACACTAGTACTCCCTTGATGCCCATCTCTCTTCATACCTCCCAAATGAGTAGGCTGTGTAAGGCACCTCTGTTAAGTGGAGAGGGTCTGGTTCAATTCCATAATCTGTTAGGGGTCTATGCTCAAGAACATCATCATGACTTTGCACAAATTCAGGAATCTCAACATCTCCTTTCTTTATATCATCCCAAAGGTACTGCAGGCGGCTCACATACTTGACTTTCCAATATAAGCTACAAAGGGAAAAAGAGGATTTTTAGAGCAAATATGAACCCAGCATAACATTGTATACTTCTCAATTTACACTAAGAGACTAATCAAATATTCGCTGCCAGTAATAATCCAGAATTATTCATAATAATTCAGGGTTTTGCAATTTGGATATAATTTGCGAAAGTAGGCATCTTTATGAATAATTCACAAATTATAATGCTAATTTCAAGGCTTTAAGTATGCTAGGAACCAACTTCAAGGAGAATCACATCAAGTGGTTACGACTGACTGTACTGATTTATATTGGCCTATTTTGGGGTCCACTAGCATTTCTTCTTTTGTGATATTTTCTGTTACCAATTGCAGCAGTCCACACTCCTCTGGAGTCCTTTTCTTCGAGTACAAGGGAAACTTAATATAAATGGCAACACTTGGTACGTAACTGTAAGAATCACCCCCAAAAGAAATTTATTGGCATAGAACTCTATTTTTGAATATCCATCTTAAGAAAAAATAGTCAAGGTAAATATAGAATATTTATATTAGGAAAAAACTTCATTTGCAGCCTCTTACATTGGAGCTTTTAACTTTTCTTTGCAACCAACTTGACTTTAAAAACCACTTTTAATGGTAACACCTACAAAAATTGTAAAGTAAACTAGTATCATGATGACCAAGAGAACTGCATCTTTAACTCTGATAACCACTAGAAGTCATTCTTTTGAATCCTTCCAAAACACACTCTAGTGAAAAATTTAGGTATGACTCAGATTTTCTCTGGTAATTAGATGATTTGGTTACAATGCTTGACGTAACATGGTCACACTAGATCCCAGTTTTCTACTTTTATGTGCCTTTGAACTTTAAGGAACACTCACCCCCCAGTTAGGAAGAATCGGCCAAGAGTGGCAAAGACAAGCCTGGAGCGGAGTCCTGGATGTATGAAGTACACAATTTGAAGCCTGTCCTTGTGGTCGGAAGGAAGTTCTTCATAAATCCACCTCAAGATGGTCAATCCAGGGGAATTGTCCTCCTTTTGCACAGTACTATGCATGTAAACAATGCAGAAAGGCCCTTCCGGCAACTCACTGAATATCTTGTGAAAAATATACCTCTTCAGCCGCTCCCCACTCACAACTGGAGCTGCATATCCCAGATGAAACAAGTAATCCGTAAGGGTATCCAAATTATCAAAACAAGAATCATTCAAAACAATAAAAAAATTGCAATAACTACGCCCACCCCTAAAGAGACCCAGAAATAAAAACACATCACTGACCTTTTTAAGAAAAAGAGTTATTTCTATAACCACATGGAACCAATATCCTTCCATTTTCTTTCCAAGAAACTGAAGAACATACCATCGACACATTTTGCAGAGAACTAATTCCAAGGGAGCAAATATAAGAGAGGGGGGGGGGGGGGGTGGTCAGCCTTTTTAGTCTAAATGGTGTTTGTTGTTCACCATACCTTTAGAGAGATACCTTAGAATCGGAAGGCTTTTTATTACTGGGACTACAACAACTTATATAAAATTAAGCTTTAGTTAACTCAGACCAGAAGTGAGGCACCACCAGAATAGAAAAAATTGATCACTTGAAGGTAACCTAAAGTAAAAGTTTTCAATATCTTGGATACATAATCCGTGGGGAAAATTAAAGAGGAGGGTGATCATTAATTCATAGCAGGATGGATACAGAAAAGAACCAGTGAATTTGCACTGTTGTTTGATCATGAGAAATGGAAAATTTTAAAGGAAAATTTAATAATATGACTGTAAGGCCAGCCATGCTCCATGGCTTGGAATGTTGGGCAATGAAGGCAGGACATGCCCATAAAATGAACATAGCTGAAATAAAGATGATGGGACAGATATGCAGTAACATGAGAAAAAATTGAAAAAGAAAGTATGCCTATGTGAGAAGTGAGAACTGGACATCACACCAATTAAGGATGAGATAAGAAAGTCATCTAAGATGGTTGGTCATGCCTAATGACCAATGACTTAGTAAGGAGAAGCAATTTGATCAAAGTTGAAGGAGATGCAAGGACAACTGAACTCAGGTGGAGGAGGTGAGAAAACACATGAAGGCCTATAATAGTATAATAATTTAGAAGACATGGCCCCTAAATAGAGATCTAAGGGCAGATAAGGATTCATGTAGTTTTCTTACTTCTGTTTTTTAAATCAGCAACAAAGGATAATTTTATTAATAATAAAACCAGAAATTCTTACAAAAGGGAACAAGAAGTCAACCTAAGGAGTATAAGGACCAAGAAAAAGAAAAAGAAAACTAAAGCTCACATACTGACTTCCCATCAGACTTAATAGCAAAGAAAGGAATTCCTGCAAAAAATTTCAAAACTGAATCCAAAAAAGAAGTCAGAAAATGAACCTGATTTCACAACCATCCAAATAAACAAACTCATCTTAAATTGTCCTGGCATTTCTCTCCAATGATAAGACCCAAAAGAGATACCATAACAACACACCTCCAAAGAGTTACTGCCTTCTTGCCCCTCCCGAAACCCACAAAGAAGATCTCAAATATTTGTTAACTTGATCCTGAGATAACCCAATACTCATCAGCTGAAAAAGCTTCTGCCAACACCATCTAACACCATTGTAAAAAGAGATGATCAATGCTTTCTACCACATTTTTACACATAATGAACCACTAGGGAAAAAGGCAAAAAAAGGGCTGCCTCCTTTGAAGCATATCATTGGTATTAATTCTTTTGTGTGCCATATACCAAGCAAACACTAGAAGGTGCTTTGGTTTTCTAAATCATGAGAGGAAAAAAAACAAAGGCGTATCAAGAACATCAATCAAACCTTCAAAGAAAGCTTTGCAAAATAAAACACCATATGAATGTGCTGTCCATTTTCTCTGATCAACTGCCTTAAACAAACCCCATCAAGCAAAGAAAGCAAAGAGGAGAGTTCAAAACACTATCTATCATTAAGATTACGAAAGAACTTGAAATCTGAACTATGAGAAAATGAATAAGAAGAAACCAAAGAAGAGATAGGTACATTGTGAGCCAAAGACATAATATACAAATGAGTAAATAAAGTAGAGAAAAAAACATTTCCCTGTCAAACATCCTCCCAAAACTGAATCTTATCCCCCTTCCCTACAACCAAACTAGAATGCTCCAAAAAACGAGGTAATCCTAGAGAGATAAATTTCTAGGGACATCTAGCTGAAACCCTAACCCCCAACCGAGAATCCCAACCATTATCCTAAATCCCATATTTGTTTTTGATTAGTGTGCCATAAAGAAATCCGTTCAATGGGAAATCTCCATAACTACTTCCTAGTTAAGGCAATATTTCTCTCAATAAGGCTCCCCAAACCATGACCGACTATCTTTTGAACAAGAAACAATATGCCAATTAACCAAGTGATCCCTATTCACTTTCCCACTCCCTTCCCACAAAAAATCCCACATCAACTTCTCTAACTTATTTGCAACATTGACAAGAATTCTAAACAAGGACATATAATAAATAGGAATGCTATATAACACCAACTGTACTAATGTCAACCCTTAGAAATCATGGCTTTCTTCAACCCATCTAACCCCTTTTCCTCACTCTAAATGACCGAACTCCAAAAAGACTCATATCATTCCCCCCAAAGGAAGCCCCAAATAGGTCAAAGGACATTCACCAATGGAGCACCCTAATGAACCAACTAAACTCTATATCTTACCAAAATCACAATTAAGCGCAAGTAGGAAAATTTTATCCATATTAACTTTCAAGCCAACACCAACCCAAAAATCAATATAATAGACTGTAAATTCAAAAACCTAGACTCATCACCAGAAGAAAGGGAATTGTGGGGGGGGGGGGGGGGGGGGGGGGGGGGGGGGGGGAGAGAGAGGAACCAATGTGTCTATTTGCAGGAGAGAAACATAAATCTTATCCTGACCTATCTCAAAACCTTCTACAAGGCCCTCCTCCTTAGCTCTATCCATAAATCTTCCTAAGATATAAACCATTCAAGTAAACAGAAAAGGAGATAGAGGGTCACCAGACTCATTCCCCTAGAAGCTTTAAAAGTATTAACTGGTTTACCATTCACCACCACTGAAAAGTTTGAAAACGATGAGACTAAGCTAATAGGCCCGAAATCCTTAATTCTAAAAAAAAAAATACCTTTAGTAGGAATTAGGCAAAAGAAAGATGCATTAGTACATGCATTAACAATTACATTACCATAAAACTCTTAAAAAAATTTCACTATATCTTCCACTACCATAAAAAAATTACCTTGCTTTGAAGCAGCGTCGGGATTAAAAGTTAATCTCGCAAAAAGCGAATTAATTCCAGTGGAGAAGGTTGATGTTATAGATATCCTTGCTCCTATTCTTGGGCTTCCATTGGGTTCCCATTTTAAGGATATAAAGATGTGGGATCCGGTGATCAAAAAGGTCAAAATGAGACCTAATGGAAAGAAAGAAAGGTTACCTTTCAAAAGGAGGCAAGTTGACTCTTATTAATAGTACTCTTTCTAGTATTCCCACATACTTCATGTCCATTTTTAAGATCCCTTCTTTAGTGGTGTCAAAGATTGAGAAGCTTCAACATGATTTTCTTTGGAATGGTTTGGAGTTGGTTTTAAATTTCATCTTGTGAATGGGTCAACGGTTTGCTTACCTAAGAAGGAAGGTGGTTTGGGAATTAGATCTCTTGAGAAATGAACAAAGCTCCCGTTGGTAAATGAATTTGGAGATTTAATTTGGAGGATAAGGTCTTTGGAGGGATGTTGTGACTTGGAAATATGAGATTGCTAATCATGGGTGGTGGCCTAGAGAGGTTAGGGGTCCCCATGGCTTGGACCTTTGAAAAACTATTATGTTAGGTTTCAATGATTTTGTTTCAAAAATTGGTTTCAAAGTTGATGATCGAGGGAGAATTAAATTTTGGAAAGATGCTTGGTGTTATGCTATCCCACTTATAATGAGTTTTCCCCATTTATTTGATATAGCCATGGATAAGGATGCTTTGGTTAAGGATTATTTGGTTGGGGTTAATGGTCTCACTCATTGGAATGTCATTTTCATACGAAATTTCAATGATTGGGGATTAGAGATGGTGATGATTATCTTTCAATGGCATGATAGCAAGATTTTGCTCCAAAGGAATAATTCCTTGGTGTGGTGCAAAGACTCTGAAGGATCTTCTCAGTAAAATCTTACTACAAAGTCTTGTCTTCTTCCTCTACTAATCTAGTGATCATTAGTCAAGCATTTATCCTTGGTCACCAACCAAGCAAAGAATTTTTGCTTTCTTTGCTTGGTTGGTGACCAAGGATAAATGCTTGACTATTGATCACTTGACTAGTAGAGGATGAGACATGGCTAATAGGTGCATTTTGTGTAAAGAAGTGGTGGAAACGATGGATCATCTTTTCATCCATTGTCAAGTGGCTTGGAGTCTTTAAGCCCTCACCTTTAATATTTTTGGGATTCGTTGGGTCTTGCCTTCCAATAGTCATGACCTTCTTTCAAGTTAGTCAACCAAGGTGGTTCGCAAGAATTCTAAGATTGTGTGGAACATGGTTCTTCATGCCCTTTTTTGGTGTTTATGGAAGGAGATAAAATTTGAGAACTTTTGAAGAGGTTGAGGCTTCTATTATTGACCCTAAGTCCTCTTTGGTGGAGACTCTCTTTTGGTGGTTTTGTGCTTATTCTAATGAGCGCAATCTCTCTTTTATACATTTTATTGATTCCCTAAAGCTCTAGGTTGGGTTTCCTTTTTGCTTGGCTAGTTTTTGTATATTCCTCATGTACTTAGGCTAAGCCCCTCAATAAAACCATTCATGTCATCAAAAAAGAATATCTTCCTTAACTACATCCCGACAATCCTAAAATACTGCAAAAGTATACCCATCCAGACATGGTGTCGTATCTCTACAATAATAATAAAAACGCCGCCTTAATCTCATCCATTTCAAAAGCCTTATCAATCTTGAGGCACTAGGAACAACAATGGGGCTCCACTCCAAACCTTCTAAACCTTGCCTCAAAACCCCATCAAAAGAATAAAGAAAAGAGAAGTTAAACTCCATTGATAATCTTCATCCAAATAAATAATTCACTGACAATCAACCTTTCCTCCTCAAGCATTTCCCAAACTCCAATCTTTTTATTATTTTATAAATTTCTTCTTTCTCTTTCCATTAGCCACTTTGTAGAAAAATTTCCTATTATTGTCCCCATCTTTTAACCACTCAACGCTTGCCTTTTGACTCCACGAAATTTCCCTAAAAAGTATCCCCTGAAAATTTTCTTTAAGTTACTTTCTTTCCATCCTAAGAAGATCATTCATAAAGCTTCTCTCCTCACAATGATCCAACTCATCAATCCTCTCCAAAATCGAACATTTTAAATCTAAAATATCCAAACACTTCCTTATTCCACTCCTTGATTTTTTGTATCACCAATTTCAACTTTTTCATAAACTTAAAGCTCTCCCACCCTTGAACAGAAGTTTCATTCCACAAACCCTCAAAGCTTTTTTGAACCGATGATGTTCTAACCCATAGAAGCACAAAGTGTTGTCGGGGGCAGGGGGAGGGTCAGGGGTGAGGAAGCATGGGAACATAGAAGAGTCCAAAGTTTGGGGCATGTAAGAAGCATTTGTGTAATACATCTATATATACACACATATATTGTGTTACCTCGATATGATATTAAGCCAAATGAAATTGTAGAGAAAATTCAAGCAAATTTTTATGGTTTGTTACAATTACAAAGGAATTCAGAAAATGACAAAAAGTGCAAAGTGTTCTTTTTAGAAGCCACACTAATGTAGAGAAGAGAGCATTCTTTTACCTTCTTTTTTAAAGGAAAGTGTCGGGTATTTAACTAAGCATTAATTTGATATGATTTAAAGAGAGTCCTATGATTTTTGAAAACCTTGTTACGTTTTTGTTTAAGTTAAGAAGAATTTTAGGGGAAGGGTGTCATGGTCTTACCTTAACCTCTCCATCAAAAGGTACAGTCTTACTTAGAACCAAGATTTGAGAGCGATAGGATCATAGTTCTTACAAGGTTCCGATTAGGAAGTGCGGAATCCCTATTCCAATGTGGGAGCCACACCCTTAGTAGAAGGTTCTTGCTTCTAAGTTCTAAACACATATTTCTAAATCTAAACGAAGTACCCCAATTAAAATGACCACTTTTTAACACTACAGGACAATGATCCGATAACTCCTCAAGTAGAGCTTCCATTCTAATGCTGGAATACAACTCCTCCCACCCCAAAAGGAAAAATAAAAATAAAAAACATATCTAATCTATTGCATACAACATTATTCTGCAGATTAGACCAAGTATAATTAGCATTAGGCAAAGGTGGATCTCTGACAACATTCTCTAATAGAAAAGTAAAAATCTCCCATAATCCTTCTGACCCTTGACCCATTCAATTTCTCTAAAATAATCTTATCACATTAAAATCACCACCCTTTACACAAAAAAAACAAAATAAAAAAATAAAAAAAAAAACCCACCCAATCACCTATTCGGACAATAAAACCCATACAAAGTAAAATGCTCCTCCCAAACACCCCTTAAACTAGGCCTATTTATTTGGACAATAGGCCCCTGACAACCACCAATCATTATTATCCACCCCTTGAAATTAACTGACACTAAAAAACTCCCACAAAAAACCTACTAGGTAAACACAAATCTCTCATCCTAAGCAATCAATATCACCCTAAATATTCCACAAGAAGGTAAGAAAGTCCAGTTTCATGTCTAGACCCCCGTGGACTTTTGACAATACATCTATCAACAACCTAAAGCTTGGTTTCTAGCAATATGACAATATCTCGACTTACTCTACCCAAAAATTCATTAATAGAACTCCACTTCAATCTAGACCTAAGGCCCCTAACATTCCAACTCACAATTTCATTAAAAAATTTCTCTAGCCCGAGACCCTCACCTAAAACTAGATCCCTCATAATTAATCCCTGAAACCAAAATTTTCAATTCCCTGGTACCTTTAGAAAAACTTAGATTCCTCTTTCCGTTCCTTCCTGTCTCAACTGAAATATTTTTCTCAACTCTACCCCTTCTCCTAACTGAATTTTAATTAAAAAATCCTTCAACTAAGCCCATCCAACCTCATCAAGAGTAAAGGATACGTACCCCTTTGATTCCCTTTTCCATTGCTCATCATCTAATCCATCAACTTCCTAACTCAATTCAGTTGTCCATGAAGAGCACCATGAACATAATTGCAAGCATACCTATTAATCTGTAAATGTCTCAAAGAATCCCCTTTAAATCCCTCATTATCACTAGCACCATTCTCAGAAAAAATTATGGGATGGCAAGCATCTGGGAGGGAATTCCCACACTCACTTCTCATAATTAAATAAAAAATTCCCACTCACTGGGAATACAAAGATTAGACCCATCATCCCTGGTCAAAATATTCTCAGGAAAAGGAACAGAAGGAACATGAATAAGGTGTGGAACAATCATCCCTTCAACATTTTGAGCTTGACAATGACCACTCTCCCCATAATTCCCAGTAATTTCCTTGAAATCAGAATTTTGTAGCAACAAGTGCCCCTCTAGATTACAAATATTTACTGACTGAAGCCTACAAGAACATACCTCCATCATGCATGGTCTTATCTTCAAACAAATCTTGCACCCCCTCTCTATGTTACACGGACTCGTCAGTTTACCCCAAAGTACCTGTGTCGGCATGACATGACACGACACGACACGACACAGGTACCGGTATGGGATCCGTGCCGGATACTCCACTTGAAAAGCGAATACAGCTGGATGGAGAAGAAGAAGAAGAAGAAAAGGGGGAGAGAGAGAGAAAGAGAGAGTGTATCTCATTCAGTCGTTCTTGGGGACTTGAGGTTCGTTGGAAGAGGATGCCAGAAAGAAGCCGATGACGAAGCCGACATCATCATCAGAGGGGGTGGGGGTCATGCTGTCGAATCTCATGCCGCCGTTGCTCTCATAAAAGAGATCTAGGGTTCTCTCGAGAACCCTTTCTATCACCCTGTTATTTATTTTTTTCAAACTAAGTCCTCAAGCTTTGGTTTTTTTTAAAAAAATGACCAGCTGTCAATTGTTACTTAAGCCCACAAAAACTGATTATTATGGTAATGCCCCAAAACCTTAAAATATTTTTAAATTCACCCCTGAAGATATTTACCTTATATTATTTTACACATAGTATATGTATACACACACACACACACACACACACACACACATACATATGTACACATATCCCTGCACCCATACCTAATTTTTGGATCCTTTTTAACCAAATCCACATATCCTAATATTTAATGATTTGACGAATCCGACTTCTAGACATGTACCCACACCCGACACCCGCATCCCCACCCGCACCCGAACCCGAACTTGAACCCGAACCCGTGTAACATAGCCCCCCCTAAAGAGTTCACTTCTTTCAAAGACTCCACTTCTGTCACAAAGCATTCTTCACATTCAGATGACTCAATAGATACAAGCAAAAATTCCTCTACCTCCAATGGCACCTTACCGTGATTGATATCATCAATAGCATCTTCCAATGACATGTCGCTGCCGATACCACCAAGAAGAAGACCATCATCTCAAATCCCATCAGAATCCTCGCCCCCCAAAGTGATCTTCACAAGATAACTGAACAGGGTAGAAACATGCTTCAGAGTAAGCTTCACAATTCCCCAAAATTATCAAGTACTATAGTTCTTCTATCAATCTCAATTAAATCCCCCAAATTTATCAACAGTCTTCGAGAAAACCTTCCTCCTCCAGAAGTGAAATGGTAGCCCCTCAATCTCAAACAAACCCCCTTTAAAAGTGAAACGTGAACTTTGAATTTAGTTAGACCCTAGACACCATTTCTTTAAAGTTATATTAATTAAGGTTTGGAAGAATACTCTCCCCAAATAATAATGAGCTTTGTCAACATTCTCATAGAAAAATAAAAATATAAAATAAAATAAAATAAATAAATAAGAAAAGAAAAATGCTCTATAAGACTAAAATGGCATCTACATGATTTTGCATTCTAATAAATTGCACAACTCATCTTCAATAATAGCCCACCAAGCATTCTCCTTGTCCCTTTTACATATAAAGGCCTTCCTCCAATTGCCCATTAGATACTCGTATTCATCTTTTCTCTCTTCTTGAACTTCACTAATTACCATTTTGCTCCTTTTTATAAGCAAACACATAAGCATGAAGCTTGAAAATGCCTAACAAACTTTTGGTTGAACCAATAATTCCACCAGCCTTAACCAGCCCCAAGATTCACCACGATTCAACACTACAACCAACTTTCTACTTCCTCTCTCTCTAATATGTGAAACCGCATCATAAAGACCCTGCACATTCTCCCTTATTCCCACCCAAGAGATCAAATCCTGTGACCTGAAACTTTTATAAAAAGTAGGAGTGCAACTTGGTTCGGGTAGACGCGAAAACCGGATTGTTCTGAGCAATTCGGTCCGGTCCGATCTAGGCCAAACACTAATCAGTTTGATTCTCAGGCCACAATTTTAAGAACCGATGAATTCGGTCCGGTCCACGGTTTAGGGGGTTTCAGAACCGGCCTGGACCGAATTCCCGAATTACGAAAATAAAAAATAATAAAAATAAAAATATGTAAATATATATATGACTATATATATAATTATATGTTTATATTAATATATTATACTCCATATATAAGTATTGTTGAATAAATAATAATACTTATTCAATAAAGCTATTACCTTTTACCAAAAAAAAAAAAAAAAAAACCGAGAACTGGACCATTTTTGCTAGTCCGATCAAACACAATTTCAGGTCTAGTTCCGGTCCAATTTTTAAGGTCCCAAATTAATTTGGTCCGGTCCAGATATACCCCTGCCCAGACCGGCCCAAACAGAGTTGCACCCCTAATAAAAAGTTCCATTTCCTCTCTGAGTGGTTGCCTCGTTCAAAACTCAACCCAACTAGGCAAAACCCTCAATCTCAAAAACTAAAGAAACTGATGCTTTCGTGCCGACTTCCTCGATTGGAAACATACCATCAAAAGCGACCTCATTAAATCAAATAAAGAACGTAGTTGTCCTAACTAGTTAGAATATTAGACTTTTTTAAGTTATCCATGAAAATTCTAAAAATGATCATACTGTAAATTGTACAATAAATATGCTACTAATAAGTCTCCTCCTTAATACAGGACTCATCTCTTTTACAGTCTCGAGGAGAGGTCAAAAGTATGTTTTGCCTAATTTTTGGATAATAGGCTGTGTTAAATCCCAAAATTTTCAACCAAAATGGACGTAAATGATGCTTAAAGAATGTATAATTTATTTATTTTTAGTGCATAAATATTGTAATGCTGACCCATATATGTCTTCATGAGTATAAAAAGAAAGAATGGTGTTTTCCTTTGTGAGAAGCTGGGAATATGCACATTCAAGATCTTGAGAATCTACAATTAGAAAAGATATAAGAATATTGTGTTCCCTAACCGTGGACCATATATATGTGTGTTCATGTGTATGAGAAGAAGAGAATATAGTGTTTTCTTTAAGCATCGCTTACACTCATTTGTTTGAAAAATAAACAAAGCAAACAAAATGAGCATAAATGGTGCTTAAAGAAAACATTGTATTATTTCCTTCTTATACACATGAACACACATATATATGGTCCACGATTAAAAAACACGGTATTCTTATACTATTTCTAATTGCGAAATCCTAAGATCTCAAATGCGCATATTTTCAGCTTCCCGCGAAGACACATTCTTTCTATCTGGACTCGTGTACAAAATATATGGGTCAACATCACAATATTTATACAATTTTTTACAAGATTCTTAAGATGTCAAATCCTACAACCTCCAATAGACTCATTATTATGCTTGTCATTTTTTTGTTTAATATTTTTGAAGATCATATGATCTTACAAGATTTGAATACTTAAGAAACCATGTATGAAAACATTCCTTGATCATAACCCTATATTTTTACCATATATACAAACCCTAAACCTATTGTTCTCTCTCTTGATTAAAGAAGAAACCCTACGTTGCAATGGCAATCCGATTTCAACCTAGTAACTCGCCTAATTCTGTGGTAAGAACTCATCGATGAAAAACCCAGCTTCCAATACTTATACTTTTAACATCCGCATTCCTACGAACCAGATCGTTTACATTCCACCAAAGGAAAGAGGTGCTGTTATGCAAGACCTCATATGTAGGCAATTCCTCCATAGTTGTTCCTACAATTCAATTGGATTTGTCATCACTGACTTCTCATCGCCCCTCTATCAAAGGATTCTTGTCGGCTTCATCGCTGGAAACGACTCGCCATTGTTGCTAGTATCTTGCACTTAATATTTCAACCAAAAGGCATAAAATACTCTGTCCAACATGTCTCTAGCAAAGCATTTCCATCGGCTTCACTGCTAACAATGAGCAGTGAAGCTGGCAAAAAGCTTTTGACAGAGATACGATGGCCATTTGGGCAAGAATATCAAGTAAAGAGACCAGCAATAACAACTAGTCAGTGGTGAATACGGCAAAAAACTTTTGATAGAGATACAATGAATGGAATACTTCATACCTTTTGGTGAGAATATCAAGTGAAAGATATCGGCAACGATGGCGTGCAATATGACAACAAGAAGTAAGAGGTGGAAAATCCAAAGGAATTGCTAGCGAATGAGGTCTTTCATAACAGTAGCTCTATCCTTTGGTGGGATGTAAAAGATGTCCTTAGAAATGCAAAAAGTTCAGTATTGGAATGTAATTTTTTCCTCAATGAGTTTTAACCAATTGAATTAGGCGAGTTATTATGTCGAAGTTGGTGTGCCATTGCAACGTAATGTTTATTCTTCAACGAAGGGAGAACATTAGGTATAGAATTTGGTTAGCATTTCAAAAGTACTTTTTATTGCTTTTGGAAGCAAAACTTACTTTTATTTATGTTTTCTATAGACAGGCCATCCTTAGGAAATTACTGAAAAACAATTCTTTAAAACACCCTACCAAATGCGATTTTCCAGTCATAACATTCTTTTTTTTTTCCCCTATTTTTGAAAACATTCTATGTGATTTACTCTTTCCCTTGGAAATTTTGAAATTTGATTGGTTAAATTAGCCTCCAATGGTTGTTTCGAAGATCTTCCTTGGGGATAATTCTCAAGCTGCAATTTTTCATTAAACTAGGAATGCTTGAATGCAATAAAAAATAACTTCTAATACCTAAATCTGAACATGCCCCACAAGGGACGTTCACACCATGACTCCACAAATGCACAACTGACAACAACTAACACCCACTATTCCATGTTTACATAACTGACACAACCACAACTCAACTAAGAGATAATGGACTATAACTACTTTAGCTAAAAATGATAAAATAAAGAACTACACATGGACCAAATATGATTCATGCAGATTATGTCAATCACATAACATTCCCTTACCCTTAACATGAACCTTGTACTCAAGGTTTAGCATTGCAACCTTGCCATGCAATACCTTCTATTCCAACTCCTTCATCTTCCTTGTCCTCAACTATCTCATTAAAGCAGTTTTCTCCATAAGAAATAGCCATTGAATCTCACACTTATGGCCAATAGCAAATTTCTTATTGCAGTTATAACAAAGACTCTTTTCTCTCCTTTCTGTAGCCTTGATCAAAGTTAGTCTTTTAATGGGTAATGGTGGTGCTTCGTTGGATCCCGAGTTTCTAAATGGGGCTGCCTTTACAAAATCCAATTGACCTTGTGGTCTGTCTACCTCGACTTTCTCCTCTTGCATGTAAGCAAGACTGATAGCATTAGTGAGAGTAGAGGGTTTTAATATTTGAACACTCAAGAATTCTTCCTTCAACCCACCTACAAAGCAGCTTATCATGAAAGACTCGTTACGTCCCTCGTTGCAATAGGTACTTCTTCAAATTGAGTTTTATAAGACTCAATCGAAGTTGTTTTCCGCAACTAGAAATGGCCTCGGATTTCTCTATCCACCAAAACCATTGAAGAGCCTGTCCCTTGCATGTGAAAGAAAGCCATTAACAATTTCTAAGAAGTAGGAATTTGATGGTGCACAAAATATTGCTATGCTCAGTAAAGCCAACCCAATGGGTCAATCCTGTCAAATTGAGGGAAATCTAACTGAGCCACTTGAGTTTGAATGGTACAATCAAATTCGAATTCAGGCACCCCATTTCTGCTGTTGGACTGATTGTTAGAACATTCTCCCTACTCCCTACTCCCTACTCAGACTACGAGAAAGATCTTCAATTCGTGAATCCATAATCATGAGAGTCTACATCAATTCATTCAGCATCTTCCCATGTTTCTCGGTGGTTTCCTGCAACAATCCCATCATCTCATCAATCTTTTCATTTCTCCGGGCTTCTGCCATGCCAAGACCATCCGCTCTAATACCACTGTTATGTGATTTACTCTTTCCCTCTGCAATTTTGAAATCAGATTGGTTACTTCGAAGGTAACCAGACTCCAATGGTTACTTTGAGAATAACCCACCTCCTGTGGGTCTTCCTTTGGGATAATTCTCAAGTAGCAACTTTTCATTAAACTAGGAGTGCTTAAATACAATCACAAATAACTTCTAAATTTCTAATACCTAAACCTGGACGTGCCACACATGGGCCGTCCACAAATGCACAACTGAGAACAACTAACAGCCACTTCTCCATATTTACATTAACCCTTTTTTTTTTATAAGCAACAAATAATTTATTAAAAAGAGAAAAGGATTACAAAAGGAACGAGATGTCCAACCTAAGAGGAAAAGCAAAAGAAGAAACCCGGAAAAAGCCAAACCCTAAAGGCTAAAAATTGCCAGCCAATTATATCTAAATACAAACAAAGGAACTCCCGAACTTCTTCGTCACTGATTCAATTAAGAGATTATGGACTATAACTACTGTAGCTAAAACTGAAAAAACTAAAGAATTAAACATGGACCAAAGCTGATTCATGCAGATCATGTTAAGGAGGAAAAAAGACTTTCTTTTTCACTACCAAACAGGCCCTTAGATTACCAACATAAATCAAACAGAAATTAAACACTAAAAGGCTCTGCTCTTTTCGACAGCAAAATCGTTTCCCAAACCATTCTACAAAACAAAGCTTCTCTCTATTTTATCTCGATGGTATTTTCCATGAATCTTGCGAAACCTAATCACATCTCTATCAAAGACCAACTTCGGGAAAAGATTTTCATCACTTTCCCGAAAAAAAAATTTCCTTAAAAACATATATCAAATACGATGAGAAAATTTATCTTACCGGGAAAGTACTTTCCGACGATGCGGAAGATTCGATTTCCAGACTTGTCGGAGCCGCGTTCGAGGCGGAAGAACTGCAATACATCGAGATCGGAGAAGTCCTCGTCGGAGGAGAGGTACGAAGGACAATCGTGCCACTGCTCTTGCTGTTGTTGTTCTTCTCGATCCGCCGGCGACAAGAAGGGACGATGGTCTATACCGAGATCAGATGCTAACACCACCACTGAGAAATTGTCCGATGATGGGCTCCCCATTATTTCCTAATTCCTACTCTCTCTCTCTCTCTCTCGCTCTCTGTCTTTCAATGGCTATGGTTTTATACTCTTCTTTGCTTCTCCGTGTAATAGGGCCAGGAGGGAAACTAGGAACGCGACGGGGAAAGTAGTGGTACCAAGCCGTGAAGGTCATTGGGCTTTGGCCACGTGTCTCAAGATGATTGATTTTTTTTTTATTTTTTTTTTCGGTTGAATCGGACAATAGGTTTTCATGAACAAGTGTGAGTTGGATAGAGGAAAACTAAGACAACAGCCAACTAGTGTTCTATTGGTTCCAAGAACAAACTGATGAGACCTATCTTGGACGATGTGTTAAATTGGTTCCAAACATTTCTATTTTGCTATACACACGTAGATACTCGTACATACAACACATAAATAAGAAAATTCATATATGTGACATATAGTAAAGGAGAAATGAGTTAAAATTTAGCTCCATCTCCTTAAATACATGTCTCATTTGAATTGCTTTAATGATGCAAAAACCAAAGGTATATTTGAGAGAGATGAAGAGAGTTAGATTTATAATAGTACATATGAAACAATCTAAGCCACTTACTCTCTTCTAGGGGTGTTAATGGTTCGGTTTGGTTCAATTTTAGGGGAGATTTCAAACCAAACCATTATACATCGGTTTTGTTTCTCCCAAACCAAAACCAAACCATACTATAAAAAAGCCAAACCATTATATTTCGGTTCGGTTTTGGTTTTAACCTATCAAGTAACAACAAATAATTGAAAATGGAAAAAATGACATGCTAAACTCCAAATAAAAACATTTTTAATAAAAACATTACATTAGCAACTAAAAAAAACAAACATTGTATCAAAACAGAAACATATTGACATATATCGACATGTCAATATCATACACAACATTAATAGCTAGTTTAATACATGCCAATTTAAAAAAGAGAAAACAATAAGAAACTTAAAATCAACAAAAACAAGCCCATTACCCATTTTACCCTTATTAGAATTAGGAATTTACAAACTTTAAGTTTATATATATATATTATATTTTTCAGTTTTTTCGGTTTTTCGGTTTGGTTTGGTTTTTTAAAACTGAAAACCAAAACCAAACCAATTGAGTTCGGTTTTCTAAAATTAAAATCATAACCAAACCTAATGACAAAAAAAACCAAACTAAACCACCCGGTTTGGTTTGGTTCTCGGTTTTAACCAAAACCATTAACACCCCTACTCTCTACTGTATTTGACTCAAAGCCAAATCTTAAGTAATGCCAAATTTAGTTAGATAAATGACCAACTGTTGAAGCAACATCTTTTTGAACTCAAAGCAAATTTTAATTTTGTTAAGAGAAATGGCTAAACATTGGAGATGCTCAAATTATGTTGACTTACGAAAAGCTTGGCTTTTATGAACAAATATAGCATTCTAATCCAAATTTATCTTCAAAATGACAAATTTGTGGGTTGATGGAATTTGATTTTTATATAGTATTCAAAGTCGGAAGGAAAATGTTGAATGAAGTATGTTTCTAGCACCCATTTAGTTATAAATTAGAAAGAAAAAAAAAGTAGATTTTGCATCATCCGATGTACAATGATCAATTACCCTACCAAAAGGAAATGAAGATAATTTCTATGCATTTCCAAGAAAAAAAAGTTAAAGATTTAGAAAGGGGAAAAAGCAAATACAAACAAGGCATAGGAGGATTAAAAAAAAAAACACTAATTTTCTCCTTGCCTATCCTATATGGATGGGGATGTGGTTAGACAAATAAAACTTAAATTATTTCTAACATGCTGGCTATGGGGTTCGAACCCATGCGCACTTATGTGCAGAAGATCTTAAGTCTTCCCCCTTAACCTCTCGGGCAAACCAGCTCATGTTTGCTTAAACTTAAAACATTCTTGTAATGATCTAATCAAAACCCCAATAAAAAAATGGAACAACACAAGGATCTTTTATCCGAACTAATAATCCAAACATAGGGTAAGATCAACAGAAATAAAGCATTAAAGATAACCTCATTGAGTCATCATATGTAAACATAGCACACTCAAAAGAGTTAGTCCAATTGGTAGGAGAAGAGCCCCTCTATTCTATCAACTTGAGTTTGATTCCTCTGAATGCATTAGGGCAATGCGGGGAGTGCACCCCTACGATCGTTCGGGAAGGGGTTTAGTTGAGGTGCGCACAAACTGACCCAAACACCTTGACCGTCAAACCAAAAATTTGCAAAAAAAAAATAAAAAAATAAAAAACATAGCACCATATATATATATATATATATATATATATATATGGGTAGTGATACATTGGACGAATATGGGGGACAAAATTGTGGGACGACTACTGTCCTTGCAGCTGATTGGTCAGTTCAAAAACCACTTAAATAGGCAATGCCAAAAATACCCACTACACAAATTAGAACCAACCGAAAATCACGGCCAAATAAAAAAACAAGATTTCCGCAGCCATTTTGACTCCCACAAAAATCAAATCTCTTTATCCAAACCAGGAAAACAGAAAAGAAAAACTACAAGAAAATTCAAGATAAAAATAAAAAGAAAAATATCAACATAAAACCATTAAATTAAAACATAAGTTCATGCAACAGGAGCACATAATAATAATCTTGATATTTTAACTTTAACTTTTTAAATCAAGCACTTTGATCACAATTTGACACAAAGAGATTTTTCACACAAAAAACCTAGAAACTCAAGGTAATTATCTGAAGAACCAATAAAATTATCCGAAAAACCAAGATAATTATCCTAATAATTATCCGAAAAACCAAGGTAATTATCCTATAGTTATCCAAAAAACCAAGATAATTATCCTAAAATGTATATATATTCCCTACCGATTGTATGAAATTATCCTGATTTTCAAGGTAATTATCTTCATTTTTTCTAAGATAATTATTCTAAATTATCCTATTTTCAAGAAAATTATCATGATTTTCAAGGTAATTATCATAAAATTATCCTAATTTTCATGATAATTATCTTGCTTTGGGAAAAAATCTTATTGTTCCAAGTAGCAGCACACACGCACAAAACAAAAGAAAAAAAAAGGAAGGAGGAGGAGGAGAAGAAGCACCAGGACACAATAGCAACACCATCACAAATTTGCACAAAAATCTTATTGTTCCAAGCAGCAGCACACTATAGTCCCAAGTATACAACCCTAGAGGGGGGCTGAATAGGGTTTATAGCCAAATAAAATTCTAATTCGCAAATAAAAATCAGATTATTGCAAGAATAAATAATATCACAAATATGCAATAATAAGGAGATATAGAGAAAGAGAGAATGCAAACGATTTTAACGAGGTTCTGCTCCCCGCCTACGTCCTCGCCTCAAGAGCTCGCTTGAGAATTCAAATCCACTATCTCAATCTTCTTCCAAGGTGAAGACCAAACCTTTACACAGCCACAAGTGTTCTTCCCCAAACACTTGCACAAAGCCCTCTTCAAGAGCTTCAAAGTTAGGGTTTCCACAACCCTTTAATACAAGATGATTTGATGATTGTTTGTGTACAATAAACTCTCCTAAAGAGTAGATAAACACTGATTTACAAACTCACTCAACTAAAGATTGATCACAATGAATGCTCACTTGAGATTTCTAGGGTTTTGATGAAGATGACAATGAATGGTGTAGTTTTCTCACAATCCCTTATTCACAAATGAGTTCAAGTGTTGCTTTTATAGCCCTTGGGTCCAATATGACCGTTCCATAGCATTACATGCCGGGAAAAGTAGTTGGGAAGCATTAAATGCTTCAAATGGCTGTTTAAAAACTAGCCGTTATGTTTTTCCCGAAAGACTTAGTCGACTGAAAGTAGGTTTTGGTCAACTGAAAATTTCAGAGGACATAAAGAAATGCCTCAGACAAGTTGGTTGTCTGAAAAGACCTTTTGGTCAACTGAAATGGAATTTTGGTCGTCTGAAAACAAGATTTTGGTCGACTAAAAATTTCAGAAAGACATTTTCCAGATGAAATGCCTTAGATAAGTTGATCGTCTGAAATGACCTTTTGGTCGACTGAAATGGCATTTTGGTCGTTTGAAAACGAGATTTTGGTCGACTAAAAATTCCAGAAGGACATTTTCCAAATGAAGTGCCTCAGATAAGTTGGTCGTCTGAAATGGCCATTTGGTCGACTAAAATGGCATTTGGTCGTCTGAAAACAAGATTTTGGTCGACTAAAAATTTCAGAAGGGTGAAAGACTTGGAGATCAAACCTGGAATTTCTTGGTCGTCTGAGATGGCACTTTGGTTGTCTAAAAACTTTTGATCGACTGAAAAGAGCATTTGGTCGTCTGAAAGTTACTGTTTACAGGAAAAACAGATTTTACAAAAGAAGTCCACTAACTTGATAGTTTATGACCAAAAACCTTTTGTGTCTTTTAAAATAGTTTTACCACTTTATAAAGACCTTGGAAACCTAAGTGAGCACATGATGGATCAATCTTACACAATAATCCTAAAACATTCATAAATCTAAGTTGAATGATATAGCTTTGAGGTTCCATAAGATTGTTCTTGTGACAAGAACTGTATAGCCTGCTTTGTGATTTCATTTGAGCCATTTTGTGAAGTGTACATTGTAGTACCTGTCTCATCAAGAACTTCACCTGTCATTAGATACAAATCAAAACATCTAAGCTTTGTTAATCATCAAAACAATTAGGGATTGAACCCTTGGGGCCAACACACACACGCACAAAACAAAAGAAAAAAAAGGAAGGAGAAGAAGAAGAAGAAGAAGCACCAAGACACAATAGCAACACCATTACAAATTTGCACAAAAATGGCAATAGAGAGATTGATGGCTTTCTGTGATTTTTTAAACAAAGTTCAAGCTAGATCTAGTTTGATTTTGCCCACCCACAAGGCAGATCTCCATTAGACCCGCCACACCAGTAACCACCACAACCCTTCCACCGTCGCAAGAGCAAGATCTATGAAATCAAGAACTTCGGCTGCCGATGGGCTTGTCAGATGCACTAGCTATCGTCAGTGGTGGTCCCTTCTCCCCCATTGTCAACCATAATCGACGAGGTTAAAAGAAATTGGTGAGAGAAAAGAGTGAGAAGAGAAGAAGAGGAGAGAGAGGGGATGGAGAGAACGGAATGGGTTTACAGTTTGGGTGTGGGTGTGGGTGTGGGTATGGGTATGGGGACAAAAAGAGGGTATGGGGACAAAAAGAGGGTATGGGGACAAAGAGAGAAGAAAGAGAGGAGACAGAGGGGATGGAGAACAGAATGGGTTTACAGTTTTGGTGTGGGTATGGGTATGGGGACAAAGAGAGGAGAAAGAGAGGAGAGAGAGGGGATGGAGAGAACGGAATGGAGCTTGAGAGAGAGAGAGAGAGGCAAAAGCGTATTTGATACGCATCCCCCTAATCAAGGCATGTTTTTATTAAGTGTGTCAGCAGGGATAAGGGGTGTTTTTGTCAAAATGAATGTTGTATCCTATTCGGCACACGGTTTGGTCCCAACAATTCGTCCCCTCTATCATTTTCCTAATAATATTGAGTGGAGAATTTTTCACTTGAAAGAACAAAACTCATTCTTGGGTTCAAGCTCACTAGACGTAAGAACATACCTCAAACAATTTGCTCAAAATAAAAAGAAATATAATCTAGGGTAGGCTTTGTAAAATAAGCTGAATCAAATTGAGTTGGGGTAGTGAGTTGCTTGGGTTTTGCCTAATAATTTATCGAGTCCAAAGATAAGATAGAGCTTGGCTTGTTTATCTCATAACATCTCAAGAACAATATTGAACAAACCCCATATTGATTCAATTCTATACCAAGCATGAGTAATCTGCTAATTGAGTTTGACTTGATTAATTAACTAGCTTAAAAAGAAGATCGACCTCAGCTTGTTTAATTACGAATAAACCAAAACAAACCTTCCATTGAGCAGCCCTTAAAAAAAGAAGATGAGTTGGTAATAATTATAAAATTATTGATTTTTTGAATAGAAATATTATCAATAAATATTTAAAAGTTTTGAAAGTTATTGTTAATTTAAATTTGGGGAAATATCCAAAAACTCCCTCAAAAATAAATTCATATCCAAAAACTCCATTAAATATTTTTCCTAGCCATCTAATCCAAATAAAAAAGAATCATATCTATTAACTCCAATCAGTTAATTTTTTGTTGACATTAATATGTTTAATGAAAAAATTGCATATTTAACCGAATTTCTAATTTTATCCTCTTTAGTGTAATTCAAAAAAAATTAACTATCATTAATTAATTATTCCCTAAAGAGAAAATTCACTTAAATATGGATTTTTGTCATTAAACATATTATTGTGAAAGAAGGGCATTTTAGTCGGATCAATATTTTCTTTTAACCGTAGTAAACAAAAATTTAACTGATTGGAGTTAATGGATATAATCTTTTTTATTTGGATTAGATGGATAGGAAAAATATTTAATGGGGTTTTTAGATATAGTTTTTTATTTGAGGGAGGTTTTGGATATTTCCCCTTTAAATTTCCTTTCACAATGTTATTGTATCAACTAAAAAAATGAAAAGTTGTAATCATTTAATTTATATATAATTAAAATAAAAATTAATTTGAAATTAGTAATCAGAGTAGAGAATTGACAATCTCCCCACTTTGCCACCGGCTTAGTAATTCCCTATTAGGTGTGTGCGTGGGTCGGTTTGGAGTGGTTATAAGAGAAATTATCAACCAACCTATCAAGGGCGTTTTACAAAATTTTCAACCTATTGCCAAACCGTTGGTCCTAAAAACTAGTGGATTAGTTGATTTTTTTTTAGGGTTTTGAACCAATGGGTTGGGCGGGTTGTATCATGGCCTTCATAATTTTTATGAGGATTGTCAAATGACCAAAAAGCGTGCTTTCATAATCTCCATGAGGATGGTTTGTTGATTTTTTAACAAGAATGTTTAGAGGCAAATCATTTTTACATTCTATAATATCAAATCCCACAAAATAATTATAGATCAAGCAAGAAGAAGTTTAAAAAAAAAAAAAATTATAATGACTTAACATGTTTTCTTTTAGAAAGTGTATATATTATATACTTATATATACATTTTTTAATGAAGTAGTATATATATATATATATACAGGGACGGAACCAGGATTTTTTCTCAGGGGTGGCCAAAGTATGAATAATAAAAATTTTGCATTTCAAGTATCAAAACTATACGAAGATTCAAGATTAAATATATTAATACATTGAATAGAAGGTAAATGACTTGACCTTACTTATACTTCTTTAAAACCATAACAAAAAAAAACAAAAGACCAAAATGATTTTCTCCGGTAAGATGTTTTCCGCCAACCGTTACACTCTAATATGCTCAATGATTTTGTTTGATAGAAATCTGGGGTAAATCTAGCATTATAAAAAATTAAAAATTAAAAAAAAAAAGGAAAAAAAGAAAAAAAAAAAAAAAAGAGCTAATACGATCGATCAATAGGAGAAGGTGTTTGTTTTTTGTTAATTATTTTAGACATTTTTCTTTTTGTATATATTAATTCTAGCTTTTTATCCTTGGGTATAAGTTGCCTATTTGACTTTTAAGAGATCATGTGAGGAACCATTGTGCTGATTGGGAGGGACCATTCCTAGATTGTGCCTAAAAAACTGTAACTAGTAAATTACGTTTTAGTGACCATTTAGCAATATAATACCAAAACCAAATCCATTAGTAGTCATTTCATAATAGGTTGATAATCCATTTGTAACAAGTTAACAGGTGATACCTTGTTTTGGTATTAGCTTCAAAGCTGGTCACCAGAAAATACTTTAGCAAGACAATTTTTTGGAAGTGAGGGGGGGCCATGGCCACCCCAGGCCTAAGTGTAGGTCCGTCCCTGTATATATATATATATATATAATTGAAAGCAAGTTGGGTTAGTTTTTGGCGGTTTGGCAAAGTTCAACCCACCAATCAAACCGAACCGCCAAATTTATTGCTCAATCCACCCAAACCAATCCGCTTATTCTCTCAAACCGCCTAGGTCGGTGCGAAATGGAATAGATTGGTTTGGTTTACCATATTGGACGGTTTTTTGCACATTCCTAATCCTTACTTCCTATAGGATGACTACGTTTCAGCCTCTTTTTCCATTTCTTAATATTTTTATTTTGTTTTGTTTTGTTTTATTTATTTATTAATTAATTTTAGGTGTTTAGATGAGTATCTCAAAGTTGTCTAAACCTTTAATCCAATTCTCAAATAAGGTCATCAATTACTTGAATACAAAATCAAACAAAAAAATCCGAACAAAAGGATAATTGACCCTTTAGGAGCTGAGGAATTAAAACAAGTACCTTCTGTTTGTTAAAGAATAGGAACCAGAACCAACTAAGCTATCCTTTGAAATTGATTAAATGTTAGTTTTTAATTGGTAGAGTTTAATAACCTGTATTACCACAAGCAAGAGAATCTCTTCAAAGTGAATTCACGCTCATGTGAGCATTGACCACATGTCAATCCTTAAACCTAAACTTTCATCTTGACTAATTTTTTAGCATAGATAGGATCATTGTCTACTTCATCTTGATTAATGCTCAAAATAATATCAACTAATAGACTCTTAAAGATAATCAAAATTCAACCCCAAATTTCTTCTTAAGGAATAAGTTCTTGAAGCATTGATCCACCAGTTACAATTGGCAGCACAACTTAGTCATGAGAATAAGAGATAAAGCTTATGTGATAGGAAACTTTCATATAATTAATCTTATAAGAGATTACAAGTGTAGGCTTCAACACACTTTGAAGCGAGGGAACAAGTGTGCGGATTTCTTGACTAGAGAGGGTTACAACATCAAATGGAATTTCCGAGTTTTGGATTCGCCGCTAGCTGCGTTGTGTAACCTTTTGTTGACTGATCTGGTGGGGCTTTCTATCATAGATTTTAGTTAAATAAAATTCCATCTAACAAATTTTTTTTTCTTTCCTTGGAATGGACGACCACTATTTAAAATGTTGGGTGGTGGATCAGCATTTACAAAGTTTTACTGCTTTTATCTTGGGTAAAATGCAAAAAACTACTCCTAAGTTTGGGATAGGTTTCAGTTTGGTACTCTCAAATTTAAAAGGAGTCAATTAGGTATCTAGATAGTTTATTGACTAACATCTTTAATGGTTGGCATCAAAATGACATTTCTACCCTTCACTTAAACCAAGTCATTTTATCAAACTTGATGCTATGATGTTACACATTGGGGAACATCATTTTATTGCTTGACTGTGATGAACTTAATGTCATGATGCTACACATTGGGGAAAAAAAAATACAATAGATATATATATATATATATATAGATAGAAAGTTTGCTTCATTGAAAGAGAAAAAAAAAATTTTGAGGAACTAAAACGAGAGAGAGAGAGAGTAATATAGGTGAGTCTTGTGGAATCTATGTAGGAAAAGAGATAAAATATGAGTTTTAGGCGAGTTTTGGGTCAAAAAGCTTAATATAGGCTTTGGGTCATGACAAGGGCAATATAGGGCATTTATATATAAAATAAGGGCGAAATTTGTATATTTCAAAAATTGTTAGTCAAATGGTTGAATTACCGTTAGTTGACCAAACAGTAGGTACCAAATTGAACACATTTGAAAGTCTCAGTACTCAATTGACTCCTTTTAAACTTAAGGATACCAAATTGAAACCTACTCCAAATTTGGGGGTGGTTTTCTACATTTTACCTTTTTATCTTTTTTAAACTTTAAAATTTTCAAGTTATCTATTCTGTTGCTAAGTTAAGACTCCGTTTGCATGCTGTAAAATAAGAGAGAAAGTAAATGAAAGAAAACCGTTTTCATCATTTCCTGTTTTCTTTCCCTCCTCCTTTGTGAAATTCAAGCAGACGCCAAGTCAATCCTTTAAAATTTTCAGGTTCTCAGTAGTATTAGTATAAACTTCAAAGTCAACTCTCTACCTTGGCGTATCCACCATTTTTTTCAGCTTAATTGCTCTTTTTCTATATGATAAAGGACGTAACAGAAAATTAGTGAATGCAGACTAAATTAGTGAAGTCACTAGAAGTCAAATTTTTTCCTGTATCGAGTTTTCTTTTCGTTTTTGAATGACTCTGTGGAGTTAACCTATGGAAAATTGAAGAGGTTTCTATTCGAGTCCTTGTGTGTTGGACTGTTGAGGTCCCCACATTCCTCTTTTCATGGGCTTTGATACTTTCTTTATAGGACGTAGTTTCTTACCACTATTTAGGACCCAAAATTTAGGAATTAATTTTTGCTCTATCGGCTTTGGCTTTGGACTTACATGGTTTATATGGATTGTGAGGTTGCCTCGTTCGAAGGGTTTTATCGACATCCAAAAAAAGAAAGAAATTGTAAAATATTCCTTTATCATATTTATCGCATCGTGTTAGGGAATATTTGGGTGTCTAATTCAAAATTATATAATTTAAGAAATTTTATATAGTATTGAAGGCACAAATCCATCACTTTGAATTAGAATATTTTAAAAAATAGGAATCATCATTATAATTAATGTTATAAGATCAATTTTTTAGAAATTTATAAAATATCACTATTTTGAATTTCCGTTCTTATTTGCATTAATGATCATAATTTTTTATTATTATTTAAATTTGTCAATTCAAGGTGATGAATTTGTACTTTCAACACTATATAATTTTTTTAAATTATTTAATTTCCAATTAGACGCTCAAACAACAAACATGCCCCTAATAAATTATTATAAACATAACCCGGCCATAACATACCTACCACAAACATTCCATAGCAAAAATATAATGATAGAAATCTAAGAAGGCATTTGACAATTAGATCTCATTGTTTTCACATACACGTGCTCTCGTATTCATCGATGTAACTGTATGCGCATTCTATTTATTAAGATATACTGTCAGGCAAATATTTTTCCATTAAAATGGACCAACTCTTACGGTCAAAATTAAGAAGAAATCTTGGTCAAATATGCTTGAATGCGAGGACATAAATTTTAATTGGTGTGTGATAAGATCACGTGGCATTTTATTGAGTTTTATATGTGGCAATGAGAGTATGAGACCCTTGTGGGGTCCTCAATTTTATGCTAAAGTGCATGTTTTAGCCTGTTAGAGTTTAAACAAAAACCCTTGAAATAGGTTGAAGTTGTCCATATGCCTCCGTGAGGGCGCCCTCATAGTAGCTTTCCTCTTATTATTTTTCCATTTATTTCCTTTCCAGGATATAGAGAGCCACTTCTGTTCGGCATTGACGGCAGGCCACACAAGCTTTACCTTCAACAAATCCCTTGGAGAACTCAGTATCCTCTGCAATTTGGGCTCCAAAAATGCTTGCTTCTCTCTCTTCATCTCTCTGTATGTCATGGTAAGTCGGTCAGCTACTCTCTCTCTATTCTCTTTTAGTTCAATGAATAGCTCCAATTCTTTGTGATTCTTCTTGAATTCCAAAAAATCTTATGGGCTTCATAAGACCCATTTCAGTTTCTCTAAATTTCCTTCTCTATTGCTGTAATTCTTGCAACTGTTTGGTGAAATTTTAAGTTTTTCTGAAAACACACTTCGGGTTCTGTGGAATATATGTCTATATATATATAAATATATATATAATTTTCCTCCAAGAAATCCCGCTTTGATTTTTCTCAGAAGATGATTTCTCAGTTGAGAAGTTGAGAAATTCTCCAAACAGGATTGTATTTTTTTAAAAAAAAAATTTGTGGAGGCCCAGTTTGCATTTTTGCCAGATATTTGAGATTCATATTGGAATTTCATGGATACTTTACTCAAGACTCATAATAAGCTTGAATTTCTACACCCAGTTCATGGGTTTGCCGAAAAACTGGGCAATTTGAGCTCTTCAAAGCTTCAAAACCAGGAGCTTAGATTGGGTCCCAAGAAACCCCATCTTAAATGGGGTCGGTATGGTTGTGTTAAGGCCAGTAGTAGTGCCCTTTTGGAGCTTGTTCCGGAAACCAAGAAGGAGAATCTTGAATTCGAGCTTCCAATGTATGACCCATCAAAGGGCCTTGTGGTGGACCTAGCAGTTGTAGGAGGCGGCCCTGCTGGGCTCGCAGTTGCGCAGCAGGTCTCCGAGGCAGGGCTTTCCGTTTGTTCAATCGACCCGTCTCCCAAATTGATCTGGCCCAATAATTATGGTGTTTGGGTGGATGAATTTGAGGCCATGGATTTACTCGACTGTCTTGACACTACCTGGTCTGGTGCTGTTGTCTTTGTTGATGACAAGTCGACTAAAGATCTCGATAGACCTTATGGGAGGGTTAATAGGAAGCAGCTGAAATCGAAAATGATGCAGAAATGCATATTAAATGGTGTTAAGTTTCATCAAGCCAAGGTTATAAAGGTTATTCATGAGGAAACCAAATCTTTGTTGATCTGTAATGATGGTGTGACAGTTCAGGCTGCTGTAGTTCTCGATGCAACTGGATTTTCTAGATGCCTTGTTCAGTATGATAAGCCTTATAATCCTGGTTACCAAGTTGCTTATGGAATTTTGGCCGAGGTGGAGGGACACCCATTTGATTTAGACAAGATGGTTTTCATGGATTGGAGAGATTCACATCTAAACAACAATATGGAACTGAAAGAGAGAAATAGTAGGATCCCCACTTTTCTATATGCCATGCCTTTTTCATCTGATCGGATATTTCTTGAAGAAACTTCTCTAGTTGCTCGACCAGGGTTACCAATGAAAGATATTCAAGAACGAATGGTGGCTCGATTGAGGCACTTAGGCATAAAAGTGAAGAGCATCGAAGAGGATGAGCGTTGTGTCATTCCTATGGGAGGGCCTCTCCCGGTGCTCCCTCAAAGAGTTGTTGGAATTGGTGGTACGGCTGGGATGGTGCACCCTTCAACTGGGTATATGGTAGCAAGGACTCTTGCAGCAGCTCCAATTGTTGCAAATGCTATAGTTCGGTACCTTGGTTCTGATAGAGGCTTTTTGGGAAATGAATTGTCTGCTGAAGTTTGGAAAGATTTATGGCCCATAGAAAGGAGGCGACAAAGGGAATTCTTTTGTTTTGGTATGGATATTCTGCTTAAGCTTGATTTACAAGGCACAAGAAGATTTTTTGATGCATTTTTTGATCTAGAACCTCGTTATTGGCACGGATTCTTGTCATCTCGACTGTTTCTTCCCGAGCTGATATTTTTTGGGCTTTCTCTGTTCTCTCATGCCTCTAATACTTCTAGGATAGAGATTATGGCTAAGGGTACTCTTCCTTTGGTAAACATGATCAATAACTTGATACAGGACCAGGATTAGGATAATTAAGGTTTCAGTTGTTGTATGTTAAATGTGATAATGACTCTGCATTGTAAAGTTACTTATTCTTGCCCATAAATGCCAATGTAAACATTATGAATCAGCTATTATAAAATTCTGTAAGATATGCCTTCCTGAGGTTGCATTAATTTTTTCTTCTGGGAGAATTTGAGATTTCTGTTTATATGTTGATTAATCTATATATGGACCCACACACACATTCACGTTTCTGTCTATTCAATAGCTGTTTTAATTCATTTGTTAATTATTCATCTTCATGTGATGAACTTAATATTATGTTACTGTTGCGTGATTGGAAATTTTGTTTAGTCACGACATATGATATTAATTAAAACTTGAACATAGGTCCATAGAAACATGAAGTGGGAGTGGGGGCCAGGTTGGGGGGGAGGGCAAGGGCCGGGGAGGCAAGACTCATAGAAGAGTCAAGGTGTGGGGTGTGCAGAAAGTGAGTAGCTACCCAGATTGTTTCCCCACCTTTTTGCCTCTCTCTCTCTCTCTCTCTCTCTCTCTCTCTTTTTAAATAATCATTTTTTTATTTTAAAAGCCCTAAGAAAGTGGTAGTATAAATGATGTAGAGAATTCTGGTTTTAAGGAAACGTGGAGGGATTTTAGGGCCTTTAGGATTGCTGGTTAAAATGACTATTGTAGTCATAACTTGTGATTGCCTTCTAAAATCAAATGATTTTTGATATCAAAAGGCTGAGGCAAATATCTTGAGAGTATGTTGAAGACAAATATAAAATAATGTCAGTTTTTTAAGTATTGAGAGACATCTTGGGCTGGCCACGGTTCTTGATCTGTTGTATTTGGTTGAATTGAGAGCCATACTTGGGTGGAAGGCCATATATTGGATTGGTTATTGAATTTCTTGAAATTCAGATTATTGCCATGATAATAAGAGATTGATTGAAGGGGAAACACCTACAGAGATGCTTATGAACACATATCTTCAGCATCAGAGAAGCCTTTTGACATGTGGGTTGTGACTTGTGAGGTGTTTTTGTTTTTTTTTTTTTTGATAAGCAAGATTTATATATTATATATTAAAGGGCAAAAGATGGGCCAACTCCAATCTCTTTGTTCTAAAAAATGACCAAACGAGACAAATCAAAGATTGAGATTGGATCAAACCTGTTACAAAGAGCTGTCCATTGAGCTAATTCATGAGCAACTTGATTGGCCCTTCTAGGCACAGAGTGAACAATCCAAAAATCAAAATTACAAAATAAGGGCTCTAACATTGACAACGGAAGAAGCGATAATCCACGCCCGCGCCGCACTGGGGGGGGGGGGGGGGGGGGATGACTTCTTCATTGGCAATAGGATCCAACACAGTGGTGGCATCACTGGGCAGCTCTAAAACTTGTTTTTTGAGCTTGGTAGTTCTTTTTTTTGAGCTCGGTTCATTAAAAGGTTGCACATTCGACAATTAGTCATTTGATCGCCAGATGCTCGAGGGTCATGACTGATACTTTTACATAGTCGACTTGGGGTTTGTTCAAGCACACCCTGGACCTGTAGATTGTCATGATGGACGCAACATGTCCCGATCCGATTGCAGTAGCCTTTTTATTACCAAAAGGGCAAATGGTCACCCTAATCTATCAAGAATTCAGGCCATGTTTTGTTTATGGGACTTGCAAAAGTCTTATTGTAACACACAACACAGCTAAAAGAAATCAGGAAAGGCTTAGACGGCATAGAGACAGTCTTGCGTAAACAACACAATAGAAAAATAAAATATGAAAAATAAGGTGAAAGAAAAAAGCAAGGGTTGTGACTAATGAATAGAGATCTTCAAAACCAATAACTGACCGTCGCCATCTCTCTCTCCCCTAAAAGAGCCTGTGTTTCGAAGAGAGTTTCAAACTGGATTGAGGGTAGGCAGTGAAGAAAGTCTGAACAGCGCAGTTAGAATTAAAAATGACAAAAGACCCACCCGAGACAGCGAAGGTAGTCCAAGGGTTCTTAAAATGGTCGCGAATGCCTTCAAGCACCCACAAAACTATCCTGATTTTTCTTCTAAAACTGAAGTGAAGTCGGATCCGCCTTCTGATGTTGTCATAAGTATCACTTTCCGGCTCCAAGTCGGCAGCGATTTGTTGACGAGTTTCGCCACTTCGTCATCGCTGCCAAGGAGGTTTTTTAGCATGCCTGCAGATCGCAGCTTCTTGACATCTTTGGCACGATCAATGAGTAAATCCAGGAAGCATATGTAAAAGGTGAACCAGCAGGATTCGTTGCTGCACGCTTCGTATGCTATTACGTTTAAGAACATTGGCCTTGTTGATCTGTCGATGGTCATGTGAGGAAGTGTTAGCCTCCCAAAGATGCCATATGACCAAAAATTTACGTCCTTTATGTAACCTGTTTGATTAGGCCTCAACTTGATTCTAGCTTCCGTCAGCTCCTTGACACCGCAAAACAAGTGAATTTTTCGTGAAGGTTTACATAACGCAGGCAGACAAGAGCGAATATGTCTGCTAGGCTTGCCGAGGAGCCTTGTCCATTGAATATGAAGAAGATGATCAGGGGACTTTGGACCGTGAGGTGATCTGTATTGATTCCAGGTGAACACGAATTTGTTATTCCAATCGACGAATTCGGCAAGCATGTTTTCCCAATGATAAGGAATTTTGTTGTCGTTCATCAACTTAATCAACAATTGGAGGACCTGATAGGGGAGTTGGTTCTCCAGCAAGAACAAGTCCTTTTGCACCAAGTTTATAAGGTTGCTTTTCATCCCCAATTTTTTTTGTCTGATGAGTTGCGATGCAGCCGATGAAACCTAGGATGAAACACCCATCCAGGAACATCAATCGTTTGAATGGCTCGTCCTCCATGCATTCTGTCGTGTCCCATCTATACAGATCTTTAAAATTGTGTTCTAGCATCTTATCTTTGGATTTGTTGAAGAATTGAAATAGATCGGTCTCTTTCTCCTTCTGGTGGAACCATTTTGCTATCTTGGGCTTTAGCCTATAATGATTTCTTTTTTCCTTTTTCTTTCCCCCCTTCTGCGAGCCTATAATGATTTCAATTACATGATTTAGCCTGTCTAAAGTAAGTTCATCGAGTCCGATAGACATATTGTCAGGATCACAATCCTTAATTTTGGACTTTTATTTCCGTAGTTTTTAAACAATCAGGAATATACCAAACATATGTTTTTTACCATGTGACCCAAAAGTAAAATATAAATGATCGATTACAATATATTAAGTGGCATCATGGTTTGTTTATGCGACTGACAAAGTCTTAAGGTAACACACAGACAGTCTTGAATAAACAATACAATAATAAAGTGAAAAAAGAAATAAGGGGGGGAAAAAAAGGCAGGGCTTGATACCAATGAGCACGTACAGCTAGATATTCACTACCATGAACTGACTGTTGCCATTTCTCCCTTCCGAAAGCCTCCTATTTCGAAGATAGTTGCAACTTGAGAAATAGATTCAATGCCTTTGTGAGGGATTAGGAGACAAGACACTCAAGGCAGTGAAGTAAGTCTGAAGAGCACCTAGAGAGAAAACAATTAATCCACCCAAGAGAGCCAAGTAAGTTATGGGGCTCCTAAAATGGTCGCGAATTCCTTCAAGCATCCACAAAACCAGCTCGAATTTTTTTCTAACACTAAAGTGGCACCGGATCCGCTTTTTGATATTATCGTAAGTATCACGGTCTGGCTTCAAGTTAACTGCCATTTCATTGAACAGTCGGGCAACTTCCTCGTCAGTGCCAAAGCGGTTGTCGAGTATGCCTGCAGTTCGCAGCTCCTTAACATCCTCGGCATGATCAATGAGTAAATCTAGGAAGCCTATGTAAGAGGTGAACCAGCATTTGTTGTCCCAGGGTTTGTCGGCTTCCATCATGCATTCTTCGTATGCTATCAAGTTAAAGAACATTAGCCTTGTTGAATTGTCAATTGTCATGCGAGGAAGTGTCAGACGCCCACAGATGCCATAAGACCAAAAATTTACGTCCTTTATGTAACCTGTCTGATTAGGCCTCAACTTGATTCCAGCTTCCGTGAGCTCCTTGACACCACGGAACAAGTGAATTCTGTCTGAATCTTCACAACTCGCAGGCAGACAAAAGGTAATACGTCTGCTACGCTGGCCGAGGATCCTTTTCCGTTGAATATGAAGAAGATGATCATGATTGGACTCTTTCTTTTGAGGTGCTCTGTATTTCCAATAAAAAGGTGATCTGTATTCCCTCCAAGTGTACGAGAAGCTATTATTCCAGTCGATGAATTCGGCTAGAATTTTCTCCCAATAATCACGAGTCCTATTGTTCGTCAGCTTAATCAACACGAGGAGGACTTGATAGGGGAGTTGGTTCTCAAGCAAGAACAAGTCCTTTTGCACCGAGTTTATGAGATTGTTTTTCATCCCCAACTTGTCCAACCGTTGTTCTGCAATGCACTGGATGAAACCTAGGATGAAACAACCATCCAGGAACATCAATTGTTTGAATGGCTCGTCCTCAATGTGGACTATCGTGTCCCAAATATACAGATCTTTAAAATTGTGTTCTGTCATCTCTGCTTCAAAGTCCTTGAAGAATTGACGTAGACGGTCTTCTGTCACCTTCCCGTAGAAGTGTTTTGCTATTTTGGGCTTTAGCTTCTGCACTTCCTCGAGCCGGGTATCGCCATTGTGGTACGGACCAATTGAAACTACACTGGGTTTACAGTATCCCTCACGATTCGCCATGCAATCTAGCAGCATCTGTGGAACTTTGTGCATTACCTTTGAACGTACAGATGATGGAGTACTAGTCGCCTCCTCTGTTGCACTCTCTATTAAAAGGCTTATCCAGTCATTGGTATCTCGCTGCATCTGTGGATCGTCGTGCATCTCCTGTGGATCATTAGATGGAGTAATAGTCACCTCTTCTACAGGCTCTAAAGAGATTGTGCACTGCATTTCCTTTGGATCTTTAGATGGAGGAATACTCGCTTTCTCCTTTGCGCCCCTTATAGAGCTTATCCAGTCTCCCAGCATCTGCGGAACTTTGTGCATTCCCCTTGGATCTGTATGGAATAATAGTTGCCTTCTCTTCTACACCCTTTATAGGGATTATCCAGTCCTCCCCTGTTCGAAAGTAAACTTAAGTTTGGGTCAATGTAGAATCATTGGAAGTTTTATTTCATATGTTTAATTTTGTATTTTTGTCATATGGTTTATGTGATCTCCTGATTCTTTATTGTGGCCTAAAAACTTCATTGTCTAGAAAAGTTGTGGAGTTTCAGAATCTAGAGAGGTCTTGTCTCGAGAAATATTTACAGTGTAGAATTGTCTTAATATATGTAAGCAGATGGTCGGGGTACTACTTAATATGGTAGGTGGTCGATCGTAGATGTGTATATATACTAGGAAAACCTTTCCAAAATGTTTAAACAAGAATCGTTTTCTCATGTAGTTTTCTGACAAATGTCCACTACATGGTGACTGTAGTGTTTTTTTTTTCCCTCCGTGTTCCAAGGGTCCACTTCCATCTAGATTCGGGATTATTAAATTAAGTCCAAGATTAAATATTCACATTTTTCTTTTTTTTTTTTTGTTTTAAGGATGACTAAGGCTCTATTTGGTTTGTGGATTTTATCAAGGAAAAAAAATAAAATGTAAGGAATTCTACTTTTCTTTATTTGGTTGCAATGGAAAATTTGAAGAAAAAGAACAATTAGAGCAATTTTGGCTTGATATGATTTTATCTTTTCTTTTCATTTTCTTTCCTCCTCATTTTTTTTCCCCTCATTTTTTTTTTCCTTGGTAGAATCCATGAACCAAATAGAGGGTAAATGTTTTAGCATTTGCTTGAGATAATTGATTTAAAAAGGTCCTACAGAGAGCCACTCTTTTACCCAAAAATTGAACGTATTTTTTTTTCCCCCCTTTCCCTCATAAAATTTTGAATCCTTGACTCATCCCTTTTCCTTTTTTCCATTTGAGCCAACGCTTATAATCGCACAATTTTTAGGCATAGGATTTCAGGTCTTGCAAAATGGGAAAGCAAGACCTTTTTCTTACCCTACCCTTAAGTTCTTAGGCATTTGCCCGCAAACATTTTTTCTACGGAAAATGGATGGGGAAACTACCCACAAATTCACATAATATTAAAGTTTTATGGTATGTGGTCAAGCCAAAAAAAAAGTGGGCCTACAATTGTTTGATAGGGACCATGATCTGATGATGTGAAAAGCCCAACCTCCGATGCACATGTCAAATTCAAACAAATCGACGGTTGAAAACAATCAAAAACATTTGGGGAGTAACTTATCTTATGTGCTTGACGATACATGCAAGTGTTTCCTCACAAACAAGTAAGAAAAAAACTGGGAAGTCACCAACCCAAACCCCACGTCAGGGCAGCAAGTAGTAATGTAATTTTGTCAAAAAAAAAAAATGTGCATTCCTTTGTTGGGATTTGAGACGACTCGAGACGACTTTGGTCTTTCCTTGGTGTGTTTGATGCAAGACTCTGCTCCTATTTTCGTTGATTTTGTCAAAGTCTTCTCTTGCTCTATGCTTCTTCTTATGAAAAACCGGAACGGACGACAAAAAACCGGACGACACCCGGTTCTTTTTCTTGCTTTATAGAATAACAATAGATAGAAGCATTTTGCGAGGCCTCTAAAAAGGGGTCTCGTCAAGCTAATTTGTCTTAGTCAAAGTGTCTATTTTACTTATATTTTTCTGCTCAACCATATGTGACAATTTCTCTTTATATGTTGAGTCTTACATGATTGTTTTCTCTTATGCATTTTTGACACAGAATGAACAGTAAAGATAGATAACAAAACATGGGTGAAGTAGATGATTCTAAGACTAAATGAGTTTACATATATCAATCGATTAGGTGAATGGGATCTATTCCATGTTGGGAAGATGAAGAAGTCCAAAATCTAACACAATGGACCCAATATACAATTCTGGAACTCAAACCCACACAAAAGGCCTAAACCTATTGGTGGTAAGCCCATTAATTACTTGTATATTAAGACTCCTTTCTTCTACTCTTCCAATGTGAAACAAACCCACACGTGAACTAAAACATTCCACGCATTGCGCGGGCAATATACTACTCGTATTCTATAAGAAAAATTGAGTCTTGATCGTACTTGGTTGAGTCACGGATTGTGATTTGGCATCGACATGATAGTGAAGCCTTAAGCGCCGTTCGTGTAAGACATATTTGCTATAGCCTCACGATCTCATACGTTAGGATGGTAGGTGAATTAGAAACCTAAGTATTTTATTCTATTTTATTTTATTTTATTTTTTATTTTTGTGTGTGTGTGACAATTGATAGAATTTACACATATTCCTAACCCTCAATATCAACAATGGGTATCAATGTTTCTTTATAAGTTTAAACTCGAGATCATTCATTCAACAAGTGAGGAAAATGCAATTAGAATGTCTCTTATTTAAGTTAATTTATGGTTGAATTGTGTTATGTATTAATTAAAGAAACTCAAATTAATGAACCAGATGTTGTAATTTTACTAAGAGTTTAATTTATACATCGTTTTAAAGTTCTATGGGTTTAGTTTCAAAGGCAAAGAATGGTTTTTTAATTGGGATTTTCTAGAGGAAGTTATTGTTATTTGTATGATCACTTTGTGATGTAAACAAACATAAATGGCCCTCTAAAAACTGCAAGATTGGTGTATACCAATTTTTTCAATATTTGATATATTGACATCTTGAACAAAAATTGAAGTATTTTCATAAAAAATAATAAATATATCCCAACAACTTTGATCGTATGGATATCCCGTACGATCACGATCGTGATCGTACGTGGGCAATACACACACATGTGAATACGCGTGTATTATCCACATACGGCCGTAATTGTATAGGATAGTTCAGGATATTCTGCATTTAAATAGTCCAATATTTATGCTAATAATTTACTATATATATACTTAATCAAAATAAAAATGTGTATCAACATCCTGTAGTGGTAGTTATACCATTGCAGTGATGGGTTATAGGGTACATTAGGCCAAATGACCAATACACATGATACATGCATGGTGTTGATATTAATTAGTATAAGTAAGTCCCTACGTGACCAACACTGTATATATATATATATATAATATTCATGTAACGCTATAGTTGATTAAGATTTTAAAAATAATAATAATACATAATAATATTCTTCTTTTTCTTTTGCGTACTTTCCAAGATCCAATCAGAGACTTATGATTTCAAAAGCGCATTTATCACTGTAATAAGAGAATTGAAGGAGCTGTTACCTGTAGATGGTGGCTAGCCGGAGCTGTCGGAGCTGTCGGAACTGTTAATTGAAGCAGTCTAAGCAAAAACCCAAAAAAAATTCAGACCAAAATCAAAAAGAGTTTTTCTTTTTCTTTTTGCTTTAGATAGAGAAGGAGACAGAGGGATCCGGACGGTTTGGACAGAGAGTAGAGAATGAGAAAGACTAAGGGAAGTTGATGGGTGTAAAGCTATTTTAGTCCTAATGAAAAAAATTGAGAGAAGGAGATTAGAACAAGTGAATGAGCAGCGTGCTTCTTTTGTGTTTCGAGACATATGACAGTTGTATATTATGCTAAGTCACCTTTCTGTAGGAGCGACGACTCGACTTTCAGTAGTATTATCATTTTTCTAAATACTAGAAATGAGACCTTTTGCTTGTTTTTTTGTTTGTGGGTGAGGAGACTCTCCGGTCCATAAAGAGGGAAGAAATGTCAATAGGCCTAAAGTTTAAAAATATCCACTTTGTTTGCCAAATTGTGAGATTTTGAAAATTCACTTTCTAAACAATGGACCAAAAATCACATATTGTATTCACACATAATTTTGGGATAATTTTTTTTTTTTTAAAAAATTATAAATTTAGCAAACGAAAATGAGGAGCATAATTGAACCATGCCGGTACGATAACCTTTTAAATTTTAATACAGTGAACACTTCACACAGATATTTAGAATAAAGACAGCCAAAGAAAAATGATTTTTCTTTGGCCACCCCTGCGTTTTCGCGACCCTTGGATCAAGCCTCTTTCTTACTTTAATTCATTTTTCTTTAGCCGCCCCTGCGTTTTCGCGACCCTTGGATCAAGCCTCTTTCTTACTTTAATTCATTTTTCTTTGGCCGCCCCTGCGTTTTCGCGACCCTTGGGTCAAGCCTCTTTCTTACTTTAATCTCAACCATTCATTGCTCATGACACATTATAAAAAGAGGCACTCTACTCGTATCATCAAGTTTTAGTTGAGTTGAGACGAAGACTTTATGACTTATCGAAGAAAAAAACAAAAGAGATGAAGACTTTATGTGTTAGTACAAAAAAGACTACTTTCTACTACCCTAATCTGAAACCATTCATAAAATGTGATTTTTTTTTTTTATTGAATAAAAATGTGAATTTATAGATGGCTACTTATTTTTGATCAATGTGATATTTGACATGCTTGGTTATAAGAGAAATATATTTAATCAAACATTAGGTTTTACAGAATACAAATCACATAACAACTTGTCAAAAATTGTGTTAAAATTGTCTCCCCCAATCTTAACCCATTATAAACAAACCTTTTTATATAATTTTATGCAATAATTATGTGATAAATTTTTTTTCTATATATAATTTTTTTAAGTTGACTCCAACAAAAAATTCTTGATTATGCCCCTAAGTATGGAGTCTAACCTCGAATATATGAGGTTAATACATGCTTATGTGGAACAGTTGCTGGGATAGATAATTAGATAGCAATTGCATCCACATGTATAAAAAAGGAGACACTCAGATTTCACTCTTTTTTTTTTTTTTTTTTGTTAATGTATAAAAAAAGTAGAGAAATATTATTTTCTTTTCTGTATATTTTTAAAACGTGCTTAAATAATTTTCAACGTATTTTTTTAAAGGATAATATGTTCAATGAATTCATGCACCATGCCACCATCATTAAAATAACAATATTTATTTCACGTTACCTAACATCATGTAATTTAGACTTCCATTCATCTGTTTTAATTTTAATTAGTTTTCATTTTCATTTTATTTTTTGAATTTATAATAGGCATTTTTTCCCGTACATCGTGTGAGGTTACAACTAGTATATATAATAAAGACTTCCATTCATTTGTTTTAATTTTAATTAGTTTTCACTTTCATTTTCTTTTTTCAATTTATATTAGGCATTATTTTTTCCCATACATCGCATGAGGTTACAACTAGTATATATAATAACTTAACATTTAGGGCAGCTACGTTGTGCCCACATGACATCTTCTTTAATTTCTAAATTATTTTTATATTTATTTATATAGGAATTTTATCTTAAGACACCTCAACCAAAGTAACTTCCAAACAATTATTTTATAAAGAGTCTTAAACCAAATTTACAATTTAAACTTTTTTAAAAAAAATCTGTTAAATTACTTTTTGTTTTTTTGTAACTTACCCTAAAATTTTTCTTTTCTCTCATTTTTGTGAAGTAAAAAAAATACAAAAAGTTATAGTCAAATAAATTATTTGAGATTTTAAATTAGAATAAATTCTATAAATTAACCAAAGTTTGGCAGATGAAATTTCGGAATCTGTCACTAAATAATATTCCTTCTGTTTCTATTTTATTGGCCACTAGCTTTTCCTTTTTGAGATGTTTCAAAATTATTATCACATTAAAAAAATCAATGACACATTTCATTTGATTTCCTAAATACCCTTTCTCATTGGCATTTTATCTTTTTCTAAAGTTTTGTACACTTGAGGGTAAAATTGAAAAGTTAAAACATATATATTGATCGTGAAAACATTTAATAGGATTTCCTAAAAAAACAACATATTTTTTTAAAGAGAACAATTAAGGGAACATGACAAATTTGTGGATCATTGAGAAAGAGAAAAAAAGTGTTGAGAAAGAGAAAAAACTTAACCAATATTTTTTAAAATAAAACTTAACCAATATTGCTCCTCTGTGTTGCGAAAGAGGAAACAAGTGGATCTCCATTTTTTTTATTTTTATTTTTTTGGTTGTTGCTTATAGAAAAGCATGATTTAAATTTAATTTACCTATCTATGCACAAACATTTCTCCAAAAATAAAGTATGTAATAGTGATTGCCAACACTATATGAAGAGAGCTGCCAATAATATACGAAATGAACCAAACATGGTCATAAAAACTGCCAATTTACGTCTTGTGCACCATAGTTGGATGAAGATTTTTGAAAAAATAAAAAAAAATAAAAAAATAAAAAGCTTTCCACACCCAAGTGTAGTGATGATTATTATTTTAGTTTTAAAAAAATGTTTTTGAATTATATTTTAAGACTTTTAAATTAGGATAGAACAGATAAGTTTAATGTAAGAAAGATGAGATTAAAAAACAACGTAAAAAGAGTAAAATAGTTATTATAAAATGATAGATGATGGATCCTATATTTTGAGGATTAAAGTCCATTGCCTATAATTTTAAATAAAATAAAAAAGATTTTACTATTTATTTAGAATTACTTTTATTTTAACCTATCATTTTGTCCTTCTCTAAACAATTAATTAGAAAATGAAGAAAAGTCACTTAAAATTCTTTAGAAAAGAAAAAAGATGAATTATTGTACGGACTACATAATATTTTAAAGTCCAAGAGCCGAGATAGAACTCGTTGAATGCTGACAAAACGAGTCCCTACGTAAGATTAAAATATCCCATACTTTAAAACTTGGCAAACAAAACGAGTCCCTACCTTCCTATTAAAATATCTTCTCCTTTAGAAAATTATTTACAGTCGCTTGGACTCTATTGCGTAGACGTCGTGCCACTGGATGTCGACACTGTTGTTGATGACATACGTGCATGACATAAGTGCATATGTCATGCAAACTTTAATCATTGCGTGATAGACCAACCGTAATACCGCCGACACCGTAACCAAACCAAGTTGCGTCTGGTAGGATGGAATGAGAATGGAAGAGGAATAATGATTCCGTTTTTAACAAAATTTTGAGTGTTTATTGACTTTTAAGATTAGAATTGTGATTCTTTTGTGAAGGCTTATTTCTTGTAAAGGATGAATACTCATTCTTTCTCAAATAAAATTTAAGAAGTAAAATCATAAAATTTAGATCCTGTCTATTTCATTTTTATCTTCATTTCCACTTTTACCAAATAGTGAAATTGAATGACCATTTTCATTCTATTGTCATCATCATTCTCATTCTCTTCACACAAACCAAACAAAGTCTTAAAGATTATTTGGATTTGGGAGGAAGAGAGTAATTGCGGGTGTGAATGGAGGATACATTCTTATCAAATACAACATGTTAGAGACGTGACCTACTCATGTTTTGTGGAGTCAACATTGGGTTCCATATGAAGAAAATTGACTTCTGTAGTGTTGAGATACTACTTGAGAAGTGAGAAATCCTACATTATTTCGAGGAAAATACTTGGTTTCTCACAGTGGAGGAGCAATTTTTTTTTCCTCCCATTTGTATTATGCCACATGTCCAATAAAACAAATAAGATCGAATTGATTATGCAGTACATATATCCCTATGTTATGTAACCATAGACATACGTCTACGTGTCCATATTTATATGTTTATGTGTCTAAATGAATATAAATATGGATATGTATGTATCCACGTGTCCCTATCTACATATCCATATTTTTTAAAATTAATTATGACATGTGGCATAATATGAGTAGAAGTAAGGAAGAGTTGCTCCTTTACTGTGAAGAGCCAAGTCTTGTATTTATTTCGGTATCAATTACTATGAGTAAGTGGTTAGTCAAACTGTGACATGACCACATGGTGTTATGGGTTAATGAGAGTGAAGTAAAATAAGATTGAATGTGAGGTCAAAAAGTACTATAACAATCCCATTTTATTCCATTTCCATTTACTTGTGATACAACATCAATGGTATCACAATTACATATAAGTTTTTCTCCAATTGCTGCGCTAGTTGATTTACAAACTTGAATTGATACATTTATTACACTTTCATAGATGATTAGAAAGTATGATACGGTAGTTCGTTTGTTAGCTAACATTCCGTTAGCTTTTCAATGTACCATTAACTACAATTTCATGAAACACGAAGTCAGGAAGAGGAACTTTTTTGCCCCCAATCGTAGACGTACTATTCCAGAAATATATTCAAACCATTCACCCGTTTTGTTAGTGTGTTGGTAAAAATTCTTTACAACAACAAATTTTGATAAATATTTCTACTAAAACTTATTGGAAACTGACATTTCGCTAAGGCCCCGGTTTGTTTGATCGGAATCGGGGAAAGTGGGATGAAATGAGATTCTAATATTGAAAATGAGAGAGTGGAAAAGAAAAGAGAAAGAGGATATGTGGAATCATAAGCCTCATGTCTGACATTTATTGTACATCAATCCCACAATTTTGACTACCGAAAACCTCATGTCTCCTTATAACCGTTCTTTATGGGCTAACATGGCAGATGCCACACCATTCGGGTGAGCAAATTCGGGTAAAAAATTTGAACTCTTTAACATATATTTTCCTTGGTTAAGTTAATGTTAATTTCAGGATTCCATAAAGAAACATCAGTTGTTTTCATCAAATGGAGTGTTGAGATTATGAACAAAGAATGCCTCCCAGAAAATAGCTGAAGGGAAAGGAATGATACAGGTGAATAATATAGATATGTGAAAATTTTGAAAATTTTTATGATATATTTATCAATATTGTTTTACTAGTGAGAACAAGTCATTGTATATAAGCCATAACATAACAAATCTTTGCCCTTTTTATTTTTGACGCAATGAATGAATACGAAATGAAGCAAACCTCAAAAGAAAATGCTTGTAAACCTCCCTTAATATATAGTCCCAAATAAGGATGGCAATTAACAAGGAAAACGGGTATCTTGCCTTGCCCTGGCTCTATTGGGATAGGCTTGGGGAGCAAGTAAATAGAATAGGGGCGGGGTTAGGAAGAAAGTAAAAAATTTGTGTCGGATTCGGGCTGGGATATGTTTAAGGTTGCCCAGAGCCCTACCCGCCTCGGATATATGTACATATTGGTCATTTTCAAGACATTTCATATTTTCTTGAATTACACATTTACCATTAGTTACTTCCTTTTCATGATTTTATTTTTATGTTAAAATTGTTTTAGTATCTACTTCACTAGAACTATAAAGAGGCAAGAATCTGTGAGTAAAATGTGTGATTTAGGATTGGTTTTTTCTTTTTCCCCATTTTAAATGAAATTTATTTTCCATTAATGGAAATAGCCTATAAGATCGGTCTTGCCTTACATATTTTTGTTCCGCCGTTCCGACATGGGGTTGGGAAGATATTATCTTTAACAGAATTGGTCAGGATAAGGGAACTCTGGCGCCATCCCAAGTCCCAAAAGACACCCCCATGATTTGGCATGAAAACAGATTGAGATTAGTGCTAATGTGCCTTATTATTTTACCTCTATTTTCACATCATATCATGAGGATTCTTCTAGGGCTGTTAAGGGCATCCAAGAGGCATTACCTTGTTGGAGAATGTAATTTGAAATTTGCAAGTCTGTGTATTAAATGTAAGACCTTTAAATCTCTCGAGTGGCACTTTTTCTATTAAATTTTAAAAACACCTCTTTCATTATTCCTTTTATCCTTTATAACTGAGAAAAAAAAAATCAAAGATGATTAAACAGTAATAATATCTCAATTTTGAACTAATAAATTGTTTCCTCCAAAATTTTAATTCTGAGGATTGGGTTGCGCGAGCGTGCCAGCCACTAAACAGTGACGAATTGTGGGTTCTACCTTGCCTTGAATGGACTCAAGGACTTTTCTGTGACAAACAATTGAAAACACAAAATAATAACAGAAATTAAAAGGAAATGCTCACCACGGAGGAAGCCATTTTCATTGATCAATTTCTGGAATTATAATGATGAACAAAGGGGTGCACACGCCTTTGACCAGAAAGGAGTACACGTTTCTGGGTTTAAGATCCTAGAATTCTAAAAGAAAATGAAAAAGATAAAGTTCCTGAGAACTGGTTTGTTGATTGATGTTGGAGAGAGATCTTCAAATGGCTGTTTACCCTTTTATACGCTTCATTAGTAACCGCCCCTTATTCTTCGCCTGCTAACCACCCACTTCCATGATCTTTTAGCTCCATAACTTCCCACGTTCTATAACCCCCCATGACTAACTTTCAGAAACCAAATCCACCACCTGAGCCTCCCACGATTTCATCTTGACAATCGTGGTGACCACGTGGTTTAATTAACTGTATTGCAGATCACAATCTAGCCTTGACCGATTGGAATTTCGACCCTTTAAACCGAGATAACTTTTTGACCGAATAATCAAAAAATTCTTAGGCCGATTTTAGGGTGTAAACATAAATAAAGGCTGGAGCCCCATCTTTTAGCTTTCACGTTCCTTGTGTCAAATCAGTGGCTATAGCTCGGACCTCACACACGTAGCATGTGTTGGCTTCTAGTTAGGTCATTTCTATTTTTATTATGAGACGACGTATGTACCGCCTCTCTTATATGAAATGGGACTCCACAAATGTGAGATTCATTCCTTGTGAGAGGGACTCAACTCGAATATACATATATTTTATTTTGGGCTGTCGTTAGAGTCCGACTCTTAGGCTGCATGCGCTCAATCAGGGTGTGAAATATACTGTACTCCCCACGGTCCAATGATTAGAACTTGGAGAAAAAATAAAAGAAAGAGAGGGATCTCATCCTAGAAATATGTGCTGCAAGATACATACAGGGATGCCATTGCTTGTGCTAACTGCTGACTAAAAAAACTAAGGATAGCATTGCTGACTGCCGACTGTTTAGCAAACAAAAGTTTTTTTTTTTTTTTTTCCTAAGATGAAAGGATAGCAAACAGAAGTTTAATAGCTCAATAGGCTAATTGAGAGTTTTCACGGAAGTGGAGGGGAAATTGTACGATACTCCATGAAAAAAAAATTAGGATGCTTTATCACAATGTGATAATCGATTATATTATGTGGTAACACCGTAACATATTATAATAAAAGGTAACTGTTCACATTAGTAAGTGGGGTGTGACTTGTTACCTTTTAATAAAAGTAGACAATTAAATTATCATATAACGTAATCGGTTACCATGTTATGAAATGGTATTCCATTTTCTTCATTGGGTACAGGAGAGTATCCCATCTCTGGAGAGGTGATAATATTGGGGTGATACTGACCCCCCGGCCTTACAGTTGGGCCATCGCCCCCGCTCAAACCAGGAAATAAACAAAAAATAGACACGGCAAATAATGTACCTTAAACAATGACCAACTGCCGACGAAAAAAAAAACAAAGAAGGATTTTCACTGGCAACTTTAGAGTTGTTTTTTATTTTCTATTTATTTTAAACTTAAATGTTGAGACTTTACAAAAAATTTAAAAAGGTTTTCATGAAAACTAGTTATGTTATCCATTAGAAAACAACATTTTGAACAACATTTAGAAAAAAATTTCTCCAAAATATGTCGTTTTAATAGGTATACTTTTGATCATTTACAATGTTTATTTTATTTTTCCAAAAATTCTACTCGAAATCTATATCATTTACAATATTTGTTTCATTTTTATAAAATTTTATGTTGGCGTCATCTATCAAACTTGTATGTACTCCTTTGAAATAATTTGCAGAGTCATTGGCTATATGTTTGCCAATTCTTCATCACTGCCAAGGATGCTGTGGCGTATACGCTTCTTGAGTAGCTCTTTAACACTATCGGGATGATCATGTTGGATAAATTATGTCACTTTTATGATTCTATCAAAATAGTAAGTATATAGATCACAAATAAATCGAAATAAATTTTGAAAAATAGCAAACTTATAGTACTTAGAAGATGATTAAAATAGAAACGGAATGATCAAGGCTAGAGTTTGACGCTATGTCCTTAAAACAAATTTCGCTCCTCATTTGGTGCTTTGAGTCGCTCGGACATTTGCCTTTCAGGATACAATGATCAACACGTACTGAGAAAACACTACAATCGATGCGTCTGGCGAACCCTCTGTGTCTTTACTCTCTCTCTATTGATGACTAAGAATGATGCGAAAATAATTTGTTGATTAGTCCCTAATTGTTCGCGAAATATAGATTTATATAGAGACTCTAAGTAACTCTCTATAATATTCAAGAGACACATTGATCATGTGTCTTATGGTCATGACTGTTCTGGATAAACAAACACAACTGTTAATTGTAATTAATTTGAATTAGAAAAAATAAAATTTTGCTTAAAGAATAACACACATGGGTCGGTCTTAATTGACCGAACCCAACTTGGCTTGGTTTCGTGTCAAAGGTTTGTTTGTGTCTTTGTGTTTCTTGAAGATTTGTGAAGTTGCAAAGATGCACCAAAGTGAAGATTACAAGGCTTTGTGACTCACACTCATTCATTGGGAAGGTAAGTGACTTTTGTTGCCCTATACCTTAGATGAAAAATTATTTTTAAACATCTCTTTATTTTCAAGAATATTTAGAAAATATTTTAAAAGGTTTTTAAGGTTTCAATGCAAAACAAGGCAACCCGATTGATTGGGGTTGAGGGCCGATTGATAAGTGCTATTTTACAAATGGGTGTTTGCTACTGTCTACCTTGATTGATTAGAGTTGAGGGTCCGATCAATCGGTACCGTCCTAGAAATGTGTTTTTGCTACTGTTTGTCCCGATCGATCGGGCTTGGACCCAGATCGATCGAGGTTCGTAAAATCAGTTTTAAAACTCTTTTAAAACCTTCCTATTTGATTAAAAAACGTACTCCTTCCTTTTGGGGTCTCTTAGTCTCTATATATAGAGGCTATTACAATAGAGAAGGCTAAGCAAGCCTCTCCTTATTAGGTTTTCATTGAATATTTTGCTTTATTCTCTATAGAACTCTTCAACTTATAACTTATGGTTTCACTTATATGCTCTAAAGATTCATTCAAACCATAACCTTCAACACATCCTTGAGTGTGTGTGGCCGAAGTTCACCAAAGCCGTTGCGATAGTAATCAAGCTTGCGAGCTTGTGGGTTAGAGAATCACTTGAAACAGGTCAGATGCTTTCTGAAATCGTGAAGACACGGAGATTGATCGATGGGTCATGGGAGTGAAGGCGATTACTTAAGTCCGTGGGGTTTGTAAATATTGTGTCTTGTACTCATTGCTTTCTTAGTGGATTTGTTTCAACTGGATGAGGTCCTATGGTTTTTCCTGCTAGGGTTTTCCACGTAAAAATTCTTTTGTGATATTTTTACTAATTTATGGTTTGATTTATGTGTGATTGATTGATAGCTTTTAGGATTTGAAGTGGTTGAATAATAATTGGGTAAGATAAATTTAAATATCTATTCAACCCCCCCCTCTAGGTATTACAGGCTTGGTAAAACCGGAATTTCAGGCGTGACTTTCTCCGATTGTGTGAATTTATATACGGCTTTGTTTTGTTTTGATGCTGAAACGAAAACACTTATTATGTGAAATATTGGGTTAATGAGTTTATCATCTGGCAAAACTAAAATAGGAGCTTTACTGATGAAGCTTAATAATTACAAGACACCCAAACTGGGTTTGAATAGAGTTCATACTGATAAAACCTAACCACTGACAGAAGATGATCAACACTCCAAAACAAATATTTTAGATCCTAAACATATTACAAAATCATACCAATCCAATCTTAAAGACGATGAGATTTGTGGAAATCTAATTTAGTGCATCTCACTTACATTAAAGACTGAGATGAGATGGGTAAAAATCTTTATAACTTGGATGTTAATATTGTGATCTAATATGGAAGAAAAGTCTAGATTGAGCATTAATGTCTAGAGTTGGGAAGTGTTCTTCTTTAGTCTGTTCATCTTCCAAGGTGCTTAGAGCAGTAATGCTTTAATGTTTTGTCTCTTTTGAGTATTCTCTTATATTTATTGGGTTTTATTTGTGTAAGAAATTTGTAGTTTCGATAAATAGAAGTGAAGGAGCAGCAGTATGCAACTCCCCTGTTTCTTGCCTTATAATGGAAAAAATTCAGCTCTTTCATTCCTTGGTTTTTTTCTTTTCGATTCTAAAATTCCACATTTTTTCGGATGCCCCCAACGAATATATTACCCATTTTATTTCGATGCTTTCTTGTTTGGAAGTCCTACTATATTTTATTGGCGGCGATCATTCGAATGGAAATCTGAGAACAAACTCAAATTTTGACTTTATTTTATTTTATTTTTTATTTTTACATATTCATACTAGATTCATACTCTTATATGTATAGGAAATCATACAAGTGTGCACACCAAAACTTAGAAACTCTACTTGAAATTGTTGGAATTCATCTTGTTTACACCAACATTTTACCTGTTGACACATGTCATTTTGTGGCCAAAGGTGAGTCTTTAGTTTATAAAAGAGTAAGAAAATAATAAAGAAAGATCTAAGAAAATTGATTGTTTCAGGTCGAAAATCCTTAGGCTGAGGAATTTCAGGGTGAGGGGTAGGTAGTTAAAGAGGTGATGTCCTTTGGCCAATTATAAGTCTGGTTAGACACAAGTGGGTCACGTGGCAATCATGTAGTTAAGTTGGTTAGATTTTTGAACAATAAGGGTTTGACACATGTCTTGTAGAAAGACAACTTGGTTTTTATGCATGATGTGTAGGTGAAAGAATGTGGGAGTTAGTGGGATGATGCATTCAGTTCAAGGAAGCTTTTTTTTTTTTTATTTTTTTGGATGTAGCAGCTCTTATTTTTAAAGTGAACAAGTGGCAAGATTTCCCATGTCAAAAAAAAAAACTATCAAGGCAGTTATAGGGAAGTGGTAGAAGTTTAAGCCTGAAGATAACTGCTAGTAACTTCCAACGGTTATAGAATTGAATTGTTTTCTATGAAATACAGAATAGAAAGGATATGTGGCAAAAGTTCAAGTGTTGAAGGTAACTCCCCAATAACTCCTAGCAGTTATGGAGAATTTGCACATGTGCTAGACATAAGACATAACTACCAAGCAGTTATTAGTTTAGGCCGGAGGAAACCACTAGGAACTTCTAATAGTTAGGAGAATGGGTTGCTGTCTATAAAATTCAGAAAAGAAGATGGAAGAAAGGTTCCATGACCACCATCCTTCAAAGGATTTTCTTCTTAGGCATAGTGTAAATTAGTTTATCTACCTTCCTTTTCAACCATTTACTGTAATTGGATTTCCTACTTTGCTCATGACTTCATTCTAAGCTTGTAATTTGCTTTCAAGTTCATGGTCATGCTTTGCAACAATTTGAAGTGGAGACTCAGTGCTTGTAATCATGTTACTTTCATATGTTGGTAATATGTTTCTCACTTCATTTCCATGTCAAAGTTCTTCAAGTGTATTTTTCTCTAGACATTCATATTAGAACCTTAAAGGAGTAACCCGTATCCCTTAAACAATTGGCTGACTTTTTGAAAAGTGACCGACTAGGCGGTTATAGTTCACGACTATAATCTCTTGGCCAAAAAGGTGTTGGGGTTCGTGCACATGACTTTGGGCCGAACTTTGACCTAGCACGCTTGTACAAATCTACAGACCGTGGAAAACATAAATTTTTAGTGCGAAAACATCTTACCAAATCAAACCAGAAATATTAATTCTATTTGAAAAACAAAAAAATAAAAATAAAAACAAAAACTCAGTTTAAATGAAAGACACCTTTAATAACGGGCATTTTAGTAAAATTCTGAAAAGAATTGTGGTCGACTACTACATAGGTAAAATTGATGTATACATAAGTTCCTTCACCCCTCCAAAGATTGGGCAACTCCTTCCATGGCCAGCATATGACAAATGCTAATTTAGGTAGGGCAAGCTCCTTACCACAATTTTGAGGGCCGTCCAAACTTAAAATGTTTTTCGAAAAATGCTAACATGCCTTTAAACTAGTGGCATTTGTTGCCCTTGCTACCTGACCCCAGCATGGGGCACAAGCCAACATTCCTTTCTTTTTTTAGGGTCACAAATGCCTAAACACTGAAACCCCAACCTAAGACGAAATAGAAGCAAAACAAAACAAGCAGCCACCACAATCCCCCAGAAAAAACCAACACCAAAAGTGTTGTGCGGAAGCACAATAAACAAACAATTTCTATGGTGGTGGAAGTGATTAATCAAACAAAACAAGTGAATCCATCCAAGCACAAAAATAAACAAACACACGAAGAAAAGGAGACACAAGATTTACGTGGTTCGGCAAGATGCCTACGTCCACGGGCGGCGATGATCAATCCACTATGTGTTCAAGAGAATACAAGAGTAAGAATACTCACAAAATCCCTAGATCCTCTTTACACCCAATGACGGCTCTCAAGTGGCTCTCCTTGCATAAGGATGAAACCCTAAAAATAACCCCTTATATAAAGTGGGTTATAACATAAGTGAGCGGGTCGGGTTGGGTCAAAAAAGACCCAACTTAACAAAATGGATTAAAAGAGAATTAAAGACAAATTCTAACAAATCTCCACCTTGGCTTGAATTCAACCAAACCATCCAAACAAAGCAAACAAATCATCACAACCTCCAAATGCACCCTTAGGCGCCATACACCCGTAGGTGCTCAAACGTGAGAGATGTTAATTAAGTCCAAACAGTGTTTAAACTTGACCCCAGTCACCACCTTAGTTAACATATCTGCAGGGTTATCTGCAGTCCCAATCTTCTGAAGGAGAATGTCCCCCTCGTTCACAACTTCACGAACAAAATGGAAACGGACATCAATATGTTTTGTCTGAGCATGATGAACTTGGTTCTTTGCTAAAAAAATTGCACTTTGATTGTCGCAGTAGACCTCAACGTGCTTCTGAACAATCCCCAAGTCCTCAACCAACCCATGTAGCCAAATGGCCTCCTTAATGGCCTCTGTCATCGCTATGTACTCTACCTCTGTAGTAGACAAAGCAACTGTTGACTGCAATGTAGACCTCCAACTCACCGGTCCCTTTGCAAGAGTAAACACATACCCTGTAATAGACCGACGTTTATCCAAATCACCAGCATAATCTGAATCTACATAACCAACCACATGCTGACCAAGTCTGTCATCCCTCTCAAACATCAAACCAACATCCATTGTATCCTAGATGTATCGCAAAATCCACTTCACTGCTTGCCAGTGCCCTTTACCCGGATCATGCATATACCGACTAACCATACTGACAGCGTGTGAAATATCAGGTCTCGTGCACACCATAGCATACATCAAAGCACCAACTGCGTTTGCATATGGAATTTGAGCCATATACTTACGCTCATCATTTGTGTGCAGAGACATCAAAGCAGAAAGCTTAAAATGAGGGGCCAAAGGTGTACTAACTGATTTTGTTTTGCTATTTATATCAAATCTCTGCAAAACTTTTTTCAAATACTGTGCTTGTGACAAATAAACTATGCCCTTCATTCTATCTCTCTTGATTTCCATACCAAGTATTTTCTTAGCTTCACCAAGACCCTTCATTTCAAATTTATTACTCAACTGAGTCTTCAACCTGTCTATCTCCACCTTGCTCTTAGATGCAATAAGCATATCATATACATATAAGAGCAAATAAATAAAAGAACCATCACGAAGCTTACGAAAATACACACAATGATCAAAATGACTCCTGATATATTTCTGCGCTGTCATAAACCGACCAAATCGCTTGTACCTCTGTCTTGGAGACTGCTTCAAACCATACAGCGACTTTTTCAGTTTGCAAACACAATTTTCTCTACCAGTAATTTTAAATCCATCTGGCTAAGTCAAATAAATTTCCTCCTCCAAATCACCATGCAAGAAAGCAGTTTTGACATCGAGTTGGGCCAACTCAAGATCAAACTGTGCAACCAAAGCTAGCAAAATTCGAATAGAAGAATGCTTAACAACTGGAGAGAATACCTCATTGTAGTCTATCCCTTCCTTTTGCGCATAGCCTTTAGCCACCAACCTAGCCTTGAATCTCACTCTATCTTTCCCTTGAGAACCTTCCTTCTTAGCATATACCCACTTGCAACCAATTGCCTTCTTTCCATTTGGAAGCTGTACCAACTCCCAAGTCTGATTCTTATGCAGCGACTCCATCTCCTCATCCATTGCCTTTTTCCACTGTACACTTTCTGAATTCTGTGAGGCTTCTCTGTATGTCAATGGAATATCATCATCCACAACTAGAAGTGCATAAGCCACCATGTCAGTAAATCTAGCAGGTTTCCGAATTTCTCTTCTCGATCTACTAACTGCAATAAATTCTAATTGTTGTGGAATTTCTTGTGCATGTGCCTCCACCACATCTGAGTCTGAGTCCTCATTAATTTGATCAACAACATCAATTGTCTGAACAGTTTTCTTTGTAACCACTGGAGCTTCTAACTCCACCTGCTGCGAAGTACCCAAATTCATATTCTCTTTCTGAGTATTTTTCTGCTTCTGCTTATTCAACATCCCAGACTCATCAAAAGTAACATCCCTACTCAGAATAAGTTTCTTCAATTCGGGACACCACAATCTATATCCCTTCACACGTGTGCTAAAGCCCAAAAATATAGTTTTCTTGGCTTTAGGATCCAATTTAGTTTCCTTCACATGAAAATATGCAGGATAACCAAATACATGTAATTTATCATAATCTGTAGCAGGTTTTCCATACCATACCTCTAAAGGTGCTTTTCCATCATTCGCAGCGGCAGGCAATCTATTGATAAGATGGCATGCATATGTCACAGCTTCAACCCAAAATGCTTTGCCCAATCCAGAGTCGAGCAACATACATCTCACTTTCTCCAGCAAAGTACGATTCATGCGTTCTGCCACCCCATTCTGCTGCGGTGTATTTCTCACTGTGAAGTGTCTGACTATTTCTTCATCTTGGCATACTTTAAAGAATGGATCTGACTTGTACTCACCACCATTGTCTGACCTAAGCCTCCTGATTTTCCTTCCTGTCTGAGTGTCAATCATTTTCTTCCAATTCAGAAACACATCCAAAACTTCATATTTATGCCGCATAGTGTACACCCAAACTCTCTTGGAATAATCATCAACAAAAGACACAAACCAATGCTTACCTCCCAAAGATGCAACCTTAGAAGGTCCCCACACATCTGTGTGAACATAATCAAGAGTCCCCTTTGTGCAATAAATTGCAGTGTCAAACTTCGCTCTAGTCTGCTTACCTGAAGTACACTGCTCACAAAATCCCAATTTTCCTGTCTTGGCGCCCTTCAACAGACCTTGCTTTATTAATCCTTGCAAAGCCTTCTCACTAGTATGCCCTAAGCGCATGTGCCAAAGTTTGGAAGTATCAGATCCACTACCCTCTGAACAATCAGAAACGGCGATTCTCCTTGTGACTGTACTCCCATCCCAAAAATATAAATTACCCTTTCGAGTACCTATCAATACAACGAGCGCACCACGTACCACTTTGAGGACTCCACCTTCCATAGTAATTTTGTAGCCCTTTGAATCAAAAGTTCCCAATGAGATGAGATTTTTCTTCAAATCCGGTACATACCGAACATCTGTCAAAACTCTAATTGTTCCATCATGCAACTTCAAACGAATGTTTCCTATCCCTTCTGTTTTACAGGCATTATCATTACCCGTTAAAACAACTCCACCATCTAACTCCTGAAAGCTAGAAAATAATTCCTTGTTGGGACACATATGATAAGAACACCCCGAATCCAAAATCCACTCATCTTAATGGCCAACTAATGATGAAACAGTCAAAGCTAAATCTCCATCCCCAGCATCCACACGTGCTACATTTGCATTTGAACCCTTATTAATTTTATTTTGCAGTTTTGGACAATCCTTCTTCTGATGCCCTTTGTTGTGACAGAAAGCACACTCATCCTTTGTAGGAATTTTTCTATCAGACGATGCGCCTCTCGTCTTAGAACGAGACTTACCCCATCTGCCAAATTTTCTGTCCTCACTCCTACCCCTTGCTGTCAAAGCCTCTGATGGTAAATCCCTATGAACCAGTTGGTCCTTCTTCCGATACTCATTATTCATCAAAGCATTAGACACATCATCATATTTAATTGTATCTTTCCCATACAACAAAGTAGTAGTCAATGATCATATGAATCAGGCAAGGAATTTAATAATGATAAGGCTTTATCTTCATCCGAAATTTCAACATCTAAATTTTGCAAATCAGCAAGAATTTTATTCAAACCATTCAAGTGCTCAGTTATCGAAATACCTTGCTTGTAGTTGAAACGGAAGAGCTTCTTTTTCAAATAGAGCCGATTTTCCATGCTCTTAGTCATGTATTTGTCCTCCAATTTTTTCTACAATTGCTTTGCCGAAGTCTCCCTCATAATAAAGTATTTTTGATCCTTAGTAAGACAAAGCCTAATCGTGCCGCAAGCTTGACGATTGATCTTCACCCAATCCTTCTCATCCAAATCAGCGGGTTTATCATCTAAAGCGATATCTAACTCTTGTTAAGTTAGAACATCCAAAACTTTGCACTGCCACATGCCGAAGTTATTTGTTCCATCAAATTTTTCAACTTCGAATTTTGCATTCGAAACCATAGTTCTAACCGTTGACGAAGTGCTTGTAGACAAATTTTTCTGTGACGAAACTTCTGAACTTGATTCCGCCATTAATCAGATCCACACCCAAATACGAACGATCAACAGATCCAACTCCTAGGCCGAAACCTAAGCTTTGATACCAGTTTGTTGTGCGGAAGCACAATAAACAAACAATTTCTATGGTGGTGGAAGTGATTAATCAAACAAAACAAGTGAATCCATCCAAGCACAAAAATAAACAAACACACGAAGAAAAGGAGACACAAGATTTACGTGGTTCGGCAAAATGCCTACGTCCACAGGCGGCGATGATCAATCCACTATGTGTTCAAGAGAATACAAGAGTAAGAATACTCACAAAATCTCTAGATCCCCTTTACACCCAATGACAGCTCTCAAGTGGCTCTCCTTGCATAAGGATGAAACCCTAAAAATAACCCCTTATATAAAGTGGGTTATAACATAAGTGAGCGGGTCGGGTTGGGTCAAAAAAGACCCAACTTAACAAAATGGATTAAAAGAGAATTAAAGACAAATTTTAACAAAAAGATAAGATAACACAATTACTCATTTGATCGCCAGGATAATCTAGGGTCATTGCTGATATTTTCATGGAGTCGATTTTGTGTTTTGTTCGATCAAACACACACCGGAAATTGTCATAATGGAGCCAACAATCCCTGACCTGATTGAGATGCTGCCCTGTGGCCGCATCATCACCCGTGCCTACTGCAATTGCATTGAAAACCGAAATTATGAAGATTCTTTTTTTTTTTTTTTCTTTTTTGTTTAAATAAAAATGTTCATGTGCTGAATAACTCTTATGTGCACTGGCACGACATTAAAAGTTGTTCTTAAAAAAATCCATATAGCTATAACTCTACGAGTGGGTATGGAACATAAATTAAGCTGCAATGTTGGGTCTTTACCTAAAATTTCCCACTTCCCCACCACACCCCCCCCCCCAAAAAAAAAAAAAAAAAAAAAAAGCTTCTTGGGTCTTTTGTGAACGGTATTCTCAAAAGGTTCTCAAGTATTTTTTTTTGGGAATTTTTGTTAGGAAACCCAACACTAGAATGGAATTAAAAAACATAAACTCCGTATTCATTTATATTTATGGTTACAAGTGGCATCATGGCTTGTTTTTGTGACTTACGGAGTCCTATGGTACACAAGAAGTCAAGAGTTAAAAGCTAGGAGAGTTGTTAATTAATGTGCTGTTATATTTCTCCAATTGCTCTGTTTTGATTTATTCTATATAACTATGGTTAGTGTGCTAAGCTACTGTGGTTAAGTTAGACTTGCATTGGGTCATGTAAGTATTTAAAAGGGCTTATTGAATCTGCTGAAGTTGAAAGAAGGAGATCAAATCTTTTGATGTCCCTTCCTCTTCCATTTACCCTCTGTTTTCATACTTGGTTTTTCTAGATCTGATTTCTCTGTTTTTCTGAAGCTATTATCCATTCTTTTATCATCAATCACGTGTCAAAAACCAGCAAGAGTCTACTAGCTAGCTTCGGCATATGCAGCATAGAGATAAATAAACTAACACAAATTAACAATATAGACAGTAAAAAGAAAAAGGGAAAAGAAAAACGCAGGGCTTGTAGCTAATGAACAGAGCTTCACAAGCATGTAGTCATGATCGAACTGACCTTTGCTATCTCAATCTCCCTTAAAGAATCTTAGTTCGAGGACAGTTGCAAATCGATTCATTGCGTTGATATGTCAGGGCTTAGGAGAGAAGGCAGTGAAGCAAGTCTGAACAGCAGTTAAAGAAAAAAGGACCAATGCACCCAAGACAGCCAAGTAAGTCCAGGGGTTCTTAAGATGGTCGCGAAACCCTTCAACCACCCACAAAACGAACCAGATTTTTCTCCTGAAACCAAAGTGGCATTGGATCTGGTTTTTGATAACATTAATGTCATGTTTGTTTAGTTGGAATGGAATGGATGGAATGGAATCTCATTCCGATTCATTCCGAACAACATGTTTGGATAAGGTAATTAAATGGGAATGGAATCAAACAGTAGTAGTAAATTATAATGATATTTATTTTATAATATTTATTTTAATCTCATTTCATTCCAGACTATTTTGAACATGGAATGAGATTCCATTCCTATCCATTCCATTCCAACCAAACAAACATGGCCTAAAAGTATCAGTTATTGACCCCAAGTCAGCACCTATTTCATTGAAGAGTTTGGCCACCTCCTCGTCACTGCAAAGGCGTTTGTCAAGTATTCCTCCAGTTCTCAGCTCCTTAACATCATCGACATGATCAATGAGTAAATCTAGCCATATGTAAGGGGTGAACCAGCTGGGGTCATCCATAGCCGCTTCATACGCTATCAGGTTCAAGAACATTGGCTTTGTTGCGCTATCAATGATCAGGTGAGGAAGTGTTAAACAGCCGCAGATGGAAAATTTACGTCCTTTATCTAACCTGTCTTATTACGCCTCAACTTAATTCCGGCTTCAACGAGCTCCTTGACACCACGGAACGAGTGAATTTTATTTGAAGTTTCAGGACGCCCAGGCTGAGAAATAGTGCCACTATGTGTGATAGAATTGCCCAGGAGTCTTGTCCGTTGAAAATGAAAGAGATGATCAGAAGTCACATTTTGAGGTGATTTGTCTTTCTCTGCCGTTGATCCGTCGGTAACAAGTAAATAACTTCAAGTTACAAAGGTAGGTTATTTTTATAACTCTTTGTATCCCAAAATATTTGTCTATTTTGAAAAGTCAAATTATAATTATAATTATTTTTTTTACCTTTTTATATTATCTCTTATTATTTTAATAATTACTTTCAAAACAAAACCCAATACCAAATAAGAAATGATATTTTTAGAAAGATGGAGTTTAATAAAAGGATGATGAAGGTAATGACAGATAATTTTTCTTAAAGTGTTATTTATTTTTTTTTTTTGTGGTCAAATTTGACTGATTTTTGTTGAACGGAGGGAGTATATGTTTATTTTCTTAATACTGAACTTGTACATGCCAATATTTCACAAGAAAATATATCATGGTTATGTAAGACTATCATTTGATTCCTTCAATATTAATTTATTGAGATTGGTGAATCTTGGGAGATTTGGAAATGGAGCTTCCCTTTGATCGAGCTACATGCATGTAATTTTTGCGACATTGATTTTTTGGAGAAGTGTTGGATGCATGCTAAAGATCGGCCAGCGGAGCATGGTCTGTCCAGTAAACCAAGGCTACTACCAGTTTCCAAGGCATAAGGCTAGGCTTAGTAGGAGATGGAGAGAGTAGAGGCCTCTCTCGTTGCAACTGTTCTAACTTGGAAGATCGACTAGACCTTTAATAGTGGTAACTATTGGTATTTGGACATTAATAGTAAAATATATTTGATTGCTTTCATAGGCATCATTGCTGAAAGACTGTTTTTTTTTTTTTTTTTTTTTTTGGCTAAGTATTGCTGAAAGATTGTTGAAGCAAAGAAATAACGTTGGCATCTATATAAATAAAATATATATAGTTTATTATTATTTTTAAGATTTGAAGCTTGTCGGCCATGGTTCATGCTCCTTTTATTCATTTTATTTTCAAAATCAGAAATTTGCACTCAGTAACAAACTTTATTCCTACAACAGTAGAAATTTGCTGACACCGACCGTGTCTCATATGGTAGAGATTTAACCATAAATTTGTAGGATCTAACTGCTAGAATCTAGAACACCCAAAAAATATAGATGGTGAAAGAGTGGCGTACCTTACATGGCCATGATGCTGAAAATCTATATGAACCTTGATCTCTGCAGAAAAAACTACAGTGTAGGTCTTTCTTTCCTTCTCCTTTCTTTATGGCTTTTCAATGGGATTGGCCGAATTTTATGTATGAGAGAGGAGAGGGACCTGCCTTAATATATAGAGAGTTAGTTACCTAATAGAGCCCTTCCCATCATAGACTCTAATTAGGAATCCCAAGCCTACACAAACTATACCACATCACATAACATGATTCGACGTTATTAAGGTGCACCATAACCCAATGAATCCATATGATCACAACCGTTATATATTGGGTATTACTAGCACTTCTATTTTAGACCATATCACCAACCCGTTTTTCACAAACCAAAACATAACACTTAATCAATGGAAGCCCACATATGGTAAAACGTTTACATTCTCCCACTTGGGCAACATTGATTTTAAGCATGAGATTAAAACCCCTTTAATTTTGAAAATGCCTCTCGGGTTGATATAAACTTAATGGCGCTGTATGGTCCAAAACGAAAAACACCTTTCATGTTATAACTTAAAAAGACCACAAACACGAATCATGGAAGTCATTACATTTTCGAACAACATAAGACCACTCCATAGTTACAAATGCTAGAAATCTCATTGAATTGAACACCAACAAATGTGGTCAAGTGTAGTGTGAAATTAGCACCCTTTATGTGATCATTATGTACTAATTATCACATCGGTCCTCTTTATAGTTTCTCATGAAACTCCTTTATGCTTTCAAAAATTGAAGCTATATTATCCATGTCTCAAACAAGACTCTTATATCTTATTACTTACAAATGTCAAAAGATATAAGTCTCTTTCGGCATCCACCATGCTTCAACATAAACATTTATATCTTGAGCTTTCTTTAAGTGATATCACAACATCATAACTTTATGTGCACAAATAAATATAATAACATGTTTATGCATGCAAAAGGTATTTATTCATTTATTTATTAAATGACTATAACCAAAAACCTTTATGGGTTGCATACATACCTCGAAAAGGGATCAAGTCATAATATAGTCCTTTACAAAACTAGACTCCCACTAACCAAACACATTAAAAGAGCTAACTACACCCATGTTATCAACATGTTTCTTAAAGACACTAGGTGCAAGCCCTTTGGTTAATGGATTTGCAATCATTGCTTCTGTAGATATATGTTCTATCACTGTTTGCTTATTTTTAACACTCTCTCTGACTGTAAGATATTTAACAACCATATGCTTGAATCCACTTGAACTCTTATTGTTCTTAGAAAGAACACTGCTGCACTATTATCATAAAACATCTTTAATGGTGCTTGAATGGAATCAATTACTTGAAGTGATAAAATAAAATTCTGCAACCAGGTAGCTTGCAATGTGGCCTCATAACATGCAACAAACTCTACTTGCATAGTGGAAGTAGCTAGAATAGTTTGTTTCACACTTTTCCATGAAATAGCACCCCTATCTAACATGAAAACATAACCAAAGGTCGACTTTAAATCAGCTGTGCATCTAGCATAATCTGAGTCCGTATAACCAATCACCTCAAAGTGATCTACGTGACGATAAAGAAGCATGAAGTCTTTGGTCTTTTGTAGATAATGCATCACCTTTTTGGCCGCCCTCCATTGCTCTTGGCCTGAATTTGCTTGAAAGCTACCAAGAACATCAACAGCATACACAATATCTAGTTTAGTGCAAACTTGAGCATACATCAAACTTCTAACAACAGATGCACAATGAACACTTTTCATGGACATATTATCAATCTCATTACTAGGGCACTGAGTCTCGTTAAGTTTATCACCCTTAACTACTAGAACTTCACCTGGCACACAATTAAGCATCCCAAATCTGCTAAGAACTCGATTAATATATGCTCTTTGTGACAGACACAACATCTTACAAGATCTATCTCTGTGGATCTCTATCCCAAGCACACAGGAAGCCTCTCTAACATCCTTCATCTCAAAAGTCTTGGATAACATATGCTTAGTTTCATCTAGAAGACCTAGATCATTACTAACAAGTAGAATATCATCAACATGTTGGAATTTGTCTTTAATTCTACTTTTAACCCATTATGTTAAGTTGGGTCTTTTTTACCCAACCCGACCCACTTACTTATGTTATAACCCACTTTATATAAGGAGTTGTTTTTAGGGTTTCATCCTAATGAAAGGAGAGCCACTTGGGAGCCGTCATTGGGTGTAAAGGGGATCTAGGGATTTTGTGAGTATTCTTACTCTTGTATTCTTTTGAACACATAGTGGATTGAGCATCACTGCCCATGGATGTAGGTATTTTGCCGAACCACGTAAATCTTGTGTCTCTTTTTCTTTGTGTGTTTGTTTATTTTTGTGTTTGGATAGATTCACTTGTTTTTGTTTGATTAATCATTTCCACCACCATAAAAATTGTTTATTTATCGCGCTTCCGCATAACAAACTAGCATCAGAGCTTGGGTTTCAACCTAGGAGTTGGATCTGTTGATCATTCGTATTTGGGTGTGGATCTGATTAATGACGGAATTGAGTTCAAAAGTTTCATCACAGAAAAATTTGTCTATAAGCACTTCGTCAACGGTTAGAACTATAGTTTCAAATGCAAAATTTGAAGTTGAAAAATTTGATGGAACAAATAACTTCGGCATGTGGCAGTGCGAAGTTTTGGATGTTCTGACTCAACAAGAGTTAGATATCGCTTTGGATGATAAACCTATAGATTTGGATAAGAAGGATTGGGTGAAGATCAATCGTCAAGCTTGCGGCACGACTAGACTTTGTCTTGCTAAGGATTAAAAATATTTTGTCATGAGAGAGACTTTGGCTAAGCAATTGTGGAAAAAATTGGAGGACAAATACATGACCAAGAGTATGGAAAATCGACTCTATTTGAAGAAGAAGCTCTTCCGTTTCAATTATAAGTAAGGTATTTCAATAACTGAGCACTTGAATGGTTTTAATAAAATTCTTGTTGTTTTGCAAAATTTAGATGTTGAAATTTCGGATGAAGATAAAACCTTATCATTATTAAATTCCTTGCCTGATTTATATGATCATTTGACTACTACTTTGTTGTATGGGAAAGATACAATTAAGTATGATGATGTGTCTAATGCTTTGATGAATAATGAGTATTGGAAGAAGGACCAACTGGTTTATAGGGATTTGCCATCAGAGGCTTTGATAGCAAGGAGTAGGAGTGAGGACAGAAAATTTGGTAGATGGGGTAAGTCTCGTTTTAAGACGAGAGGTGCATCGTCTGATAGAAAAATTCCTGCAAAGGATGAGTGTGCTTTCTATCACAATAAAGGGCATTGGAAGAAGGATTGTCCGAAGCTGCAAAATAAAAATGGTAAGGGTTCAAATGCAAATGTAGCATGTGTGGATGTTGGGGATGAAGATTTTGCTTTTACTGTTTCATCATTGGTTGGCCATTCAGATGAGTGGATTTTGGATTCGAGGTGTTCCTATCATATGTGTCCCAACAGGGAATTGTTTTTTAGCTTTTAGGAGTTAGATGGTGGAATTGTTTTAATGGGTAATAACAATAATGCCTGTAAAATAGAAGGGATAGAAAACATTCGTTTGAAGTTGCATGATGGAATAAGTAGAGTTTTGATAAATGTTCGGTATGCAACGGATTTGAAGAAAAATCTCATCTCATTGGCAACTTTTGATTCAAAGGGTTTCAAAATTACTATGGAAGGTGGAGTCCTCAAAGTGGTACGTGGTGTGCTCGTTGTATTAAAGGCTACTCGAAAGGGTAATTTGTATTTTTTGGATGGGAGTACAGTCACAGGAAGAGTCGCTGTTTCTGACTTTTCAGAGGGCAAAGGATCTGATACTTCTAGACTTTGGCACATGCACTTAGGGCATACTGGTGAGAAGGTTTTGCAGGGATTGATAAAGCAAGGTCTGTTGAAGGGCGCCAAGACAGGAAAATTGGGATTTTGTGAGCAGTGTACTTTGGGTAAGCAGACTAGAGTGAAGTTTGACACTGCAACTCATTGCCCAAAGTAGACTATTGATTATGTTCACACAGATATGTGGGGACCTTCTAAAGTTGCATCTCTAAGAGGTAAGCATTGGTTTGTGTCTTTTGTTGATGATTATTCCAAGAGAGTTTGGGTGTACACTATGCGGCATAAATATGAAGTTTTGGATGTGTTTCTGAATTAGAAGAAAATGATTGAGACTCAAACATGAAGGAAAATCAAGAGGCTCAAGTCAGACAATGGTGGTGAGTACAAATCGGATCCATTCTTCAAAGTATGCCAAGATGAAGAAATAGTTAGACACTTCACAGTCAAAGATACACTGCAGCAGAATGGGGTGGCAGAATGCATAAATCGTACTTTATTGGAGAAAGTGAGATGTCTGTTGCTCGACTCTGGATTGGACAAAGCATTTTGGGCTGAAGCTATGACATATGTATGCTATCTTATCAACAGATTGCATGTAGCTGCAAAAAATGGAAAAAAACCTTTAGAGGTATGGTCTGGAAAACCTGCTACAGATTATGATAAATTGCACGTATTTAGTTGTTTTGCATATTTTCATGTGAAGGAAACTAAATGGGATCCTAGAGTCAAGAAAGCCATATTTTTGGGCTTTAGGGCAGGGGTGGAGGGATATAGACTGTGGTGTCCCAAATTGAAGAAACTTGTTCTGAGCAGGGATGTTATTTTTAATGAGTTTGGGATGTTGAATCAGCAAAAAGAGAAAAATTCTCATAAAGAGAATATGAATATGGGTACTTTGCAGTAGGTGGAGTTAGAAGCTCCAATGGTTACTGTAATGTCCCTACTTTAATTTTGAATTAATTATATTATTTTGGATCCATTAGTGATTGGTTTTGATCACTAATTGGGGATTAAATAATTTTGCTTTGACTTGGTGTTAAAGCTCTAATTATCTTATTTATTTATTATATTATTTTTAGATTGGTCAATTTCAAATTTTGATGATGTGTACATAATTTTATTTTATTTTATTTCGGGTAGGTCAATATTGTTAGTGTTACTTATTAATTTGATATTAATTATCACGTGTTATATACGATAATTATTTTGGAATGTTCTTATTTTAATTGATGTGGGCCCTAAAGTTTGAAAACTTAGTTGGCCTCATGTGTTATTTGACATTAGTGGGATTAAGCACTATTGACTTTCTTATTTTTTATGTGGACCTAGACTTTATGTTATATTTGGGTCTTTATTTTATATTGGGCCCAATATATTTTGGACCTAGTGTTATATTAGTTGTAGTTGGGAGAGCCCAATTAGTAGAACATATGCCCAACTTATGTTTGCATGTTGGACACTTGTCTTAAGGGTAGGGAACTAATATATATAGTGGGTTAATGGCCAAACAGCCCCATTTACTCTCATTTTTTAGATCTGCCTCTTTAGAGAGAGAGAGAGAGAGAGAGAGAGAGAGAGAAAGAGAGAGAGAGAGAAGGGAACAAGAGGAGAAAAGAAGGGGGAGAAGAGGGCCGTGCGGCCCTTGTACAGACACCAAAGGGGGGGTTCTTCCTTCATCAATTTTTCAGCTTTCTTCATCTATTCTCTCATCTTACAAAGGTAGGTACATATTTCTTCTTGGTACATTAAGGATATTGTGAAACATGGAATGTATTTTCTTTATTATGAAGTGATTTTGCAAGATTTTTTATTTTTGGAAAGAAATTTGTATTATGGGTATGAAACCCTCATGTATATTGAAAACCCCTCTTGTATTCCTTGTATATGGGTTAGGTTACATGTGAAAAACTATTTTTATTATGGATTTCAAACATGCAAGATTAGATTCATCAAATTTGGGTTACAAAAATACGATTGGTGATAAAGGGGATGATAAATTGGATTATTATTTACATGCATGGATTTAAATTGAAGTTCTATTCAATTTATTTTCTTGGGATGAGAGTATTATCATGGTTGGATATAAAATTTCAGATCTTTATAGTTCATTTGTTATTCTTGGAAACTATTATGAATTGTTGTGATATTTGGGAGCATTATACATATTTCATTGGCTTGTGATCGTGTTTAATTCAAAATTCTGGGTTGATATTGAGTATATGTACATATATATACACACACAATTGTTTTTGGGGTTTATGGAAGTTTTGAAACTCAATTGATTATTATTAGGGATGATTTTGTGCCACTTAAAACACTATGCGAGTGTGTTAAACAGTGCTAGCAGCACAGACCCATTTTACCGTTTAATTCATAACTTTAGTTCTAGTTATGATTTTGAGGTGAAACGAATTGGATTTTATCACTGACTTGTTGGGCAAACATCCTACCAATTTTCACGCCATATGGTGGCCATTTGGTATTTTTGGTGTAATTATTTCGTGGTGCACCTGGATCTGGAATTTCTGCTGGGCAGCACTAACTTTATATCGAAAATTATTTTTGAATAAGTTTTCCTATGTATTTCTTTACCAAACTTTGAGGTTACAAAGTGTATTCTATATACTTTTAAGTGATATAAGCCTCAAAGGCCATTTCTCTATGAATTGAACCATAAAAATTTATTTGCAAGTGTCACTATTTATTTTCACAAAAATTTCAGATTTGGTCTTTTGACTCGGAATATATTTTCAAACTATAGAAAGTTTGGATAATGGAGATATGATATTTTTCACAATTAACCATTGTGTAAATGTTTCATAGTTTGGAATTACAATTGGTTTGGGACTAAATTTTGAGATTGTGAAGAATGATCTTCTAAACTTTGTTGATGTAAAGGTTTATATTTTGAGTAAAGATATTCAATTGTGCATTATTTGGTTTGGTTATTTAATTTGGATTTTATAAATGGAAATTTAAGTTCATAAATATGTTATTTATAGTTATTTCTCCTCATAATTGTGTTAGGATTATGCCCTAGAGCCAATCATAGAGATGATTGTTTAGGGATTAGGAACAATCAATTGATTTCATTTATGCATGTCACATTTATTATTGATTTAATAAAAGGGCTTATTCTATTATGTTTATATGCATCATTTATATTTACATAATATGTCAATGGAGTTAGAGTTGAGAATATGGAATTACAAAGTGTTGTAATTTTGAGACTGTAAATATATCTCTGTACTAAACTCCTAAATCATTCCCAGTTGAAGGTTCACTATGATGGACAGTAATGAACCATAGGACTAGCACTTGTTAGGTTGACTCTATAGGAGGATAGCTAGTCTCAAGCTATTTGTGTGTAGACACTACAACCAACAAGTGGGTGCCTATTATAAGAATAGGTACACTGAATGTGACCAAAGATATGAGATAAACTGAATGTAGTTTTAACTTGCCTGTTAATCAGTTTCTCATTGTTATAGTGGTACAGGTAATCCTTAAACTTGAGACACCATAGTTATCTTATGCATGTAGCTTTAGAAGTTTGATAACACTAAGTGCAGATCCTAATCAGGGATCTGTAAGGGTGTTCATTGGCCCTACTGCTATGTGTGTGAAGGCATGTGAGTGATCAACAAGGAATTCATCACTCTCAGGAAAAAGATAGTGAATGTCTCATATAGCTTTCATTGAATATAACTCATTAAATCCATGGCCCATGGTAGAATGAATATGGAAAGGAGTTTCCATAAGTTCATTATTTAGTTGATATTAATAAATGAGTATAAAGTAATTAAACTAGGGACTTGACAGACTTCCATGTCCTATTAGTTCAATTAGAGACATTGTATTGATGGAAGGATGTAATTGTAACCTATAAACTATAACAGAAGGGTTCTTTGTAAATGACTATTCACTTCATTAAGGACCACTCCATGAGCCATATGCTAGGTGTTACTCATGGTTAGTAGAAGCCCTAATTGATATAAATGAGTTATAATCAATTAGGGAATTGAAAGGAGTTTCAATTAGACCCTCTAATGGAAAGAGTTCTATTGTGCACACCTCGTGCTATCCCTACTACTTGATGATGTGAACCCAATGGGTCACACACTGATCATGCTAAGAGAGCTTGAATGTCTATGAGAAAAAGGGCATAAGTGAATAAAAGAATTGTTCTTAAGGGGCAAGGTTGTATAAGATACAAATTAGAAGGGTTATTGTGCAATTAAGAGTAATTACACAAAACCCTCTAGAGTTTGGAATCCCTCCTAGGGCCAGCCCTATGTGGAGGCTATATATAGCCTCATGTTATGTGATGACATCATTACAATCACCACTCCTAAGTGCTAGCCAAAATTCCTAGGAGGCTCTCTTTCTTTCTCTCTTCTCCACCTCTAGCAACAACAAGGAAGAAGAAGGAAAGGACTTCAAGTTCAAGCTAGGTGTGGATACCGTTAGAGGCAGTACACTTGGACTGCTCATTCATTGCTGCCCGGAGTTCAAGCTTGGAGCAAAAAGGAGAAGACAAAGCTTGGAGCATAAAGGAGAAGACATTAATCAACTGTAAGTAATTCTTACCCTCTTCTAGTTAGGGTTTGTTTTTTTATTAAGCATAATTGGATTCATAGGATTGGGAATCGTAGGAAAATTTTTATTCTGCCTTTGTATGTTTTTCTCTCTAGTTCGATTTCCAACAAATTTTTGGAACAATTATGTGAGATTATATTCTTGATGTTTATTATGGAAAATAAGTGTAGGTATGCTAAATGTCGGTATAAGACATTACATTGTAAATTATGGGGATATTATATTGATATGAAATTTATTTTGCTAACTATGGAGTTATTAACATGATTGGCATAATCCTACTGCATTGGCATTCATTGTTGGCATAACAATGCATTGAGAAATTGATTTAATAACTACTTGGTAAAAGTATTAAGGGGTTATTGGAGTTGGATTACTGCGGTCACGGGACATCTTGCTATGTTTTCCATTCCATTGGTCCTAGGGTACTGCGGTCCTAGTTAAGGATATCGTGCTGTGTTCCCGAATAGAGGCTACAGTGGTCCCAGGTAGGGATGACATGCTGTGTTGTCCTCTTGGAGGTTGGGTTTAAAATCCTCCGTTTCTGTGCGAAGACTCTTGTGGGAGTGGTCTGGTAATTGAGAAATAATGTAATTGGACATGGAGTCGTATATTGCATGATCATGACATGACATTCATTTACACTAAGTTATGGGTATATAACTTATTGTATTTATTGGTTGTTTATTCAATTAGTTTTTGGATTTTCTTAAGATATTTCTATACGGTTTTATGGGAATACAATAATATGAAAATGATTATGAGTTTATTCTTTGAATCTATGGGTTGTCTTTGATATAGAATTGGACTTGGATATTTTCTATATAGCGTGTATGGGTATTTTTATGTACCTTATGTTTTTAATTGGATTTTTAAAACCTTGATAGACTTTGTAGAAATATATAACCTATTGAACGTTAGCTCACCCCCTAACAGTTTTGGCAGGTTTTTAAAGAAAAAGAAGTTATTTAAGTTGCAGTATTTCGATAAGATATTTATTGGTTCACAAGACATTGTACAAAATGGATCATTGATGTATTTATTTATGATTGAATGTAATTTAATTTCTTCGTGATGTGTATATTATTATTTCAGAATTGTAATAATTAATTTTTGGTTGGGAACCATGTGGAATCTAAGGCAAGCGATGATACCCTATGTAGATGGATGTTTTCAATTTTTCTTTAATATGTTATGGATTTTACTTGGTTAGCTCGTATTACAAACGGGTCATGCCTGATTTTTAGTAAAATAATGGTTAAAAATTATTTTAATCTCACTTACTTATAGATATAAAACCTGTTCTATTTGGAAAAGTCAAATTTCAATTTGTCCTAAAATCAAAAGCTTTATTAAATCAATCCCGTTTTATTATCCTTGATCATGACTCATTAATTTTGGGTTGTGACACTTACAAAGAAGACTGTTCAAACAGTTGATGTTGTTGATTTAGATGATGAAAATTCAGACTCAGATGTAGTGGAGGCATAGGCACAGGAAATTCCACAGCAATTAGAATCTATTGAAACTGGTAGATCAAGAAGAGAAATTCAGAAACCTGCTAGATTTATTGACATGATGACCTATGCACTTCCAGTTGTGGATAATGATATTCCATTGACTTACAGAGAAGTCTTATAGAATTCAGAAAGTGTACAGTGGAAAAAGGCAATGGATGATGAAATGGAGTCGCTGCACAAGAATTAGACTTGGGAGTTGGTATAGCTTCCAAAAGGAAAAAAGGAAACTGGTTGCAAGTGGGTATATGCCAAAAAAGAAGGGTCTCTAGGGAAAGATAGTGTGAGATCCAAGGCTAGGTTGGTGGCTAAAGGCTACATGTAAAAAGAAGGGATAAACTACAATGGGGTATTCTCTCCATTTATTAAGCACTCTTCTATTCGAATTTGCTAGCTTTGGTTGCACAATTTGATCTTGAGTTGGCCCAACTCGATATCAAAACTACTTTCTTGCATGGTGATTTGGAAGAAGAAATTTATATCACTCAGCCAGATGGATTTAAAATTGCTGGTAAAGCAAATTGTGCTTGCAAACTGAAAAAGCCGTTGTATGGTTTGAAGCAGTCTCTAAGACAGTGGTACAAGTGATTTGACCGGTTTATGATAGGGCAGAAATATACTAGGAGTCATTTTGATCATTGTATGTATTTTCGTAAGCTTTGTGATGCCTCTTTTATTTATTTGCTCTTATATGTAGATGATATGCTTATTGCATCTAAGAGCAAGGTGGAGATAGACAGGTTGAAGACTCAGTTGAGTAATGAATTTGAAATGAAAGATCTTGGTTAAGTCTGGAAATCAAGAGAGATAGAGTGAAGGGCACAGTTTGTCTGTCACAAGCACAGTACTTTAAGAAAGTTTTGTAGAGGTTTGATATAGATGGCAAAACAAAATCAGTTAGTATACCTTTGATCCCTTATTTTAAGCTTTCTGCTTTGATGTCTCCGCGCACAGATGATGAATGTAAGTACATGGCTCAAATTCCATATGCAAACGCAGTTGGTGCTTTGATGTATGCTATGGTGTGCACAAGACTTGATATTTCACACGTTGTTAGTATGGTTAGTCGGTATATGCATGATACGAGTAAGGGCATTGGTAGGCAGGGAAGTGGGTTTTGCGATACATACAAGGTACAATGGATGTTGGTTTGATGTTTGAGAGAGATGACAGACTTGGTTAGCATATGGTTGGTTATGTGGATTTAGATTAGGCTGGTGATTTGGATAAACGTCAGTCTACTACAAGGTATGTGTTTACTCTTGCAAAGGGACCGGTGAGTTGGAGGTCTACATTGCAATCAACAGTTGCTTTGTCTACTATAGAAGTAGAGTACACAGCGGTGACAGAGGCCATTAAAGAGGCCATTTGGCTACATGGGTTGGTTGAGGCCATTAAGGAGGCCATTTGGCTACATATATGGGTTGGTTGAGGACTTGGGGATTGTTTAGAAGCACGTTGAGGTCTACTACGATAGTCAAAGTGCAATTTATTTAGCAAAGAACTAAGTTCATCATGCTCGGACTAAACATATTGATCTCCGTTTCCATTTTGTTCATGAAGTTGTGAACGAGGAAAGGACATTATCCTTTAGAAGATTGGGACTACAGATAACTTTGCAGATATGTTGACTAAGGTGGTGACTGGGGTCAAGTTCAAACACTGTTTGGACTTAGTCAACATCTCTCACATTTGAGCACCTACGGGTGTATGGTGCCTGAGGGCGCATTTGGAGGCAGTGATGATTTGTTTGCTTTGTTTGGATGGTTTGGTTGAATTCAAACCAAGGTGGAGATTTGTTGGAATTTGTCTTTAATTCTACTTTTAACTCATTATGCTAAGTTGGGCCTTTTTTACCCAACTCGATCCGCTCACTTATGTTATAACCCACTTTATATAAAGGGTTGTTTTTAGGGTTTTATCCTAATGAAAGGAGAGCCATTTAGGAGCCGTTGGGTGTAAAGGGGATCTAGGGATTTTATGAGTATTCTTATTCTTGTATTCTTTTGAACACATAGTGGATTGATCATCGCCGCCTGTGGACGTAGGTAGCTTGTCGAACCATGTAAATCTTGTGTCTCATTTTCTTTATGTGTTTGTTTATTTTTGTGTTTGGATTGATTCACTTGTATTTGTTTGATTAATCACTTCCACCACCATAAAAATTGTTTGTTTATCTTGCTTCCTCACAACACAATATACAAGACAAGAATTGCAAACTTGCTCCTACTGACCTTAAGTTATATACACTAATCAACTGGGTTTTCAACAAACCCCAAAGATGTCACAACTTCATCAAACTTCAAATACCACTGACGAGAAGCTTGCTTAAGACCATAAATAGATTTCTTCCATTTGCAAACCATATGCTCCTTCCCTTTAACTTAAAAACCTTCATGTTGTAGCAGATAAACTTCTTTTAAAAGATCACCATTTAAGAAAGCTGTCTTCACATCCATTTGATGAAGCTCTAAATCGAAATGAGCCACCAAAGCCATAACAATTCTAAAAGAATCCTTTGAAAAAACTGGAGAAAGAGTATCACTATAATCAATACCCTCTCTTTGAGTGAAGCCTTTTGCAACTAGTCTAGCCTTGTACCGTTCCATGTTGCCCTTGGAATCTTTCTTTGTTTTATACACCCACTTGCACCCAATGGGCTTGAAACCCTTAGGTAATTCAACAAGTTCCCATACCCCATTGCTGTCCATAGAATGCAATTAATCTTCCATCGCATCAAGCCATTGACTAGATTGATCAGAATGGACTGCTTGTTTAAAAGAAACAGGATCAACTCTATGACCTACGTCAAAATCAGCTTCATGTAGATAGACAACAAAATCATCAGACAAAGCAGGCCTTCTTTCCCTTTGAGATCTCCTTATTGGTCTCTCTTTAACAGGTTGAATAGGTTGTGTAATTGGAACAGTTGGTTCTTTCATATGTTGTTGCTCTACCTCTACCCTATCCAGAGGTAGTGTCACAACCCTTTCTTGCACAATTGGAATAGGAACTAGGCGCTCCTCCTAAAAAGCAAAATCTCTAACTTTTGTGCCATCAGTATTACCAACATCTAATTCTAAGAATTTTTCAGTAATGGACTCAACAATCCTTGTGCCATGTGTAGGACAATAGAACCTATAAACCTTAGAGCCTTCAGGGTACCCAATAAAGTAACCAGGAGTAGTCCTAGGATCTAATTTTCTCTCTAAAGGATTATAAATCCTAACCTTTGTAGGACAACCCCAAATACGTAAATGGGACAAACTAGGCTTTCTACCATCAAAAAGTTCAAAGGGAGTCTTACAGACAGCTTTACTAGGAACTCTATTCAAAATATAGATAGCTGTTTTTAAAGCCTCACCCTATAAAGATTCTGGTAGATTACACCTACTCATCATGCTCCTAACCATAACCTTGAGAGTACGATTACGTCTCTCAGCCACACCATTTTGCTCGGGAATACCAGGCATAGTATATTGACCCACAATACCACATTCTTGTAAATATTTTGCAAAAGGTCCCATATTTTGTCCAGATTCATCATATTTACCATTATATTCACCCCCACGGTCAGACTTCATAATTTTGATTTCTTTCCCAATTTGTTTTTGAACCTCAGTTTTAAATATTTTAAATTTTTTAAGTGCACTAGATTTATCTGAAATGAGGTATACATAACCATATCGAGAGAGATCATCAATGAAGGTAATAAAATATCTATGGCTAGACAAGGTAGGAACAGGCATGGGTCCACTAATATGTCAGTGTGAATAATTTCTAAAAAATTTCTACTACGAGTCAAACCCTTTCTCTTGGTCTTGGTCAATTTTCCCCTAATATAGTCCACATAAGTGTTTAAGTCCTCAAAATTAAGTGAGGGTAAAATGTCATTTCTAACTAACTTGACAATCCTTTCTTTTGAGATATGTCCCAAACACCTATGCCAAAGCATTAACGAATGATTATTAATTAGGGGTCGTTTAATGCCAACATTTTCAACATTCAAGGAAGAAAACTAGTTATTAGAAACAACATTTACTTTATAAAGGCCATCACACAAAAAACCATTACCAACCACAAATAAAATTATGAATTAACTGAAAAATACCATTAGTAAAATGAAAAGAATAACCACACTTGCCAAGTTTAGAAACTGAACCAAATTCCGCCTCATGGACAGTACATAGACTGTATCTTCTAAAATAAGGGAAAAACCAGAATCTAACTATAACCTAATAACTCCTATAAACTCAACTTCGACCTGGACACCATTGCCTACAAATAGTTTCACTTCATCTCTACTTGGCTTCTGTCTGCTTATGAACCCTGCAAAGAATTTGAAACATGGATAGATGCCCCAGTGTCAATCTACTAGGAATCTAAAGGAACATCAACTAAATTGGATTCAAAGCAGACAAAAGCAAGTGAGTTACCTCCTTATTCCTTCTTCTTATCTAACGATCTCTTAAACTTTCGGCAGTCAACCTTCTAATAACCCTTTCTACCACAAAAGAAACACTTCCCATTTTTCTTTATGTCAGGTTTATGACCTTCTCCAGTTTTATTCTGACCAAACTTCTTATTATTATGGAACTTTGACTTATTACCATTTGTGGGTCCCTTGCTAGGTGGTGGCTGATAGGCAAAATTCGCACTCTCACTTTTCTCACGACAAATCCTTTCCTCTTCTTAAGCACAAATAGAAATAAGTTCATTCACATCCCATTTGGCTCGATTGCTGTGCATTATAGGCTACCTTGAGATGATTGAATTGCACAAGGAGAGAACTGAGAACATGATGAAGAAGAAAAGCATCAGCTATGGGTACATCCAATGCCTTAAGTTTAGATGCAACACTAATCATCCCCAAGATGTACCCTCTAACCCCACCAATGTTATCATATTTCATGCTCATTAGTTTCTCCATTAGGTCCCCAGTCTTAGCCTTATCAGACTCTAGGTACTTTTGTCCTATGGCATTCAAGAATTGTTTAGCATTATCACACTCAACTACTACTCCACGGATGGTATCAGATATGGACCTCTTCATAATCATAAGGCTTAAACAATTAGCCCTTTCCCATTTCTCACATTTGGCCTTTTGCACGGCAGGAGTCTCATCAGTGGGCTGAGGAGGCTCATCCTCCCTCAAAGCCAAATCCAAATCCATCAAACCAAGAGTAATTTCAATATCTTGTTTCCATTTTTTAAAGTTGGATCCAATCAAAGTTTTGATAGCAGACAATTAACTAGTAATAGCGGAAGCATTCAAAATTGTAGAAGCAACATAAAAATTTAACTTAATTACACATAGAGCGTGTATATAGATGGGTAGCACAATTTCAATCCAGTCAATTTGGGCGATTGAATGAATTTAACCCGAGAATAAACTTGAAAACCTTAATAAGTATTATTTTGGATTGAGTCTATTAAAACACCGTTGTATAATTCCCTTTGGTAGAAAATAAAAGATAATAGTAAACCTCATTTAGCCTTTATCACAAAGCCAGCCAACGTGGATAACACAAGTCTTTGATGAGTTCAACACCTTCAGGTTGAAGAACACTCTAAATCGGTGTACCCTTATTGACTACTTTATGCCATCCCTAAATTAAAACAGACAATGAACTCCTTTGGGTTGAACATTGTAAGCAATAATTAAAACGTGCAATGCTATCCCTCATAAAACTCCTTGAATGAGACAATCTCATAGATTTTCCATGAATGGGTCAATTTGGCAGCTACCACCCACTTCTAACCTAACAAAATTTTCCCAAATAGAGATAGACCTTTAATACCCATTAATATGTCTCAATCAATAATTAAAACATGCAGACTTTTCAAAAATTTAACCATATTTGCAAATCAAAGATTGAAACATAACCACATAAGCAATATGTAAATTAACTATGAAAATCAGCCAATGAGAACTAGTATACTAATTCAGATCCATAATTTATATATTAATTATGTGAACATAAATCAAAAATATATTTAGTCCCAAAAATATTATTAAGGAAGAGTGCATACACTATTTGAAATTATAAGAGTTACATGTCAATTAACTAGAATTTCACGTCAAATAAATTGCAAAGCAATTAAATAATAATTCCTTGAAAATTTATTGCATCATATTGCATGGAAATCTATGGGTAACACTAGTAAAGATAGAGCACATGTGTGGGGCCCATGGCTTACATTTGCAAAGCAATTAAAATAATTTAAATCAGATGGGCTCAAGTTTGGAGGCAAACCAAAACTCCAATAAGCCACACATGCTAAGCATTGCACGTGAGTGAGAAAAAGGCAACAAGAATTTTGGGTGATGTTCACGGTCCTAGAAGCAGTGGAGGGCCACACACGAGCACACCCCTGAGGTTTCTTCGACCTCTCGCGGTCCAGTAAATAGGTTATGGGTCGCGTGTTTGGGTTGCACCAAAAGGAAAGGTCATATTTTTATGGGTGATTTTACAAATTGATCCATGGAAAATAATTAACCATGAAAATTGTCCTCAAGGAATAGTTATTGGCTTTCCGCACGTGGGCAATACATAAAAATTAAAAAAAAAAAAATCAACTGGTGTATTGTATGGGTTTCGATGAAACCCTATATTCGCGACACTCCATAAATCACAACAAGGAATCGATCACATGTATTCCAAATATCAGACTATTCAATTTGGGGTTCTAGCCCTAACAAATTTATCTCTGATACCACACGATAGAGATTTCACCATAAATTTGTAGGATTTAATTGCTAGAATCTAGAACACCCATAAAACATTGATGGTGAAAGAGTGGCGTACCTGACATGGCCATGATGCTGAAAATCTGTATGAACCTTGATCTCTGTAGAAAAAAACTACAGCGTAGGTCTTCCTCTCCTTCTCCTTCCTCTATGGCTTTTCAATGGGACTGGCCGAATTCTATGTATTAGAGAGGAGAGGGGACTTAGCCTTAATATATAGAGAGTTAGTTACCTAATAGAGTCCTTCCCATCATAGACTCTAATTAAAAACCTTAAGTCTACACAAACTGTATCACATCACATAACATGATCCCACGTTATTAAGGTGCACCATAACCCAATAAATCCGTATGATCACAACCGTTATATATTAGGTATTACCGGCACTTCTATTTTAGACCATATCACCAACCCGTTTTTCGTAAACCAAAACATAACACCTAATCAATGGAAGCCCACATATGAAAAAACTCTTACATCATACACGTACAAAAAAGATTTCCAGATATATTTATCTCAAACACGGTCACTGGCCAGAATAAGGGAAAAAGAAACATCTGTAGTTTACTTATTTGAAACACACCAAAAAAAAAAAAAAAACAAAAAAAAAAGAGAAGAGAAATGATCTGGCATGAGCAATGAGATGAGCCAGATAGGAAAATAGGTCTACAATGATATGTCAATACATTTATTCTCGCAACAAGAAATAAAAAAATTGGTTTCAGTTTCTCGTCTCTTATTGTGTAGCAAGTCTGAAGGATTTTTAGAATACGGGCTTACCATAGGATTCATGATTGTGGGAACATTGTGTAGAAAGTCTGAAGGAAAGTCAGTATAATCACGAAAGTTGCAGCGAAGAAAGCGATCATCGTCCAGGGGGAACTGCAATGATCATGCAAGCCCTTAGCCATCCAAGTATTACATCTGCAAAGGAAGTGCTCCTGGATGCTCTCTTCGACACTTTTATACATCTCAGGGTCTGGCACCAAGTCATTGCTTATCATATTGAAGAGTTTCGCCACTTCTTTGTCACTGCCAAGGAAGTTGAACACTACCTGATCCTCCCGCAGCTCCTTGACGTCGTCGGGATGATCAATGAGTGATTCGAGGAAGCATATGTAAGAGGTGACTTCCAAGCCGTTCACATAGCCTGGACTCATTTCGTCGGCTGCCAAGTTCAAGAACTTGGCTATGGTTGAATTGTCGACAATTATTCGTGGAAGTTTCAGGTACGCATAAAAGTTGAAGCAGGAGCTAGACTCAAAAGAAACATCCGTCACGTAATTTGTGTCGCTAGCCTTCAACTGGATCCCCACTGCTTTAAGCTCCGTGATATTACGGAATGAGCGCCCATCCTCAGTTTTTTTAATGGATTTGCCTCTGGGTCGTGTTGGCTGACAGCAGAGACCACAGAACCATGCTTTCCTGTCTTGTGGGAGTACTGGTCCTCCTGAAATGTCGACGATATGAGAGGTCCCTGTTCATTGTGGCTTGAGTTCCTGGATTGTTACTTTGGTCGGGTTTACGTATGAGTCCTTCTCGAAGAAGGTCGAGCAGATGAGGCGGCTCTTTCATTAATAGTGGTTTTTGATTGTCTGCTTGGTCAGGTGTGTCCTCGAGTCCTTCTATGGTTCGTGTTTCTTGCAGTCTTCGTGGACTCTCAATGTCCATTCGGATGAATGCTTCGATCTCTCGTTTCCAGACCTCATATTCGATTTCTGAGTACATCAACTCCTTTAGGACTCTAAAGGGAAGTTGGTTTTCCAGCAAGAACAAGTCCCGGTGCATGAAAACAACTTCATGATGTTTAATTTTCAAATCCCGGCACAGTGAGTACTGATCATTCACATAGCAATGAATGAAGAATAGTACAGAGCTGCCATCCACGAACAACATCCAGGCAAGCGTCTCGTCGTTGTAATTCTCTGTTGTGTCCTCATCGTAACATTTCCTCAGCCCCTTGATCTTATTGAGAATCTTCTGATACAAAACCGACCAGTCTCTATTATGGAAGAACTTTTCCATGAGTTTATGCTTCAGTTTCTCCCCTGGCTGAAGCTTGACTTTATTATAGTGGTGAGGACCGATTGAGACGACCATTGGTTCAAGATATTTGTTGAGATCCTTGTTACATCGCAGTATGTTTGGAACCTTCTGGATTAGTGTATATGGAGATGAGGATTGGCTTGCATTGACATCTTCACAATTCGATATGGATCTCAGACTCCTCAGTATTTTGGTAAGTACTGCCCCTCTCGGAGGCTCCTCCGGTAGCAGGGGAGTACTCAACTCCTCTTTACAGCAGGCCATCGTAAGTATGCACGTCTGAACAGTTAAGCTGATTTGATTCTATGTTAATAGAGTACGTATATTGGTATTCTATAGCGTTCATATTTTCAGTTTAACAGTACATAGGAGATAAACTAGAGCGGCCTGAAGTACGTACCTAGAATAATTGAGTTTGCATTTATGGTATAAAACATTGTTGGAAATAGTATGCAATTTACAATTTAAGGTATTTTGGGATTGGGGGAGGCTATTGCCACCACAAAAATTCCGTTGCACCTCTCAATTAGCTTACACTTTTTAAGGTTTTATGAAAAATATGAAAGGTTTTCGTGAAAACTAACCGTGTTGTTCACTTGATAACATTATTCTGAACAATTTTGTGATAGAAAGTTTTTTCCAAAATTTGTCATTTAAAAAGATTCTTTTGGCTATTTTTCATGAAATATATATTCTATAAAAATGAAACAAAGATTGTAAATGACCAAAAGGTCCACTTAAATGACAAGTTTTGCAAAAAATTTCTTCTGCAAAATTGTTCAGAATAATGTTTTCTAGTGGATTGTGTGACTAATTTTCATCATAAAATATTAAAACTTGTAAATTAAATGTGGGGTGAAAAGGAATTTTTGTGATGGCAATAGCATGCTTTTTTGGGATTGATCAAGAAATATATATAACCAAAAAAAAAAAAAAGGTATAGAGAATCGTAGAGTGCCTTGTGAATCTGAGAGTTAATCAAGTGGATGTCATTAAGGGTGGATAGCTCATAAAAAGAGGTGTGCAGTGGTGTAACACAATCATTCCAATCATAATATATAATAAAACATTTTTGAGAGAACAAAGTTGTGGGAGCTAGTCCTAAGTAGCTAAGCAAAATAAAAATAGGAAATACTCCATCCGTCCCAATTTGTTTGATAATAATTTTTATTTTGGGAAATCTCAAAATATTTGTTATGTTTCAAAAGCCAGAGCAAATACAATCATTCCAATCATATATGCATAAAAAGAGTTTATGGAGTAGAAATCTCGATTAGAGTGGTTGTAGGGAAGATGTCAAAATCACAAGATTTTCCCATATGATGGTGGCGTATAGGGGAGGGAGGTCTGTTTGGGGTAGTGTTTTTTTTAGCATCTTGCTAAAATTGGATATCTTTCTTGTGTTTAGCTTGGTGTTGTAATTGGGTTGTGGCTCCTGTTTGTGATTGTAATAGCTTGTTTTTTTATTAATAAAAATAGTTTTCTTTTGCCGATAAAAAATAAAAAAAAATAAACAAATAAAAGAAAAATGAAAAAGAAAAGAAAAAGTATATATGTATACCATTGTATTCATTCCTATAGCATGTCTAACCCTTATGTACCAGGAGAATATGCTGTCCACACTACAACAATATAACCGGCATGCAAAGAGCTCAGTTAAACTTGCGCACAGTGTTTAATACTCCACTGAGCATAGTGTTTTAAAGCCTATAGAGCAAAAAACATGAGCGAAGGAAGTAACGATTCTATAGACTTTAGTGGTACTAGCTACACTACTCTAAAAGCCAGGAAATTACCTTATCTTTGGTTTTTTTCCTGATGGGTCAGACCACACAGAACTGTTACTTGCCCAGGTGTTTACATTCATCCAGCACCATCGAAACACATTAATATGAAAGAGGACGAGAGTGAGAGAGAAAATAAACAATGGCAGATAGATCTGAAATTGTAAATCAAGCAAAATGCAGAGAAATGCAAGCCAAATGCAATTCAGAGATAGAGAGGAGTTGACAAGGGAAAGAGAAAGAAAGTACATGTGAAAGATGAGACAAAGAAAGGGTTCATATCGTGTTTAAAGTGTGGCCGTGTAGGTACTACATATATATAGGAACGTCTGTCAAGAATTGACCCCATCTAACAAAATGAAAAGACAGCATCACTTCATCAAACAATGGCCAGTGATTTTTTCCCGACTAGGTTTTTTACGTAATTAGTTTATATCTCTCTATGCATACTTCTATTGCTTATGGTGATTATTTTTATTTATTTGCATGTTTGATTCTCTTGATAAATAGGGATTCTCTCCAAATTGGTGTAGTTGGATAGATAAATATTCAATAAATTTTAAAAGATAAACTATAAGAAAACCCTCCTAATGTTTAACCTTTTTTCATGAAACCCCTTAAAGAAAATTAGGTTGCAATGTGCTCATAGACAATTTATAAATTTATCAATTAACACCATCGATCATTAACTACCATTCATGGAATTAATAGTAGTCACATGATGTTTTTCTATTAATTTCATTAATAGAGATTAATGGTGGCATTAATTGCTAAATTTATAAGTTGTTTGAGGACACATTGCAATCTAATTTTCTTCAGTTGGCTACATGAAAAAGTGCTAAGCATTAGGGGGTTTCTTATAGTTTACCCAATTTTAAATTAACCTATTCACCCCACTTTAGATGCTGAGTGTTTGTATTCGGATTTGGATTTACTCAAGTTGCAGCCATCTACTAGACGCTCAAGTTGACCGTCGATGGTCGCCACGTGGGGGAAAGGCGGATCCAACGGCTTCCCTTGAGGCTGTGCATAACGCCTAACGCCGTTAGGGAGGAATGCCATTCCAAATCCAAACGGCATCGTTTTCACCTGCAAAACAAAGCCAAAATCGTGAAACAAAGCCAAAATCGTGAAAGGGCGGGATTCAGATCTCGATTTGGATTTTCGCCTCTCTCTCTTTCTCTCTCTCTCTCCCTCTCTCTCTCTCTCCCCTCCATTTTCGTTTTCGAATCTGCAGTCAGGCTCCGTTCTCTCCCCTCCCACCGTTCTACTCTCTCTCCCCTCCCTCCGCCGCCGCTGCTTCCTCTGGTTAAACCCAGATTTGGGTTTCGGTTGGTCTGGTTTTTCCGTCCACCACTGGCCGCCGCTGTTGCTGCCCCTGCTGCTGCTGCACTCTCCATTCTCGCCGGCAGTCAGCCCCCCGTGAAGCTTCGACGGTGAGTTAGGGTTTTCAAAATTTCTTTTTTCCCCCTGCCAGTTGGGGTTTTGGGGTTTTTTAGCATAAATGGTGAATTTCATATTTGGGGTTTTCCCCTGCCAGTTGGGGTTTTCGACGGTGAATTTATTTATTTATTTTTTTTTTTTTGCTGCCAGTTAGTCAGTCATTCCCGCCACTGCTGGTGCCGCTGCTCCCGCCGCTGCTGCCCCTGCTGGTGCCACTGCTGCTGCTGCACTCTCCATTCTCGCCGGCAGTCAGCCCCCCGTGAAGCTTCGACGGTGAGTTAGGGTTTTCAAAATTTTTTTTTCCCCCTGCCAGTTGAGGTTTTGGGGTTTTTGAGTATAAAAGGTGAATTTCACCGTCGGATTGCAAGACCCCAACTGGCAGGGAAAAAAAAAAATTTTTTTGGGGCAAATGGGTGGCTGAAATCCGTGAACCCAATCGCAGCGCGCGTCTCTAGTTAGGCACTTTTGACATGGCCCGTGATGCTGCCTTGGCTTATGATGCTGCTGCACGTAAACTCTATGGCTTGAATGCAAAGCTCAATTTGACAGAATTATGCGTCCAGCCCCACTTTCCAAACGACACCCAGGTGGGAAACCAAGCTGAGATGGAGCGGAAGATAGAGAGCGCATGTTCATCAAGCAGGAGCAGCCCACTAGTGAGGGCAAATGATGTAACACCACTTTATTATGACAATAAGCCCATCATGGGTGAGGATGTTGATGATCAAGAAGGGGAATTTGTGGAAAACGAAGAGAAATTTGGGGAGAATGAAGAGGGAAGCGATGGGCCTTGGGGGAATTTGAAGTTGAACTTGCCTAAGTTTGATCAATCCATATGGGCCGAGGCTGCAATGACGACTGATTTTCCTATCATGGAAGACCCGGGGATTTTTGCCAGCAACTTCGTCGAAGGAAATGGATGGGAACTTAAAAGCTTGGTGGAATGAATGATATGATATACACGAATATCTATGTGTCTATACATATATATATAGATCATATATAGCATATACATAGATATATGGATACATAGATATATGTATGTGTAAGCATATATTGTGAATATGACCATGGAGTGTCTGTCCAGCAGAAATGGCCACGAAGCCACTTGGGTTTTTGGGACTCGTGAATGTCGTGGCTCTTTGAAAGCATATGTAAAATATCAACTGCGTGCTTGTACTTTGTAGGCTTTCCCTATGTAATGTAATCTTTATGTATACTTGATATGTGTATGTATGCCTCTTATTTTCTAACTATTGCCGTTACTTTAATTTCCCAAATCCTGAATTTCTCAGCTTTACTTCATGGAAATGCCTTTGAACCCACCGCCGGATCACCCTTATAGGTGGTGGGCCTTACATGTCGATGGGTCCAACGGCACTGCCAACTTTTCGTAGGACAAAATCAACCCTACAAAGGGGTTATTTCCAAGAGTATTTTAGTCTTAAAGGGACATTTTAGTATTATAGTGAACTCGTCTGCGTTTGGATATAAAAGCACGAATGAAGTGGGTATTGCCAACTTTGTATTTTGTTATAAGCCCATGGTTTAGCGGGCTTCAGCCACTGCCAACTTAGAATTTTGCAAGCCCATGGTTTAGAGGGCAATGGACACCGCCCAACTCAGTGTTTTGAAAGCCCGTAGAACAAATGAAAAGCCTGCTGATCAGTCATGTTCCTGGATTCCTTTTATTTTCCTTCATTTTCTTGGAAAATCAGATGGAAGATTGTGTTTTGTTTCATTTTTCCCCTGAAAAAAGAGTTTTCTATCACAAGAAAGGGAGCCTAAGCAGAGACTATTAGCAGGAGCACCAAGTCAAGAAATTTTTCTCTAGGCGATGAAAACACCATGAAGTGCTTCCCTTGAAGTTGGTTTCACTTCAAAAGGTACTGCCATGATGTTAAACATACATAAGATTACTCTTTCCCAAACCCCAAATTTGTGCCTCTCGTTGGACGATAAAAATCATGGATAAGGCAAAATCCCATATTTGCTTTTGCAGCTCCCAATTCACAACAAATATCATGAAACGACTTTTCTTTAAAAATCAATGTAAATTATTTCATGACTTAATGGCACAAACATATCTCCTTTTTTTATTTTATTTTTATTTTATCTTGAAATACGGCTATTCATAAATGATATTACACATTGAAGCAAAGAGAATGCAAAACCGATACAAGACCAATCTCATAACACACATACTTGGTTGCCAATCCTTCCTGATTTCCTCCATCACCAATAGTTATGTAGACGGGCAGATTGGTCGCTTATGGGATCGCACAAACCATTTGTGATATTGTATGCAATATTGGATACGCGTTCCTGTGAAAGATCATCAGGTGTTAGAATCTATATAGTCACAGATTCATTTTCTCAAGAAAAGAATAGCACTTTGGCTCCATTTGTTTCAACTACGGCCATTCCCTCAGGATGAATAGATGTTTTAACCATACTATGTTTATATTGACCAACAGCTTAAACTTGGGCATGGCTAAGCTATAAAATCTAAAGTCTTTACTGGCTTAATTTTGGTCACTAAGATCAAAAACAGGGGACAGAGAAAGAAGTAGAATAACAAAAAATAGACAATGAAAACAGCACATATGGATTATTCAACTTAACTTGTGACAGAAAACAATTGATCAGGATCGAATAGGGAGCTCTCAGATAAACAAAGAAAGTAAGAATGTTCACTTACAGATCGTTCATAGGCGTGAACATGACCAGCAAAGATAACATCAACTTTGTACTCCACAAACCATGGCTCATACATCACTCTCATGGTTTCCCCTTCCATATAATGATGTACATAACTATTATACAATGGAGAATGCATAAGAACAATAAGCCATGGTGTCTCTGTCCTGTTTACCTTGGGTAGCTCGTATTCAAACCATTTGTATTGAGGAGTGTATTTGCCTAGAAAGAAAAGATTCAAGTAGATGTTGGAAACTTCACCATTTATGCTCAAAAACCCCAAAACCCCAACTGGCAGGGGAAAAAAAAAAAAAATTGAAAACCCTAACTCACCGTCGAAGCTTCACGGGGGGCTGACTGCCGGCGAGAATGGAGAGTGCAGCAGCAGCAGCAGCAGCCACAGCGGCAGCAGCAGCGGCGGGAATGGTTGACTAACTGGCAGCAAAAAAAAAAAAAAAAAATGAAATTCACCGTCGAAAACCCCAACTGGCAGGGGAAAACCCCAACTATGAAATTCACCATTTATGCTCAAAAACCCCAAAACTCCAACTGGCAGGGGAAAAAAAAAATTTGAAAACCCTAACTCACCGTCGAAGCTTCACGGGGGGCTGACTGCCGGCGAGAATGGAGAGTGCAGCAGTAGCAGCGGCGGCCGGTGGTGGACGGAAAAACCAGACCAACCGAAACCCAGATCTGGGTTTAACCAGAGGAAGCAGCGGCGGCGGAGGGAGGGGAGAGAGTGGAACGGCGGGAGGGGAGAGAACGGAGCGTGACTGCAGATTCGAAAACGAAAATGGAGGAGAGAGAGAGAGAGGGGCGAAAATCCAAATCGAGATCTGAATCCCGCCCTTTCACGATTTTGGCTTTGTTTTGCAGGTGAAAACGATGCCGTTTGGATTTGGAATGGCATTCCTCCCTAACGGCGTTAGGCGTTATGCACAGCCTCAAGGGGAGCCGTTGGATCCGCTTTTCCCCCACGTGGCGACCATCGACGGTCAACTTGAGCGTCCAGTAGATGGCTGCAACTTGAGTAAATCCAAATCCGTTGTATTCCTTGGCTTGCTATTTATAATCAATTTATTGACAAAATTGCACTTATGGCAAGTTATAGAAGGACTTGACAAAATTGCACTTGTGGCTAGTTATAGAAGGACTTGCCATAGGAGTAGTTATAGAAGGACTTGCCGAGCTGCATAACCTCCTAATTTAGCCATTTAGGACAGCTATGGCATCCTTTATGGCTTCAGGTAGTTAATCCCTCTGAAATTGTACCATTGAACTCTCCCAATTAAGTTTTGTCTCAACCTTGTCTCTCACTCGTAAAAAACAAGCCATATAAGCCCGTTAATAGTGGCTTTCAATTTAATGCTACCAATCATGAACAGGGATCAAAATGAATCATTTCTGAAGGTGCTCTCAGCCGTAGAACCTAAATCTAGTGAAACACATCAAAGAATCTTTTCCATGAAGTAACTTTTAGTACTTGCATTGTTTAGGAAAACATAGCTCATCACTGAGCAAAGTGCCACTGCCAACACCAGTAATGGTGATAGCACCTTCAGAAGCATAGTCATTTCCAATTCACTATTAAATATTTGCACATCAATATATATATATACTAGATATAACACACGTGCGTTGCACGTGAATATTTTTAAATAATATTAGTTATACAAAATAATAAATACATAAAGATTTTATATTAATGAGTCTAAACGGTTTCTCAGAACTATAGGTATTTCGTTTCGAATGATTTTTCACCTATTATGATTATAAATTCATCTATCTAACTTAAAAATTCATCAAAAATCAAACTTATTCTCTAACAATACCATATATATATATATATTATAATTTGCAGTTCTCTAATAGTACTATATATATATATATATATATATATATATATATTATAATTTGCGGAGCAAAACTTACCAAAGAAGGGAGAAGTTGCCATTAACCAGAGAATGAAGAAGTCGCCGTTAATGGAAAAGGTGGAGAGAAGGTTGAAGCTACTCTTGATGAAGAAACAATCCGGCTATTTATTTATTATATAGGAATTATAGTTTCCATTTCTTTTGAATTCCTATTTGTGTTTTATATATTAAGGTATGTGTTTTAGAATTATAGTTTCCATATTCCTATGTATTTCTATTTATTATATAGGAATTATAATTTCCGTTTCCTTTGAATTCCTATTTGTGTATTATATATTAAGGTATGTGTTTTAGAATATATTAAGGTATGCGTTTTAGAATTATAGTTTCATATTACTATATTTCCTATATATGCAGAAGGATGGGTAGTTGTGTATTTAAAAATTAAAATAAGGGTATATTAGTCAATCAAAAGTTTTTTTTACATTCATCTTTTTATAAGTAGTGTATATATCTATATATATATATATATATATATATATATATATATAGATATATAGAAAATCCTATTAAATATTTTCACATCAATATATAGGTTTTAATATTCCAATTTTACCCTTAATTGTACAAAACATCAAAAAAAAGATAAAATACCATGAGAAAAGGTATTTTTGGAAATCCAAATAAGAAAAATATTTGACTTTTTGAATGAGATAATCAGAATCATTTTAGAAAAAAAAAAAAAAAAAAGTACCATTCAAATAATAAAGGGGAGAATATGAAATTTCACTTGAGTCCCGGCCTCCTTACTAGAAAAATATGAAATTTCTGTCAAACAATAATTTAGCAAAAAGAGACTGAAACCAAATTTTTTGTTAGCATTTATTAAGGCTGTCTTTGTGGGAAAGAAACTGAAACCAAACTTTTTAGTTAGAATTTATTAAGGTTGTGTGTGACATAAAGTGAAAAAACTTTTGGGCATTTGTCTAGAAAAATCCTATAGTTTACCAAAAACCTAAAACTCCACCCAATTTTTTTTATAATGTTCAACTAAAACAACAAGGAGCATTTTGGACAACTATACCCCTATTCTCTGGTTACATCTTATTTGAGATGCGTTTGTTTAGAGGGTTTGATGCTCGAGAAAGGGGTTTGATTCCCGCTACCCTCACATTCCGACTTTCCAGTGTTTGGTATGGACACATACCTGGGAAAGCATGATTCCCGCTACCCTCACATTCCCACTTAAACCCCCAAAATCATTCCCATATCCATCGTGGGTTTCATTCCCCACTCCTGGGCATCCCATTTACAATAAATCAATATACCCACCTTGCCCCTCTACCTTACTCAACATTTTTTTGTTTTTGTGTGTAACTATTTTAAATAACTTAAATATTCAAAAAAGTACACAAAAGTTACATGTAATTTGTGTAACAATAATTACATCATTTTATGTAAACAGGAGATTATTGGTGGAAATCAAATAATCTCGTGTGTTAAAAATAGAAAAAAAAAATCAAAAGAAATCATCATATACCATATCCGAATATGGTATTAAATCTACAAAAATCAAGTGATTTCATGAGTTAAAAATGGAATAAAATAAAAATAAATCGCCATAATTATACCATATTCGAATGTGGCCAGTATCAAATTTGTGAAAATCAAGTAATCTCATGCGTTAAAAATTGAAGAAAATAAAAAATTCAAATTGCGACAGCTGTACGGTATCCGAATATGGTACTAAATCTATTATGAGGATAAAATAGCCATTGATTATAAATCTAAAGTGATATTAATTTCATTCAATTTTATACCGTTTATTTAGTTTATGGACTTAAAGCAAAACAAGTTGTTTTTTTGAAAACTAATCCCCTCATTTGTCTTTTAAAACATACTTTTCCCTAATTTCCCCATTTTACCCTATTCACCCCACTTTCGATTCCCACCCCACTTTCGATTCCAAGTGTTTGTATTCCTTGACTTCCTATTTATAATCAATTTAATGACAAAATTGCGCTTTTGCAAGTATAATGATTGTTTGCTATTTGACCAAGTCATCTCTCTCCCTTGCAGGCCTAACGCCCAATGCACCTGGCTAGTTATAGAAGGACAGCCATGGCATCCTTTATGACTTCAGGTAGTTAATCCCTTTGAGATTGCATCATTGAACTCTCCCATGTTTTGCCTCAACCTTCTCTTTCACTCGTAAATAACAAGCCATATAAGCCCGTTTATAGTGGCTTTCAATTAATGCTACCAATCATGAAAAGGGATCAAAATGAATCATTTCTGAAGGTTCTCTCACCCCTGCGCTGTGTTTGGTATGTAGGAATAGAACAAAAAATGGAATGAGAATTCTATTGGTCACAAAAATTGGGATGTTTGGTTGGCCCAAGGAATGGAATGCCAATTCTCTCACATCCGGCTATTCCACCGTTTAATGGAATAGGCATTCCTTCCTTCACATGAAGGAATGCTCATTCCCACATCTCAGTGAATGACCTCTGCCCCATGACCCCACTCCTGACACATCTTATCATCCTTCCCCCTCTCTTTCTCTCAAAAACCAGAGGACTGCTTTCTCTCTCTCTCTCTTCCTCCTTTTCCTTTTCTTTCTCTTTATCTCTCTAAAAAATCAATGGATTGCGAGCCATTAACAGATTGGTGTCGCCGTCGTTGCCTGGCCTCGCCGTCACCATCCCTGTCCCCATCGCCGTCCTTGTCGCCTCGCCGTTGCCGTCCCCTCCTGCAAACACGGCTGAGGCCTCATCGAGCTTGAGAAGTGCTGCTTCACGATGCACAAGCCCACCCCTCCTCCTCGGTCCGACGATTGCCACTACCTCACTGTTATCATAAGGAATTTTGTCAAGGACAATGGCCAGATTTCTCAGATCTACAACCTTGGAGCATTGTGTTGAAATTGGGGGGAATAAAAAAGTGGGTATGAAATTTCAAGCAAACTGAACCCAAGATTATTTGAAGGTAGATGATGACAGTGGTCATAAAAAAATGGGTAATGATATGGATAAATGGGTATGTGATTTTGAAGACGATGGTGAAAAAAAAAATTTGTGTTGTGATTGTGGGTAAATGGGTATGAGATGATGCATGAAGATGATGATAGAATTTTTTTATTTTTATTTTTATTTATTTGTTTTTGTTCTGCTGCTTGATGATAAAGAAAAAAAAATGGGTATATGAGCAAAGGACGATGATGAAGATGATTGTGGAAGATGATAAAAATTATTATTTTAATTGATGTTATTATGGAATGAGAATTCCATTCTTCGCACCAAACAAAGGAATGGAATGGTCACCCCCAATGATCATTCTATTCATTCACTTTCCCATTCCATCCCTATTCTCATTCCACTTCCTTTCCATTCCATTTTAGCGTACCAAACGCAGTCCTAGTGTTAGGGAGAGGATTCAGTGCTGAGTTTGCAAAACTCAGCACGGTGCCGAGCTCATCTCAGCCGTCCATCTCGATTTTGGACGGTTGAGATTGAAAGATAATAAAATTACCAAAATACCCTTATAAAATAACTTTTTTATCTTTCAATCTCAGCCATCCAAAACCAAGATGGACGGCCGAGATGAACTCGGCACCGTGCTGAGTTTTCCAAACTCAACACTGAATCCAAGTCCCTAGTGTTAAACCCAACCAAAATCTAGTGAAACACAACATAATGTTTTCCATCAAGTAACTTTAAATACTTCCATTGATTAGGAAAACATAGCTCATCATTAGTGCCAACACCAGTAATGGTGATGTGTTGGTTTTTTTATTTTTTATTTTATTTTTAAGGGAATTTTGGCCACAAGTCCATAAAGTTAGACTTGTACAGCCACAAGTCTATTATAAAATCTTATGTAACCAAAGGTCCTTCTTAGATATTTTCAGACGATATCATCCCTTCATATTATGTAGCAAAAGGTTCCTCGTAAAAAGTTACATAAATGTAACTGTTTTTTTAAATATTTTTTTTATACATAATTTTATATTCATCATGAGTCTTTTTCCTAATTTCCCCCCCCCCCAAAAAAAAATCAATTAAATCTAGGCAAACATCTACTTGTAATTGAAGTATGTATTAAACCCATAAAAAAATAGTTACATGAAAAAAAATTACCTTTAAGTCAATTGTGACTGAATTTTAGTCACAAAATATTTAAATCTTACAAATTTTTAGTTTTAAACACATCAATTTAACTGATTCAATAGTTACATCTATTAAATTTAATAATTTTGTATGGGAAATTGTACAAAATTGAACCCACATTCAAATAGTTACATGTTTGTTTATTTTAAAACCGATACATGTAAACATGTAATCAATATAACTATTTTTTTTTTATACATAATTTTATTTTCATCATGGATCTTGTTTCGAAAAGCTCAACGAATAGATTTCAAATATATAAATTTTATTGGAAATCGATATCTAAATCAAAAGTTATGTCATTTTAAAATTTGAAAACAAAAAATAACACTTAAGGGTAAACTTGACTTTATGCATTTACCACGGTTACAAAAGTAAACTCATTTTACTTAAAAGTGGACTTATGGCTTCATAAGTTTGCTGCATAGACTTATGCCTCTATAAGTCCTATAAAAATAGACTTTTCGCTAATTTCCCCTATTTTTAATGGGAGGCCTAACCTATCCTACTCCTATCATTCACCCTATCCTCTCTATTCCAAAACCACAAATTAAACCCAAATCACAGCATTGAGAGAAACATATATTTAATAATTTTGAAAATGGAGCTTAAAAATGATGAAATATATATATATATATATATATTTTTGGGGATAATGAGGAAATCCTTTGACAAACTTCGAAATCATATAAGACCTCACAGCTCATATGATTGAACCATAAGAAGTTTAACAGTACTATATTTGAATCTCACTTGAGATTTGGGTAGTTTTGACAGAATTTCCTTCACCTAGGGTATACAAGATGGATGGTTGGCTTCATATTGATATTAATTAATTATTATTAGGTATAACGGTCTCATTTGCCCTATCCCAATGATTGCCTTCATTTACTTTCTCTATTTTTATCTCAAAGGGGATTCATGTATGTTCATACTCCCTCCATTTATAATTGACTATTTCCTAAGACAAAATATGTTTTTTTTTTTTTTTTTTTTTTTTTTAAAATTTATGGAAAACCCTACAAGAAAAAAGTGATAAGGTGGTCAAACAATAATTTATTAGAAAGAGACCGAAACCAAATTTTTTGTTAGCATTTATTAAGACTGTCTTTATGGGAAAGAAACTGAAACCAAACTTTTTTATTAACATTTATTAAGGATGTGTCCTCTTTGTTTTCATAGTGACATAAAGTGAATAAGCTTTTTCTTAGCATTTACTATTAAGGTTTTGTGACCTTGTTGCTCTCTTTACATAGGGACATAAAGTCCAATTTATTTTATCATTATTTTTATTATTATTATTATTTATTTATTGTCATGGATGAGGTAGCTAGAGATTCTTTGAACAAATATTGAGTACATGTAAGATCTCATAATCCCCATGAATTAGGAAAAGATTAAAGCCCACGAGAATCATACAAGTCCTGTATCAACCTTTTCCTTTCCTTTATTCATTGGCTTTTCAAAATTTTCGATAGAAAATGGTTGAATGAGTGGACAAGTATACCAAGTTAGGGGTCTCTGTCTAGCTGAGCTGATCCTGAAGTTAATTACCTGCCAAAGTCCGAATCCAACCTAAGGTCAGCTATCTCATTTCAAGTTGAGCATGAACACTCTGACGCTCGACTTTGTTCCACATTTTGCATTTCCAATTCACCAATCTAACAACAGTTTCATGAAAACAAAATTACAAAGACTGACAGAAGACCAAAATCTACAGCTTATTTTATATTTTTAAAAAAGGGTAAATTATAAGAAACCCCCTAATATTTAGTTACTTTTCCACATAAACCCCTTAAAGAAAAAATTGATGCAACATCCTACTCAGTTAGGTTTCAGGTGAAAAATTGAGTAAAAATCAGGGAAAATTTGAGTAAAAAACATTATATCCATATCATGTGCTTAATATTCACCTATTTTTATATCTTTATCACGTGCTTAATATTTACCTATTCTTATAGTATTTTTTTTCACCTAATTTCTACTCAAATTTTCAGCAGAAACCTAGTCGAGGGGGGACATTGTATCAATTTTTTCTTTAGGGGGTAATGAGAAAAAAGAGCTAGCTAAATATTAGGGGGTTTCTTGTAATTTAACCCCCCCCCCCCCCCCCCCCCCCCCAAAAAAAAAAAAAAAAAAAAAAAGGAAAGAAACGGGGAAAAGAATTCTGCAAGTTACACACTAATTAAACAAATCTTCTTAAATGTTCCAATTAAAAAACAACTCCACTTAAAGGTACATATCTGACCTTACACTGTTAGAGATTATTTCTTGTGGATTTGAATAAAAATCTTTATAAATTTGATATTAATATTCTCACCTTTTTTGTCCGGATGGCTTCTTGTTTGGAGGTCTTTCTGCTACTTGCAATGGACTGAAAGAAGAGTGTTGCAACGGGCCAAGACTTGTTTTTGTTATGATGTGCTTCCATTAGCTTTTTCAAACCCCATAAGCCTTCTTTTTCTCCTTCTGTCTCCAAATGAGCCTTACATCCAAGATTTCGTCTAGTGGAAATTTACTGTATTCCGAATGGAGGGATTTTGGGGAATAAAAAGGAATTCAATTTTGAACCCCAAGTCTAGTGTTTGGAACGGAGGGATTTATAGAGGGAAATGAATTGTAAGAGATTTGATGGGATTTCAATATATGTATTAAAATCAGGCCAAAATTTGAAGAAAGAGTGGAAGGTTTTTCTTCTTCCCCATTTTCTTTTAATAAAAAAGCCTAACATAAAATGAAATGACAAAACAATCCCAGATTGAAGATTTAAAATTTAAAATAAATAAATAAATGAAGGTTTAAATTTGATGGACGGCAGTACTCTACCATCCACAATCCAATCTTAATTAAGGAATGGAATGAGAGACACTGAAACTAATTTGGTGTTTCGGGTGAGGTTGACTTGATATTAGTTGAGTAAGACCATACATTGTTGGGTTATAAGATACACTACCTCACGATTACTGTCATCAAGAATATTGCCACCAGTGTATGTGTTTGCCATCATACTAGGATAAAGCCAAGGCTCTAATACCAACGGACGTACGTAGCGGCGCGGGAGCAATTAAAAGAATAACATCTCCTTTATTAAACTCCACTAGAATCCACGATCCAAGAACCAAATTCCAAAGTAACTATAATTTTATTAAGGATAAATTATACTTATACCTCCTCTAGTTTCTAACAATTATAGATACACTGCAGGACCTGTGCGATGAGCAGGAATTGCAAACTCTAGATATCTTATTGGCCAAAAGGAAAAAAAAAATGCAATTTATATGTTTAGTGACAACTGATAACCTTTTAAGAAGGGGTTTTAAATTTTAAAATAAAAAGACATAGAAACAAAATTACAATAAAAAGAGGGGAAGAAACATTGGTGGCTCGAAAGTAAGGTGAGAAAAGAGTTTTAGAGGGAGAGGTTTTTAGGCTGCCATGTTAGCATAACTCTTAAATATAGTATTGAATAGATTTCTCTTGTTTTTGAAATTATGATGCCACCTCCTATCAGTTTTGTCGCCTTAATAACGTTAATAGAAGAATAGAGAAAAAAACAGAAATGCCCTTAGTTATAAAACACAATGTTTAGCTTACTTCATTATATATATACGGTTATGTTCCTATCAGTTCGTGTTGATATAAGTTATATTAACAGCATGCATTGGAGATAGTACTCTTTGCATTGGTCTAATGTACTTCATATCCCACTAATGTACAAAGTACAATTCCCAATGTAGGTGTTAATATAAATTATAGCAGCACGCGCGTGATCACCTTATCATCATTCATATATATATATATATATATATATATATATAAGTCCCGATCAAGTAGTTATATCAGCACCATACATTGGGGATTGTACCTCATACATTAGTCCAATGTACTCCACTACCCACTGATATATGCACAAGGTATAACCTTTAATGCGAGTGTTGATATAAGTTATATCAATATGTGCTTACCTAATCAATATGTGCTTACCTCATATATATATATACACACCTACTATATAAAGTCAATTTTCTTTGTCGTTGGTACGTACTTGAATTTACCGAAAACTCTCTTTTAATTACCTCACTTTCAAGAAGACTTGGGGACAATATAATAACTACTGGAAACTACAATTAGTTATTAACTCTCTCAACTAAGTACGGATTCTCACTCTCCCACTTACCCAAGATCCCTCCCCGATTCTCTCTTTTAGAAACTGATTTGGTACTTTAAAATTTGAAATTTGACAATTATCAAAACTAATTTCAACTAAATTCCAAATTAATTTCTACTGAACATGATATTGAACATTGCATCGTGTCTCTGATGGCTAGTATATATAATCTTCGTTGATACACTCAAAGTTGATCAGATGAATGATGTGCCGTACGATATACACAGCACGATACTGTTATAACCCCAAATATGAGCTCGAGATGGAGAGGCGGGAGAAGATTAAACCAAGCAACTCCGGCAATTGTGGCTGCCATTCGAACATGAAATCAGATCTCCACCATCTTCAATTGGGTACAGGCTAAGCTCCGACTTTCGAGGCATTGTGGGTCCCGTTTTTTACGTGAAGCACTAAGGTTTCTCCTCCACGTTTTCCGAACGTTCCATATATATTGCTGTTGTAACCACTAAACAGAATGTATTAACTGAACCATGCACCGTACACTATTGAAGATGGTTCACCTGGATGCTCTATTGCTCTGTACCTTATTGCTGCAATTATATTGCCTTTTTTTGGGGGGGTAAAAAAGATTGCATCAAAAGTTAAAGAGTTCGACTACAACTCGTAGTTCTTGGGAAGGAAACTCCCATACAATCAAGTTGGAGTCGATTCAAAATGCAAAAGGGAGGAGCATCATAACATAAAAGAGGAACATTAAGTTTGCTGCCTTGTTTTGCCAAAATATCTGCACATTAGGTAGCTTCACGATACGCATGCTTGACTTGGTAGTCCACAAATCTAGTGATCGAGGAGCCACCTGCAGTCAAACATAACAGCCCCATAAGGGTGAGCTTGAGTATGATTTTGATTGACTAGCTGAATGGCTTACTTGAGCATCAATTTCAACCTCAAGTTTGGTAATTCCCAATTCGAAGGCCAGTGTTAGGCCATCACGTAGGGCCCACATCTCAGCTAGGATGTTTGTCCCATGGCCCATATTCCTTGAGAAGCCCCTAATCCATTGACCTTCGGCATTACGAATGAGTGCACCCGCCCCTGAAGGGCCAGGATTCCCCAAAGCAGAGCTATCTGTATTGAGCTTGTACCATCCATCATCTGGTGGGTTCCACTTCACAAAGATAATATGAATGTGGGGCACAGGGGAGGAGATCCCCGCAAGAAAGAAGAATTCCCGGCTCGTTCAACACTTGTATGGGCAACAGAGGAGAGGGTAGATGCTATGGAATTAAAAACCACATCATTGAGGCTTTTCCATAGTTTAGAGCAGGTGAAGTTAAAAAGGATATTCCAAGGAATATCAAGACAGTAAATGGTATGGTCAGAGGTGTTGGATTTGAGCCACAAATGGGTTGAAGTAAACTGTAACATTGTTGGTGGGCAATTGGAACAGGCCCACACATCCTTTGCAAAAAGGGCATTCATAGAGAATATGAGGGGTTGTTTTATCAATCTGATTGCATCTGGGGCACATAACATCTTCAATAATATGACGGTTATGGAGAAGACTTCTAGTAGCAAGGCGGTCATGGATTTGGCTCTGTTTTTTAATCGGTGGTCCGGAGCAATATAAATTAGTAACCTGGCTCCACGGCTTCATTGAACCATCATCCACGGCTAGAAGCTACATTATTTTTATTTATTTACTTTTTGCACAGTAACCATGTATGTATGCAAGTGATGAATGTTAGTTGTAGAAGACCTATCAGTCTGGCAACAGTTTTGCGCGTCACCCTGTTTGATAGAAATTTTACGAGGGATGTTGCTTCTTGGACTTCGATTATTGAAGTTTCTTTTTTATTTATTTCTTTATTTATTTGGATTTTTGGCTATAGATTCATATTATAAGAGTTTTAACAATAGCCCTATAGACAGATTCATTAATCTCATCGTCCCTTTTGATACCAAACTGATGGAATTGTCTTTCTCTCACAAAAGTATCATTTATTTTTTCTTTGTTCCCATAAGAACGGTGTTTCCATCTCCGTCAACCAATATATCCATTTGTTTGAGTTCTAGCTACAACCACTCGACTCAATGAGTTTACTCAATTCTCAGTACCTCCAACCTTCATCCCCACTCCCAAACATTTTATAAGAACCTCTGTCCATTTTTGCAATCTCTCCACGCCAATATATATATATAACATGTTATTATAATTACTATTATCTTTTTTCTTACTCTATATTACCCTTATCAACATCTAATGAACCTTTATATTTTTCATTTACAAAACCACAAATCTAATGGCAGAGTGATTCAGATCTAGTTAAAATATAATGATGTATTAAATGTTGACAGGGGTAAAATAGGCCTTTAAACTCATAAAAATGACAAAGTAGGGATAATACAGAAAATTCTAACAGAAGGCCCCAAATTGCAACTCAACTAATTCGGATATTGAATTGATGCAATTTAAACTTTGGACCTTAAAGTGAAACTTAACTCAAACTTTGGACCTTAAAGTGCAATTTACCCAATTGCTTTAAACACAACCAATGCATTGATAGTAGAATAATGGTAATTTTGAAAAGAAAAAATTGAGTTGGTGACAAATCAATACATTAATTGATTTTTTTAATTTGCATGCTTTTTCAAAAAACGTATATCTTTGTGGGACAGAGGGAGTAGCAAACTAGCAACCAATTAATTAATGGCATAGATAAACAATCAATTTTTTTATTAGAAATGCAACTGGTAGGTAAGAGCGTTTCCAATGGTATGTTAGAGGATGTGCTAAAAACATAGCAATAGCATACCCTTGTGCTTTATTTGGCACACCCTTATGCTAAAATAGCACAAAGGTTGTTAGAAAAAAAAAAGAGGATGGTGGCTGTGCGAAAAAATTACTTATTGTGTCATTTGCACAATTGGAGTATATTGTGTCAAATTATAGCATTTAACATTGTAGCATATATTAAAATAAATATAGTACAAACAAAATAACACAAACCACTGGAGATACTCTAAAAAGTAACTTCAAGTTGCTAAAGAAAGCCATCACTTTTAATGATACTGTTTTAACTTCTGGGGATGACGAATCAATATTGGGTAACCTTCACTATGGCATTTTTAATACTGGGGGATGATATATGGCATATTGGGCATTCTCTAATGTGTAGTGGTGTTTGTTTGAATGTTTGGGCATGCTTTCATATTCTGAAGCAAAAAGTAAAGAAGCAAATTGGGGAAACAAAAAATGAAAAAATTATTTGGGCATGATGACTAAAAATTGGGCACGCGCGTTGCATTGTAACGTGAAAGTTTCCTGGGAATAAAATAGGGTACATATTGTAGCACATCCAATTCTTTATTTAGATGAAAATTTACGGATATTACACTCAAATTCTTACATACAATGCTCATGTTTATCTCAAACACACAAACCAAAATAAGAGAACAGCTCTCATCCGCCTGCCCAATAAAATGTACCAGATAGGAAAACCTATAATCGTTTCAGAGGGATAGAATGAAAGAAAATTCCAGCTCCTTCTCTCCTATATATTTTATAATTGCTTAACATAGTCGTATTCAGGACGTGGGAAGATTATGTAGTAAGTCTGTACTATACTTAGTAGAATTGCTAAAAGTGCGGCAAAAGAAGCAATAATAGTCCAGGGGGTACTGAAATGGTCATGATAGCCTCTAGTCATCAGTCACGCAATTCGTCTCACTGGCCATCAGACGGATCCCTACAGCTATAAGCTCCATCACGTTGCGGAATGAGAATCAAATCCGAAAACAACTAAAGGGTATTTTTGGAAAGTTAGTGTTTAAAAAGTGAAGTCAATACAGTAATAACTTTTCATCAACTTCGTGTTTTGTCAAATTTGCCTTATTTTTGTGGGATGATCCAAAGAGAAAGTGCCAAAGATGCCTATTTGACCAAAACTGACAAGCTCAAAAATAAGAATAAAACAAACACTATTCCTTTTTCCTCTTTGGAATTGAAAATAAAACCCTATTTAATCCCATATTTTCATCTAAAAGCTAATTGTGTGGGTCAGTTGGCTTCATTTAGACCATTAGATCAATTTATGATCAGTTGGTGCATTGTGAGCTGTAAACGTACAGGAAGGAAATGAAGCACAAAGGACTGTAGAGGATCTAAACCCCTAAAAATACAGCTCAACTCATTAATTTGCTAAAATTCACTTTCTCAAAAATGATGTGAGAGCTGGGTAATTATTCATAGCCGATGGTAACCAAATTTGAAGACTTGAACATTTTCCTAAAGTAACACGTACATCTTTACGTGCAAAATATTTTTACTCCGTAGTCACTCAATCATATGGCACATACAGTTCAGAGAGAGGGTAAAATGGAAAAGCTTATATTAGACATCATCGTACAGGCACTTTTGCATAAACCAGAGAAAAAAACATTAAAAAAGAAAACACACAAACGTAATAAAAAGCTTAATTAAACACACACATGACACATGGTTGTCATCAAACGATAATAAAATAAACTTAATTAGTCTTAATTATTTGGAAGACAGTTGCAATTGGACTAATTGAATTTGTCAGCACGAGGGAAGACTGTGAAGTAGGTCTGGACAATAGTTGCAGCAAGAATAATGAAGGCAGCGACGACGGCAGAGGCAGCCCAGGGGCTCTTAAAATGATCGCGATACACTTCAGCCAGCCACTTTGCTATCTTGGCTTTTCTTGGGCAACTCAAGTATTTTCGGATATCCCATTGGACTTTTGTGTAAATATCAACCTCTGGGACCATGTCAGCAGCTATTTCATTGAACAGTTTCGCCACGTCTTCATCGCTGCCAAAGTGGTTGACAAGAATTGTCTGCATTTCGCAGCTCCTTCACATCGTCCGCATTATCAATGAGTAAATCGAGGAAGCATATGTAGGAGGTGAACCTGGATTCGTTGCGTTTATCACGACAAGCTTCGTATGCTATCAAGATTAAAAACATTTGCTTTGTTGAGCTGTCAAATGGTCATGCGAGGAAGTGTAAGCTTCCCGTAGATGCTGTGAGAAGTTAACTTTACGTCCCATACGCTGTCCGTTTTATTTGGGCTCAAGTGGATTCCAGCCGCCGTGAGCTCCTTGACACCGCGGAAAGCAGTTGTAATGTTTTTTTATAGGTGGCAGATCAATATCAATCCGTGTTTCAGGTATTCTTTTATGTATGCAGAGGACTTTTTTCCGTATAAGATCAAGGAGATGAGGAGTCGTTCCATGATGCTCTAATGGTCTAAATTCAAAAATGGAATCAGTAATAATATCAATCATCGAATGAGCAATAATATCAATGAAGATGCTAATATGGCCAGAATCAGAACCTTCACTCAAGCTCATCAACGTCTGGAGGACTGGAAACGGGATTTGGTACTCCAACAATAACAAGTCCTGCGGCACCGAGGATATAATTAGGGCTCGCAATTTGCACCCAAACCCAATCAAATTAAATGGGTGTATACGGGTGATTTAATTAATTGGGTTATAAATGGGTATCCATTAAAAACCCAACTATTAATTGGGTCTAATCGGGTTCACATAAAAATTGGTGGGTGAGTTTGGGTTTGAAGTCACGATCTGTCGAAGCCGGCGTAAGATGCTGCCGCGTAGAACCACTCCAGGTATGCGAGTTCCCCACGATCCGTCCAAGCCGGCGTAAGATGCTGTCGTGTAGAACTACTTCGGGTATGCGAGTCCTAGGCTCGCCCTCGCCATCACCATTTTCTGTTCCCCTGAAACCCGTTGGTTTCTGTTCGTTGGTTGGATGCAGATCTCGTTCTTGGAGAAAGAAAAAAAAACGAAGAGATTTGAATTATGGGAAGGAGCTTGAGGAAGAAAGCCGGCTCTCACTGCTAACTGGTTCCGATTGAGATAGCTCGAGGAGAAAGGCCTTCAATTCGATTCCTCAAATAATGGTTCGTCATTCTCCAGTAGCAACGTCATTCTCCGGCAAATCTAACAGATGACGGCGACTTGGCTATTTTGGTTGTGCAAATGAATTCACTGAATAAATAATAAACTACTGTCAATGGAGGTCAACGCCTCTTGCGGGTTGGGTTGGGTGCCGGCATAATATGCCGCCGTGTAGAACTACTTCGGGTATGCGAGTCCTAGGCTCGTCCTCGCCATCACCATTTTCTGTTCCCCCGAAACCCGTTGGTCTCTGTTCGTTGGTTGGATGCAGATCTCGTTCTTGGAGAAAAAAAAAATGAAGAGATTTGAATTATGGGAAAGAGCTTGAGGAAGAAAGCCGGCTCTCACTGCTAACTGGTTCCGATTGAGATAGCTTGAGGAAGAAAGGCCTTCGATTCGATTCCTCAACTAAATGGTTCGTCATTCTCCGGCAGCGACGTCATTCTCCGGCAAATCTAACAAATGACGGCGACTTGGCTATTTTGGTAGTGCAAACGAATTCACTGTATAAATAATAAACTACTGTCAATGGGGGTCAACGCCCTTTGCAGGTTGGGTTGGGTTCTAGTTTGCAATAAATGTCACTAGTTTGGATTTAGATTAAATGGTTCTTTACATAAATGAGTTGGGTTAGGTTTGGGTGACATTTTAACTAAGCCCATCTAAATCCGTCTAAACCCACTCAAATCCACCCAATTGCCAGGCCTAGATATAATGTAATTTTTCATCCCTAAAATTTTGATATGGCATTTCGTCCAGCAACGGATGAAATACAGGACGAAACGCCCGTCCACGAACATCATCTGTGTGAGCCCCACTTCGTCAATTTTTTATTATTTTATTTTTTGGTCGCCAGGGCCTCCTCAATTTTTTTTTTTTTTTATTTTTTTATTTTTAAATTAGAAGTTTTATTAAAATTTCGAATCAAGGGCCTCCTCACCATACCACTTTTCAATGTCTTTTTCCTTGATCTGGTTTTCAAACTTGTCGAAGAATTCGAGTTCCTTCGGAGGGCTTCCGTTGGACTCTAGGAACTTTTTTACTATTATGGGCTTTAATTTCTCAAACTTCCTCGAGGCTTTTGTCTCCATAGTTATAGGGACCTATTGAAACGACTTGGGGTTTATAGTATTTTTCAAAATCCTTGACTTCTTGTATCATCTTCGGAACTTCGTGCATTCGCTCTAGAATTTCAGATCGACTTCCTCCCTTCTTTTCTGAATCCATTATAGATTTTAGAAATTCCTCCTTACCTTTAACTGGATTGTATCGGTGGCTTGCTTGACTGGCTTCTTTCCGGACCTCCTTCATCTCTTCCGGGACCGCCTCTGTGGAAAACACCTCCTTGGCCATATCGTACAGGTACGTCTAAACAAGGTTATATATGCAAGGACACTATCATCAATTATTGAAGCTTGAATATCTACTGACACTACAAAAAAAGAGAGCAATTGTAACCAATTGTAGTGACCAAATTAAGTCAGGGTCACAATTATTTTGACTACTAGTTAAGAATTTATTAAAAAAAAATATGTTATTATCACTTTCCATCACAAAGTTTTCATCAGTTTTTTTTTTCTTGATCTATCCAAGAATTGTGATAAACAATAACCGTCGCAAAGATTTGCAATAAAAAAAATCCGTCACAAGTCATTCTTTTGCAACCCTTTAATCCATCGCAAATATTTGATCTGTCATCCGCCATCCATCTCTTGGCACGCATGTGACTTTTATACATTTTTTTCCCCTTTTTATTCACCCGCTAAAATTTTCACCCCTCCCGCCATTCACTTCCATCTGTTGACATGCGGTATTTGCTCTCTCTCTCTCTCGCCTCTCACCCTCTCCTTCTCCCTCTGTAGCGCTCACCTCTCCCTAATGACAAAATCAGATTTTTTTTTTCCCCCAATTGAACCCTAATGATAGACTTGCCTCTCGCCCTCTCCCTCAATCCGTAGTGCTCACCTCTCCCTAATGACAAAACCAGAGTTTTTTTCCCCAATTGAACCCTGAAATCAGTTTTCATAACTTTCTTGCCTCTCCCTCCGTAGTGCTCACCTCTCCTAGCCTCCATTCACTTCCGTCTTTCAATTCCATCCAAACATAGTGTGAAGGGGACAAATTTTAGGACAGCCCAAAAGTAAAAGGGGAAATTAGGACAATCAATGGATGTTGGGAGCATAAATCACCGTTTACTACAGCAAGCTCTCTCTCATTAGAAGGCCGCTTCCTCCTCGCTCAACGACCATTGCTGTTCACTGTTCAACCAGGCCCCTGCCTCAGCGTCAACTACCGTTGCTACCTCTTAGTGAGGTTAGATTCACTTCTCTCAACATCAAACCCTCTCTCTCCCCCCTTTCTATAGCCTTTTTCTTTCTTTTTTTTGGGTTATATGTAGGTTTGACGACCCATGTGTTACTAAATCTCTTACTTCATTGGGCAAGATATTTTGCTTTTCTCATGGGTGTTTATATGCTTCTGTGTTGGGCTTGAGATTATACACAAGTCTTGTTTGTAGAGAAAGATTTATAAAGAAAAGAAGTTACTACTTGATGAAAAGTTAAGATGATTAGATAAATCTTGAACTTTTGGCTAACATTATATAGATTTTTCTTTCCTTTTTCTTTTCCCAACTTTTTGGGTGGCCATAGGAGATCGTTCAAATTGTTTAAAAATGGTGTTTGCTAAGTTCTGGGAATCAGTTGGTCTAAAATCGCCTGTTCGTTTTGATTCTTGGCCAACACAATTCCCTTGTTAGTATTATATAGTTGATATCAAGATACACCAGATTATAAAAATATTTAAATGCTTTAGAAAAGGTAATCATGTTGGATGTAGCTCATTCAGATCCAACGCCCAAACCCATCCCATTTTAACTGGGTGGGTTCCTGTTTTGGATTAAAATTTGTTAGTTGTAGTTGAAACCATTGGTTTGGTCATTCTTCAGCAGTGAGTGTTTATACGAGTAGTTGCTTGGGAGCCAAGGCGACCAAGTTCTCTAGTGAACCTAGATGTCCTGCATGGCCCATATTTGAAGTAGGTGATGGGCTAGGTTTTCAGGTAGTCACCTAGGTGGTTGGTTGTTGGGTGCAATTTTTCAATTTATGTACTTGATTGGCTTAATAAAAGTAAAATGCTATGTGACTTGAAAAACAAATAAATATGAAAATGGATAGAAGTAGAGTGTATGTATAATTTAAGATTCATGCTTGAATAAAAGTTGCTCTATTCTTATATGTTGATGTTTTTGATGCGAGTGTGAATATTTATGTATGAAATCAATGATTGTTTACTCCTTCCCATTCCCTGGGTGTTTTTTAATTTAGAGACATTAATCTTTTCTCAAAAGTATCTGTCAACATGTATCTAATGATATTTTACTGAACTTGTTATCGATTCAAATTCCAGAAAAGGAAAAAAAAAAAAAAAAAAAAAAAAAAAAAGAGCATAATAAACACACCCCCCCCCCCCCCCCCCCAAAAAAAATGAACAATGAAAAAATAATTTTTAAGTGCCCCAATTCTGGGGTAACTAATAGGCTAGTGCCAACTTAAAAATTTCCCTTCACATTTGACCCCATTCCACCTAACTTTTAGCAAGCCTTAAAAGTTGAATTCGTTGCATTTCTTGTTGTTAAACCTGTAACTTGATGGCAAGGTTTATAGCAGGATATGAGCAAAAAGGCACTTATTGAAAATAAATTTTTTTTAGTTTTTTATATTTTGTAGAATTCCGGTGGTTTACATTTTGGTCTACTAGTACATATTTCATTTTTCCTTGCATGAAATTTGCGTGACTGGTGGTTGGATTGGGTTGTTGCCTGGGGGGTTGTGTTGTTTTAAAACTACTCATCATGCTTCTATCTAATGACCCATAAATGGATAGGAGAAAAGAAAAAGAAAGTTTTTTTTAATCTTTCTGTTACAAGATAGGCAACTTTTCAATTTGATTGGGATTGACTTTTGATTGGGATTTCCCTCTAATCATGGGATCTGAAATTTATTCTTAGATAGGCAATTTGATATTTGATTTGATTTTATTTTATTTTCCATGTATTCATTCTACAATCTTGTATATATAGACATGTAACCTTTTGAATGAAATATACAATTCTTTCCATTCAATTAATTTCTTGACATGGTATCAGAGACTAATTTCTTTCTTGGCCTGTTATTTCTCCTTTAATTTTCCATCCGTTTGTTCTTCTTTGATTTTCTCCAATGGCTTCTACTACACCAAACACCACCACCACCATACCCATCACCACCATACCCATTACCTCACAATCCTCTACTGACTCTGTTTCTCATGACCTTGATGCATCCCTATCTCTTAATAGTCCTTATTTTCTGCATCATTCTGATAGTCCAGGCACCATTCTTGTCTCTCATCGCTTAACTGGTGATAACTATGCTACTTGGTCTCGTGCCATGACCATGGCACTCATTGCAAAAAACAAATGGGCCTTTGTTGATGGTACCCTTACTCGCCCTGAGCCTTCTTCTCCTCAATATTCTCTTTGGACTCGTGTCAACACAATGGTGTCTTCTTGGATTGTGAATGCTTGCGATAAAGATCTTGCAGATAGTGTTGTTTATTCTTCGTCGGCCTATGATATTTGGCGTGACCTTCATGAGCGTTTCTCTCGAAAAAATGCTCCTCGCATTTTTCAGTTGAAGAAAAATATCAACATTACTCCACAAGATCAACTTTCATTGTCCACCTATTACACCAAACTTAAGCAATCATGGGATGAACTTGCCTCTTACTCTCCTTTTGTATCCTGCACTTGTGAGGCTGCCTCCAATTTTTCTCTCTATCAGGATCAAGAACGTCTTATGCAATTTCTCATGGGCTTAAATGATTCTTATGCGGCTGTTCGGAGTCAAATTCTTCTGATGGATCCGTTACCCTCAGTTACCCGTGCTTATTCTCTCCTTCTCCAAGAAGAAACTCAACGAGGCCTTCATATTCCCACCCAAACTAATGATAACACAGCTTTCTCGGCTCGCACTTTCGACTCTACCACTTCACCCACTCTTGCCATTCCTGCTCCAACCACTGGCTCACAATCTGCGGCTTCTCAATTTTGCAATTATTGCAAGAAAGGTGGACATACGAAGGACAAATGTTTCAAACTGACTGGATATCCTCAAGGTCATCCCCGATACAACCCCACTCAACGTCGCAAATTTCAACCATCTGCTCACAATGTTTCGGTTGCTCCTCCAGTTCATTCTTATGTTCCTCTACCTACTCCCGCACCGGGTATTCTTTCCCATGCTATGACTCCCCAGTTTACTCCAACACAATTTCAGCAACTTCTCAATTTGATTCAACCAGGGGCTTCAGGTACTTCAAGTCCTATGACTAATCTGGCAGGTACTTCTCTTTGCTGTAACATCTCTTTATTAAACACTTCTTGGATCATTGACAGTGGTGCAACTGACCATATTATTTGTTCCCCTTCTTTATTTTCTTCAATTTCTTCTGTGCCTCATTCTAATTCCATAAAATTGCCTAATGGTAATCTTGCCCCTATCTTACATGTTGGAACTGTTATTTTGTCTCCTACAATTGTCTTAAATCATGTTTTATGTGTTCCATCTTTCTCCTATAACCTCATTTCAATTCACAAGCTTGCTCTTGAAAATAATTGTTATGTCACTTTCTTTCCTGATCATTGTCTCTTTCAGGACCAGTCAACGAAAGCGACGATTGGAGTGGGTAAAGAATCTTGTGGTCTCTACATTTGGCAACCTTTGTCCACTATTTGCCATTCTCGTCTTAATAAATCCGCTGCTTCTGATTTATGGCACTTACGGCTTGGCCATCCTTCCCAAACTCGTTTACTTTCCCTTAGCAAACAATATTCCAATATTTCTTTTCTTGATTGTCGTTGCGATGTATGCCCTCGGGCTAAACTCTCTCGTCTCCCTTTTCCCATTAGTTCTAATACATCTACTTTTCCTTTTGAGTTATTACATTGTGACATTTGGGGTGGTTATACCACTTCCTCTCGTAATGGTGCTCATTATTTTTTGACTTTAGTAGATGATTTTACTCGTTCCACTTGGGTGTTCTTAATGCGTTATAAATCTGAAGTTAATCACTTTCTCAAATATTTTTTCGGTTATGTTAAAAACCAATTTGATTGTACCGTGAAAGCCATTCGTTCTGATAATGGTATTGAATTTTTTACCAATGATATGAAGGCATATTTAAATGTTAATGGCATTATTCATCAACATTCATGTGTTGGCACCCCCCAACAAAATGGCACAGTGGAACGCAAACATCGCCATCTTTTGGAAGTTGCTCGTGCCCTTCTTTTTCAAGCCAATTTACCACTTTATTTTTGGGGTGATTGCCTTTTGACTGCGGCTTATCTCATAAATCGTCTTCCCACATCAATTTTGAATGGAAAATGTCCATATGAATTACTTTTTCATCATAAACCCAAACTTGATCATCTAAGGGTTTTTGGATGCCTTGCTTTTGCTCATAACATTCACTTCTCACATAAATTTGATTCTAAAGCACGCAAATGCATTTTCATTGGTTACCCACCTTTTCAAAAGGCTTATAAATTATTTGATCTTGACACTAAACAAGTGTTTACCAGTCGTGATGTCATCTTTCATGAAAAAGTTTTCCCATTTACACATGAATCTTCTATTTCTAGCCCAAATGTACTGCCCATATCATTACCAGATGATCCCACACTCTCACCATTGAACATAAGCTCATCCTCCACCTCCTCAACACTTGATGTCATGCCTCATTTAGACCCTACTCCTCCTCCCTCACATTCTACACATTTGCCTTTTGATTTTTCCCAACCTTTACGTCGTTCCACACGTAATAGACAACACCCTCATTACCTCCAAGACTACCATTGCTCACTGGCCACTAGTTCTTCACCCACTTCAATGTCTATTTCACAGGCTGGCCCTACACCAAAGTTTCCTTTATGTAATACTTTATCTTATGATCGGCTTTCTTCCCACTGTCGTTCATTTGCGGCTACTCTATCTAGCACCACTGAACCAACCAGCTTCAAGCAAGCTGTCATTGATCCAAATTGGAGGGATGCAATGAGTAAAGAGATTTTTGCTCTTGAGGAAAATAACACATGGTCTTTGGTTTCCCTTCCTGCTGGAAAAGTCCCTATTGGCTGTAAATGGGTATACAAAATCAAATACAAAGCCGATGGTTCCATTGAGCGCTACAAGGCGCGACTTGTTGCCAAGGGGTTTAATCAAAAAGAGGGTATCGATTATCATGAAACATTTGCACCAGTGGCAAAACTCACTACAGTACGTTGTCTTCTTGCCTTGGCTGCCAAAATGAATTGGTCCCTTCATCAATTGGATATCCAAAATGCATTTTTGCATGGCGACTTACTTGAAGAAGTTTATATGAAGATTCCACCAGGTTTTAATCGACAGGGGGAGACAAGGGTATGCCATCTTCATAAGTCTCTATATGGCCTTAAGCAAGCTTCAAGGCAATGGTTTGCCAAGTTTTCTGATGCTCTTTTTCAAGCAGGATTCACTCAATCAAAGGCTGATTACTCTCTCTTTGTGAAGAAATCTAATGGCTCCCATACATATGTTTTGATTTACGTTGATTTACAGGTGATACTTCTTTGGCAATTTCAAGTCTCAAAGATTTTCTTCGCACTCGTTTTCATATCAAATATTTGGGTCTTTTATCCTATTTTCTTGGGATTGAAGTTCTTCGATCCTCACGTGGCATTTTACTTACTCAACGCAAATATACCCTTGAGATTATTCAAGATATGGGTTTATTAGCTTCCAAACCGGCCTCTTTTCCTATGGAACAAAATCTCAAACTTAACAATGATGATGGACAGCTTTTGCAAGATCCAGCCCCTTATCGACGTCTAATTGGTCGCTTGATTTACCTTACCATCACAAGACCAGATATATTATATGCTGTCCATATTCTTAGTCAGTTCATGGCCCAACCACGGAAACCTCATCTTGATGCTGCGATTCGCCTCCTTCGTTATCTCAAAGGAACACCAGGACAAGGCATTTTATTATCATCCACTACCTCTTTGCAAATTTTAGCCTATTGTGACTCAGATTGGGCGAGTTGTCCGATGACACGTCGTTCCACTACGGGTTTCTGTACATTTCTTGGTGATAGTCCTTTATCTTGGAAAAGCAAGAAACAACATACCATATCTCGATCGTCTGCGGAGTCAGAGTACCGTGCTATGGCTATTGCTTGTTGTGAGTTAACTTGGCTTCGTTATCTTTTTGAGGATCTTGGTTTTCCCCAGTCCACTCCCATGACCCTCTACTGTGACAATAAATCAGCCATTCATATTGCCTCTAACCCCGTATATCATGAGCGTACCAAACATATTGAACTCGATTGCCATCTCATCCGTGAAAAAATTCAGCAAGGGTATATTCAAACAGCATATGTTCCGACTACACATCAGCGAGCCGATATTTTTACGAAGGCGCTAGGCAAAGATCAGTTTCTTTTCTTGGCTACCAAGTTGGGCATTCTCAATGTTCATGCTCCAACTTGAGGGGGAGTGTTACAAGATAGGCAACTTTTCAATTTGATTGGGATTGACTTTTGATTGGGATTTCCCTCTAATCATGGGATCTGAAATTTATTCTTAGATAGGCAATTTGATATTTGATTTGATTTTATTTTATTTTCCATGTATTCATTCTACAATCTTGTATATATAGACATGTAACCTTTTGAATGAAATATACAATTCTTTCCATTCAATTAATTTCTTGACAACCTTTGAGTCCTTGAGTGGTTGCCAATGAGACTTAACTGAGATTGCATTTGGGTGGGGTGAGGATAGTAGGTTAGGGATTTGACTCCCTTCCAATGTAAACAAAAAGAAAAAAATTCCTCGAGTGGTTTTATGATTTGTGTCTCATTTTCCCTTCCCCCAACCCCCCCGCCCCCCAAAAGAAAAAAAAAAAAAACAAAGAAGAAAAAAGAAGCTATTATAATTTTTTCTTTTAATAATGGTGCTTATCGATCTTGGATTCTTGTCAATGATAATTTTTTATGTCACCTGTCTGGTTCTAGAGTAGATAAAAACAAATGGATTGTTAGTGTGGAACCTTATGGCAACCATCCTCTTCCTTAGTGAGAGTGTGACCCATCCTTTTCATTCGCGAGAGTAAAAGACCCATTTGGCCCATGCAGGATAGGAATGTTCGCATCAAGACTTTCAATTATTACTGTCAGAGTACATTGGATTGGTGCAAATTCTCTCCTTCACTCATTACTACAAATCATTGAAACTTTTCATATCCTCCTAATCAAGGCTGTTTTGGTATTATTGAAAAGTTTTGACCTTGAAGAATGATTTTAAACTCTTCATTACCAAGTTTAGCATTTTTTTTATTATTATAATAAGGCTGTTTTGGCATAAGTTACATTAGTATTATTAAAAAATTATACCCCGTGTATTAGTGGGTTATGGGGTACAATCTCCTATGCATATGTGGGTTATGGGGTACTTCTATCAAGTATCAACATGGCCTTATAAGACCAGATCCCATCTATATTATATAGGTATCAAACCCTGTGTTTGGTTCGGTGGAAAAAGGGAGGGAAGGAAAGGGGGGGAGGGAAAAGGGGGGGGGGGAAGGATTCAAAATCCTTTGTTTGGTTGGGAGGGAAAAGGGGAGGGGAAGGACAAAAGGAAGGAACGCCGTTCCATTTCGCCCACCATTTTGAATCCGCCCAAAAATGGGCGGAAAAGAGGAAGGAAAAACACACAAGACATAGAAGTTACCAAAATACCCTTGACTGGGTTTTGTAATGGAAGACGTGTGTGCAACCGCTCACTTCTCTTCCCTTCTCCCTCTTTATACAAGATGCTGTGCTTCTCCGGTAAGGCGACCGATCTGCTCCAAACGCAGCCTTTTGAAAGACCGATCTGCCAAGTTTCTTTTTCTTTTTCTTTCTTTTTTTTTTTTTTTTAACAAACAGTTGATTTTATATTTTCTTCTTTTTTTTTTTACTTCATCGCCAGAAAAAATGGTGTGGCCTTTGTCAGCGGTGTTTTTGTCAGCGGCGTCTCTGGCGACGGAAGAGCCAGAGCCTTTGACGATGGCTTTAAGGGCAGCAGCAACGGTGGAGGAAGTGGTAGCGGTGGGGGCTCTGCGAGAGGAGGAGGAGGAGGAGGCGGAGGCGTAGGCGGAGTGGTCCATGACGGCGAGGTGTTCGCAGAGGCATGAGCTTCAACCATAGCTCCACCGATCGGGTGTACATGATATTTGCAGAAGAAATGGGTTTTGGGTAAAGAGAAGGAACTTTATGGGGGTAATATGGTAAATTAATTTTTAAAACTTTTATCTGTTCCTCTTTATCTTCCTTCTCACCAATAAAGAAGGAGGAAGGAAAACCCCTTTCCATCCTCTCTACCAAATAATAGGAAGGAAAGAAGGTTTCCTCTCCCTAGGGATAGGTTTTCCTTTCCTTCCCCCTTTCCATCCCCCCAACCAAACACAGCGAAAGTGTTCTTTATTTCCTTTCCTAGCTATGGTTCAAAGGATTCAATATGAGGTCAAGTTAAAAAGTGGGAGCTCAAGGCACGCGTGTACTACGCACCACATGGTACATTACTTTTCCTCTCCTTGCTTATGTGTACGCACCCATTCACATTCACACACACATATAAAATGACTTTATATATATATTTGGAACGTGCTTGGTGGAATAAAATTGGTTCCACTATAAAAAATGACTTTCTATATATATATAAATATATATATATATATATTTAGAACGTGCTTGGTGGAATAAAATTGGTTCCACTATAATAAAGTAACATCTGATGTTTTAGACCATCTTGTGAATGGCATTATGACGAAAAAAAATTTAAAGCAGCTGTAAGTCTGTCACGATGATTGATATAAATAGCAAAACAGCTTTACGATTTGGAGTGAAATGAAGCTTCAAAGTTCCAATTCAATCAACACGTCCAGTCTTGCATATTGCAACCATTCGATCACATTTTTCCTCATCCTGCCGGGCGTTTTTTTATTTTTTATTTTGGTTCAATCCCACAGCTTCAATGGCAGCTAGTAGCAGCAGTTAGTTTCATTATCAAAGCATAATTGGTATGTACGATGTACTATCAGAGAGCATTAACAATTCTTTTACTCACTAGCTAGTTTAATTAATTTCTCAAATTCAGATATGCTAGCTGCTGGTGCCAATCTTTTAACAAATGTAATCATACTCCATGATTGCATGTTGGCCTTGCTTTTTGTTGAACAACATCACTGTTCATGTGTCTTTAATCCCCTGTAAATGTTGCTTCCATGAAGGCTCTGATCTTCAGTGTGAGAAGAAAGAAAGTGAGTGAAGAAGAAGAAGAAGAAATGGTGAGGACTATGGGGTCACGTAAAGAAAGGCTGCTTGTGTTGGGCAGCTTAGAAGATGAAGAAGAAGGAAGTCGATGCATGTTATTCAGTTCAATGGTCAAAAGGATTACCCAAGCTTGGAATGATCTGATAGATTTTTCTAGGAAAGCATGGAAAATGGGTGGCTCTGATCCATGGAAAATCATATTCTCAATCAAAATGGGACTAGCATTGTCGTCTTTGTCGTTGCTCATATTCGGGAAAGAACCCCAGTCGGAGGTTGGCAACATCCAAAACTCTGATTTGGGCGAGTACTCCATCTTCACAGTCATTGTGATGTTTGAATTCAACATAGGTATCAACATCTAAAGAGTATTTGGATTGATTTATTTGTTTGGATTCATGTTTTAAGTTTCTTACAATTCTTTAACTTCATTGACTATTTTCTTATGCAGGAGCAACCTTTATCAAAGGGTTCAACTGTGGGTTAGGGACATTTTGTGCTGCAATACTTGCCTTTTGCTGTGCTAAGCTCTCCATGTTGGCCGGCTCCTTAGAAGAAGTTGTAATTGTTATAAGTAGCTTTGTCACAGGTTTGTGTTTGAGCAATTATATGATGATTTACTTCAACTTATATATTTAGATATATATTTGGTGTAGGATTCTGTGGAACCTATTTGAAACTGTACCCAACAATGAAGCCATATGAATATGGATTTCGAGTCTTCGTGTTGACATATTGTATCCTCATGGTCGCAGGGAATAGGACTAGGGAATACACACAGGCGATTTTAACTCGGTTGTTGCTTATTGCACTTGGTGCCGGTGTGTGTTTGGTTGTAAATATATGTATTTACCCAATTTGGGTGGGTGAGGATCTGCACAGCTTGGTGGTGAAAAATTTCAAGGGTGTTGATACTTCTTTGGAAGGTTTGTTGAGTTTCACACTTCATTATCTCAAGTCTCAAGATTAATACTAAATACGGAGTCCTTTTTTTTTTTTTTTTTTTTTTTTTTTGCTTCAGTGGTATATATGACATTCTTACTGATTATTTCAAATTTTGTTTTTACGCTGTGTTAATGGGTACCTAAAATGCGTTGAATATGAGAGGATCCCCTCAAAAATTCTTACCAAGCTTCTGATGACCAACTGTACAATGGCTACAAATCGGTGGTAGAATCTACAAGTCGAGAGGATACTCTGGTATGCTCATACCATATCTATATGGCTATATGCTAATAATTACATTTTTTTTGGATGAAAAATGCTTCGTTTGTGGGTTTTAACTTGTTCTTGTTTGTGCAGTTAGGGTTTGCTATCTGGGAACCACCTCACGGACGTTACAGAATGTTTAATTATCCTTGGGAAAGCTATGTTAAAGTCAGTGGTGCATTGAGGCATTGTGCATTCATGGTCATGGCACTGCACGGATGCATTTTATCAGAAATCCAGGTGATTATGTTTCTAATAGAATTATAACCTATTATTACAGATTTAATTTGCACTTTATAGTCCTTCGCCGCACTCTCTAATCAATCTGAGGCAATATTTATCCCTTTTTCTTCATCATATATAATTAGTATGTTTGAAGAAAGATATAACAGTGGACAATCAATCACCTCAAGGTTGCAGATAAATGACCTTTAGTACATTAATAGAGAGGGCTGGATGCCAAATAAGCTGCAGACAGCCTAGTTTTGGTGCAGTCATGCAGGTGACATGACAAATGGTATAATGAACATGAGAACCTATCATGCCCAGAATTGGACTAGTACATCGTTGCATCAACTTTTTGGGTCCTATTTGATTCAGCAGAGCATTTGGATAGAGGAAATTTAATCTTAGTCACTTAAAACATGACTGACATTCACTGATTGAACACTTGCTCAAGGCTAGCTATCGCCAAATTTTGTGCTTTATCATGTTGGTTACATTGCATATTAGAGTTAAAAAGGAATCACGTTATTTGCCCACTCTGTGTTACTTTGAGGCTCTGTATCGATCTTGAAAGAAAGAGGGAAACAAGATCGAGAAAGAAAACGAAAACATAGAAATGGATTCCTTCTGAAGCATTTTCAAGCTCTTCCCTCTCCATTTCCTCAAGTTTCCCAATATCCAAACAGAGGCTAAAGAAAAAACAAGAAGGAAGTTTCCTTTTACATTAAAAGGCTTTGGCATAGTTTTTTCCCCACGCCATAAATATTAAAAATGATTTCAGGTTTTCACATATTGATCTTTAATATCCTCAAAAAATCCCCTGTCAATATGTGCACCTCAGGAGCGTAATTCAGGCAAGATTAACCTTGTGAATCCGAATCATAGTCATGTCTTTCAATAATTTATGAAGTCCAGAACAGTCACCATGTTCTAAAGCATAAACCAATTGGAAATAAAAAGGGATTGTCCCTTGAACAATTCCTTTAAAGTCTTATTCTTCAAAAACTGCTTTGCTGAATTTTATAAAACTCAAACTTTTTGATTCTTATAATTCAAAAACTCATTCAAAAAGAAAAAAGAAAAAGAAAAAAAAATGCTAAGCTTGGTAATGTTCAAAGATCTCTAATAAATAAGCGTTTAGATCGTGACCTTAGTGACATTAATTTAGTACTTGTTTTTTGTTTGTTTGTTTTTTCTTATTGGAATTGTTTAATGTATCCTTCCTTTGGTCTTGCATGCTGCATCAATGTACTGTTTACATTCAAAGAATAAGACATGTCACTTAGTTTACATCAATGTACTGTTCTTCTCCTTTGAGAGATGTTGCTGCAGTGAGAATGCATCACACGACACTTTTCCATTCATTAACATGTCACTTTTCCATCCATTGTCTTTTTCTTATTAATCTTCAATTAGTCATGAAGTTTTAAAATTTTTTTAATTGAAAGTCATTAATTAGATTCTTCTGTCTCTTGTGGCAAGTGATGCATTTTTTGAAGGACCTTTGAATCTGATGCATATATGTTGAAGATTTGGTCCCAAGTTTAGATGCCTTATATGTAGACAATGATTAGCTGAATTTTGGATAATCCTATTATGGTTATGGTTTATTTATAGACTTTAGTGCTTTCTTTATACAATAAACTATAAAATTTGATTACTAATTGTTGCAATTATGCATAGATTATAAATGTTGGAAAGTCATTAATTAGGATACTTTTTTCTCTTATGGCAGCTAATGCATTTTTTGGAAGACCTCTGAATCTAGTGCATGTTGAAGATTTTGGTCCAAGTTTAGATGCCTTAATATGTATATAATGATTTACTAAAGTTTAGATAATCTTATTATGGTTGTGGTATTTTTATAAACTTTGGTGCTTTATACAATTACCTATGGAAGTTGATTACTAATTCACTACTACAATAATAAAAATAGATCACGGTTCAACAAATAGAAAAATCACAGTTTTTTTTTATAATCGTGATCTTTTATGCGGGTATAACATTTGATCATGGTTATAAAAAAAACTGTGATCTTTTAAAGAGTTTTAATCTCACTTTTAGAAAACTGTGATAATAGAGCAACATAATAGATCACGGTTCGCCTTGAAACCATGATCTTTTTGGAAAGATTTTTTTAAAAATCAAATATCGTATTCCTCTTCCCACAAAAACAAGGCGCACTTGTTTTTCTCCTTTTCCCCCCTTTTTTTCCCCTCTATTCCGTCAAATCCCCGACCCACTATCTCTCCATTTTTCCTACTCTCAAACCCTAACCTCCTTCTCAACAAACGCACATCAAACCCTAACCTTCCTCTCAACAAATAGATGAACAATAGGCAACGCTGTTGACTGAAAATATTGGTGGCGGTGCTTACTATAGCAATTTGAACAGGAGAAGATGAAGACGGCCACCAAGAGAGGCACATCTATGTGAGATAGGACCTAAAGCTTTGTAATTCCTCTTGTGGTTGCAACAAGCATCATGTGATTTGGGGCAACAGTAGCAACTCCTTTAATTTCTCTACCAGTAGGATTCTTCTTCTCATGAACAAGGGCACTTGGGGTCAAGAACAAGGGCTTCTTCTAGGTTAGTCTTTGACTTTTTTCTTTTCTTGCTTTTCTTTGACGACAAATTTGAGTTAGAATTTCATCACATAAGAAAATTTGAGTTAGGGTTTCCGTATCTCACTCTCCCTCCTTCTCTAGTTTCAATATGCATGAAAAACTCTAACTTTAACTCTCATATTTGTTTAATTTTTAGATAAATCTAAGAGTTATTGATGCTAGATTCTTTACTCTATTCGCGATGGTAAGAAATTGCTACTGGAACCCTAAACCCAAATTCGACTAGGTAATAGTATATTGGTTGTTTTTATTTTTATTTTTATTTTTTTTACATGTCTTCATTTGGATATTAGTTTGACTCCCTTTGTTGCATGGCTGTGAAGGTGTGGGTTTTGGATTTACTGGTTTATTTCCCTACCTTAATAGTTGTGGTTTAGTCTTCTTCCTACTTCAAAGTCTGTATCCATAGCCGAGCCGTTGAACTATTTTTTATTTCATTGTTGCTCTCTTTTAGGCCTTATGTGAGGTTTGGAGTTTGTGCTACATTTTTTGGTAATCTGCTTGTGCTACGTTTTGGAATTTTGCTTATACAATAGGGTTATTGCATCAAGGGATCTACTTTTAGTTTCATTTTGTTAGGGTTTGGTTGTCTTGTTTTTGGAAAGGGTCTCTTCTCTTGGTTTATTAGTCGGGCTGTGTTTTTGCAATCTTGTTCTGTATGTTTTTTTGGGATTTTTCCTAGGATCCAATTGCATATATGGTATGGCTTTTTGACTTTGTAGCTTAGGTGTTTGAGTTTATGCCTAAGTGGGTGTTGATTCAGGTTAGTGTTGGGCGGTCTTAGCTTAAGTAGTAGTTTAAGGTTGTTTTATTGTTAATGTTTTGAGCACCTTATAAATTAATAAATTTTTGCTGATTTCAAACACTTATTCATTCAAGTACAGAGTCAATTTAGATAATTTTAATTGTTGTGGTTCAAAAAAAAAAAAATGATAATTTTAATTGATAGTGGTGGTTTTCTTGTTCTGCTGTTCTTTATAAATAGCTAGCTGTGATTGAATTCTGGTTATAGTTTATTGGATGCCTTCAAATATTTTTGAGAAATTAAAACATTGATGTTGAATATTGTCCTTTGATTTAATTTTGGCTTCTTCGTAACGAAGAGCTTCATGATCTTTGGTAACTATCAAAATAGATGGCTTCTCCCTTTGCTCCTGTTTATGCCACCACCCCCACCCCTTATGCTTATGTGTTTTGGGTTCTCCTTTTTTGTCATTTTGATAAAGAGGTTTTCCTCAAAAGACTGGGCTGCCCACTATTATGCTTATTAGTCCCCAGGCCATTGCACCCCATAGCAAGCTCCTCCTGAATATCTCCCGTGGCTGTCCCACCTGCCTTAGGAGGCAGCTTCCCCTCCTCTCCATCAACCGAACAAGCTGGCTGTTTGGGCCTTACAGACCCGTTACCTGCAAACCCATTCCTACCACCACGTCCCCTTCTTCCCCTGCTTCCAGATGCAAGACAAACCTCACCTGACTCAACCCCTAACCCCAGACAAACATCTTGATAGCTTATTGGATGCCTTCACTTATTTTTTAGAAAAATAATTCTTGTTATTACTTTTATTATTTTTAAATTAATAATGGTCACATAATGAAATATGATTATTGTTTAATTCATGGTTGCAGCTTTTTTTTTAAGTTTATCTATACTGAATAGTTTCAAAGGTAAGTTGAGATCATATAATATCTTTGAATAAAAGCCTATTTTGAGTTCTATGTTTTTCTTTACTGTTTCTTGCTGATCCTATTTATTCGGTGTTATTATAATTGTAGCTAATATGTACACTTTTTGCCAATTATAGGCTTCGTGATCTAAAACAACTTGGTGCATTTTATGACCTTTTCTTGGATTATTTATGCAAAATGTGCTCAAATTCATTCTCCTTTAGAATGTATTGCTAGGACGTCTTTTCAATTTCAATTACTCTGTACATATATATAATATATTTATATTTCTCTTTTCAGGTATGCGGTGGTGTGAGCACCGTGTCCTAACCATGCCAGCTCGGGGGTACGCCACTAACCACAAATGATTAGGGCCGAGAGGGAGTCGCCACCCGATTTGGCTTCGGGAACCAATTGACCCTAGCAAGGGCCCAACTTGTCATTACCAAAAGAAACAAGGTTCGGAGCTAAGGTACGCGGATGGGAGGGTGTTAGGCACCCATCTACGCCCGGTTCAAATCCGGCCCCCATATGTATTTATTGGCTTTAATTAAAATAGATCTACAAGGATTCAACCGCTAAACAAACAAATACATAGTTAAAGCACAAATGATGGCACACGATGATGCTAAGTAATAAAGAGAAAAAATAAGGAGAAAATATATAATAAATGTATAGAATAAAACATCTAAAAATATACAATAAATGGTTTTAAAATCCCTACAAACAAACAAATTAGATTACCCCCTAAACGGCTTCAAATCCCCTACAAAACAAATGGAGTCAAAACGGGAGGGAGATGGGTATGCACGTACGTGCATAGAGGATGCATGTACATGCATTTCCTATACACGCACGTGCATGTTGTGGGGTTCTTTCATGCCAACAAAAGGGCACAAGCTTGTCGAGTTCTAATTGCAAACACACAAGTCAGAAATCCAACGAATGACGCAAAAATCCCTCCTAAACATGTTCCTAAACCCAGCGAATGTGTCGCATTTTAAAATGGTGATAATCATGGTGGAAATGTCAGATCTGAATGGGATATGTGTGCAATGAACATATTGACATTTGATGCATAAATGGTGGATCGAAACACACTAAATGGGATGATTATGCTAGTGAATGAGCCTATCATGCAATTTATCCCTACATGCTTTTAATGAATGAAAAACTTATCTCGGATCTTTAAATGCACGCAAATGAATACTAGAAAAATCATAAACATACTCCTAATGCGACATTCAATGACATATCATTTATGAGAGCTATTATGCAAACATTCATTCCATATGTGTTTAATTATAATGAATTATAAAAGACAAGAATGATTGCTCAAGAGACCATTATCCTCAGGTCTGGGTGGTGGCAATTACTTCACGAACTCTCCTTTTTGACCTTTCGTAATCACAACTTTGGTTTTTGAATCTTTTTGGGGTGGTGGTTGAATGAAAAGTTGGATGGAGGCTGAGAAGAGTCCCTCCCCTTTTTTAGGTTCAAAGTAGAGTATTTATAAGGGGTTTTTAGGATTTATTTTCAATGTAACTAGGGTTTCCAGCTGCCACAAGACAGCTGACATTGAAGCTTTATCCCCATATAGTAAGGAAGAAAATGCTGAAATAGGAGATTCTGAAGTTTTTGGGTAATGCACATACGTGTATGGGAGATGTACGTACATGCATGAGGTATGCACATATGATCCCATGCACATACGTGCATGAAGCATGCACGTATGATCATGGATCATGGCTTTGTGCTAAATTGAGCTGTGATTATGTCGGTCCTTCAGGATTCACTCGTAATAGTTCTATTTGACACCACCTTTCATCATTGGGCTTAAAGGTGGTTTGAAATGTCAGGCGGCACAAAATTGGGTGTTAACAAGTGGATTAAAATTTTAACCTCTATTAAGTGGCGTAGGGATGCCAATGGATTCAATATAATGCAGACCTAACAAAAATCAATTTGTATATGTAATTGTTTGATTTTTCAATCTAATTGCATTTCGCAAGATTTGAGTTGATTGTGTATATGGTTACTTGATTGTATAAAGATTAGTTTTGATTTACAATGTTTGAATTGTGATTGCATGATGAGTTTGATAGTTGAAATGTGATGTATAAAGAAGAGTAACAAGTTCCTCACCCATCAAAAGCAACACTGGTTTTCAAATGAAAAATTAAATTTTTTTTTTTAAAAACATATAAAAAATAGATCACAATTTTTCACTGTAATCTTTTCATACAAAAGATCACGGTTTTTTGAAAAGATTTTGATCTTTTCTATAGAAAAGATCACACTTTTATAAAAAACTGTGATCTAATGTAAGTACTTTAGATCACACCTGAATAGAACACGATTTTTTCTTTAATAGATCACGACTAAAAACCGTGATAAAAAGTAATAGATCACAGTTTTTCATTGTGATCTAATTGGATTATTGTAGTAGTGATTATTGCAATTATGCAGACTATAGATGTTGGAAAGTCATTAATTATGATTCTTCTTTCTCTTGTCGTAGGTAAATGCATTTTTTGGAGGACCTTTGAATCTAGTGCATATTGAAGATTTTGGTCCAAATTTAGATGCCTTGATATGTATATAATGATTGGCTAAATTTTGGATATTCTTATTATGGTTGTGGCATTTTTATAAACTTTGATGCTTTATATAATTAACTATCAAGGTTGATTACTAATTGTTGCAAGTATGCATAAACTATAGATGTTGGAAAGTCATTAATTAGAATTCTTCTTTCTCTTGTCACAGGTAATGCATTTTTTGGAAGACCTTTGAATCTAGCTCATGTTGAAGATTTCGGTCCCAAGTTTAGATGCTTTGATATATGGACAATGATTGATTAAATTTTGGATAATCCTATCATGGTTGTGGTATTTTTATAAACTTTGGTGCTTTATACAATTAATTATGGAAGTTGATTACTAATTGTTGCAATTATGCATAAACTATAGATGTTGGAAAGTCATTAATTAGGATTCTTCTCTCTTGTGGTAAGAAATGCATTTTTTGGAGGACCTTTGAATTTAGCTCATGTTGAAGATTTTGGTCCCACATTTAGATACTTTGATATGTGGACAATAATTGACTAAAGTTTGGATAATCCTATCATGGTTATGGTATTTTTATAAACTTTGGTACTTTATACAATTAACTATAGAAGTTGATTACTAATTGTTGCAATTATGCATAGACTATAGATGTTGGAAAGTCATTAATTAAGATTTTTTTCTCTCTTATGGCAGGAAATGCATTTTTTGGAGTCCTTTGAATCTAGCTCATGTTGAAGATTTTGGTCCCAAGTTTAGATGCTTTGATATGTGGACAATGATTGACTAAATTTTAGATAATCTTATTATAACTATGTATTTCTATAAACTTTTGTACTTTATACAATTAACTATGGAAGTTTATTATCAATTGTTGCCATTATGCATAGACTATAGATGTTGGTCATGGGTTGTTCATATAATATATATCTTTTTGTATATTTTACATGAGATCAATGATGGCTTTTATTTATTGTTTGAACGGAAATGTTATATGGAAAATTGAAATGTTCTTAAATGAATGGTTAAAGGGTATTTGACATAGCTTACAGGTGGAAAATTGTTGTCTTATTTCAAGTTCTATTTATAAGAACACAGGGTTGGGGTTACAGGTTATCAGCTTAGTTTATTGTATTATATAAAATATAATGTGTTTGAACCTAATACAGGATATAGGTTTTTTTGGTTTATAGGTTACAGGTTTAATCTACCCAAACCAAAAAAAAAAAAAAAAAAAAAAAACCTTATTTGCGACGTTTATAATTTGTTACAAAGCCCAATCTAGTTTGCAATTTCACATTGAATAAGTCTTATGATGAATATATTTGTCGCAAAATGCACAATTTGAGGCTTTGTAATGGATATATCTGTCACAAAAGACTTGTTTGCGATGGTTTTAATTCGTTACAATCGTATATTTTGCGATAGTTTTAATCCGTCACAATGGTATTTTTAATGATTTCTACGTTGTGATGATTATTGGTTTGTGACGTTTATAATTCGTCACAATGTTATTGTGACAGATTTTCAACGGTCACAACTCAATTGCGACGCAGGCAATTGCTACAGTTTTGTGACACCAAATATCCGTCACAAATTGGCGATTTGTGATAGATTTGCCATAGTTTGTGACGTTTGGGACGGGAGCAAAAGCTCTCTTTTTTTGTAGTTATAATAATGCATGACTAGTATAATAAGGTTAAGTAGCTGTTATATTCTCACTTTATCTACCCATCAAGCATCGACCATGATATTAAAAAAATTCACAGTTTTTTTTTTTTTTTTTTTTTTTTTCTAATTAAATTATCCAAAAGAGCTTTGTTATTCATTTCCTTCTCCCTCCTCCTCCCCCTTCCCCTTCTTTTCTGTTAAGTTCATGTTTTTGTGTTGGAAAATTCTATGCCAAAGTATGTTATTAAGTCTTGGTTAATTTAAAGAAATGAGAAGCTGCAAAGATGCATTGAAGTGAAGTTATTTACTCCATGTGGCTCACACTCATTCTCTAGGAAGGTAAGAGACTTTAGTTGTCTCATTTCATAGGTGGTTAATTTTTTTAAAACATATTTTTGATAACAAGTGTGTTTAAATTTGATTCGGGGTGAATAAGAAGCTTACTATTTTTTTAGAGCAATCCAGATTGATCCACATTTATGGATAGATCCAAAGTTAATTTTTCAAGTAGTAGCTTTAAAAAATCATCTAGATCGATTGGGGAATTTCTAGATCGATCTAAAATCAAATTTTTAGGCATAACCTATTTTTGACATTTGGATTGATTGGGCTTCGTAAAAATTTTTTTTTTTTTTTTTAAACCTTCCTATTTTGACTCCAATATGATTTTTTCCTTTTGGGGTCACTTAGTCTCTATATATAGGGTTCTCTTCATAAAAAAAACCCAAGGAAGCTTTCTCTATTAGGTTTGGATTGTATATCTTGCTTCCTTCTCTATGGACTACTTCTACCTAGGGTTTTTATGCCAATGTTCTATAAGTAGTTATGACAAACCATAATTGTTCAACACATCCTTGAGTGTGTGTGGTTGGAGTTTACTGGAGCTATTGCGATGAAGATCAAGCTTGTGGCCTAGAAAATCACTTGAAAGAGGTCGGATGCGTTTGAAGCTGTAAAGACATGGAAATCAATCGATGGGTCGTGGGAGTGAAGGCAATTACTTGATTCTGTGAGGTTTATAAGTATTGTGTCTTGTACTCATTACTTTCATAGTGGATTCGCTACATTTGGACGACGTCCCCTGGTTTTTCCATGATAGTGTTTTTAACGTAAAAATTCTCTTATGCAATTTTTACTTCTTTATGGTTTGATTCTTGTGTGATTGATTGCTAGCTTTTAGGGTTTGAATTAATTGAATAAAAAATTGGTAAGAAAATTTAAAATACCTATTCAATCCCCTTTAAGGTATTACAGACTTTGTAAAGACTGGAATTTCACTCTTGATCATGAGTTACAATTGATCTTGTCTCCAACAAATTCTTCCATATGGGTTGCGGGTGATAGCGGGATGGTGCAGTAGGAAGGAGCACGTACAGATCAGCCATGGCCTTTTGTTCATATTTTGTGTCCATCACACCAACACTTTGGGTACACTATAAACTAGGAATTTCTTTTTTGTTTTTGTTTTTTTTTTTTCAACCGAGTTGAGCATGAACATTAGTATACTTGACTTAATTGGCTCCATTGTTTTGCATTCTTAATTCGCTAGTACAACCCTATCTCCTCATAACACGAACTTGACTAGAAGGATAATGACAACAAAATTACAGGGACTGACAAGAGACCAAAATCTGCAATTAACAGCTCCACTTAAATGTTCCCACTAAATGGATACTCCACTCAAAGATACGTAATTGAGCAAAAATGAGAAGTCAAATGAATTGGAACTCTATTTGTGGTTTTTTGTTTTTTGGTTTTGCTTCTTCCTTTTGGCTTACAACTAGTTTTACAACTTTTGCCTAAACCAGTGATAGCTCATGCATGGGCGTTGCACATGAATTTTGTTTGTAAGAAAATTTATTCATAAAATAATATAAAAATGATTTATTAGTAAAAGAACATTAGCATAATATCTTATTATATTTTGGTCTTTCAATTATTAGCATCAATATATGAAGAATCAATATAAATATATAAAAATATATTAAAATCACCCATCAAAACTAAACATAAAAGTAAACTAAGAAAGGATCCTTATTTGGGAAAATTAGCAATAACTCTTATTAGAAGGTTGGATTAAACAATAATCCCATCAAAAGATTTTTTTACTTCTTAATTCCATAGTTTAATATACCTATTAGCTATAAAGAAATCTTTTTTTTTTTTAAAAAATGTCCCATATTAACCTTTTATATACTCAAACTCAAGTTCTCTTTCACATTCTCCCCTTTTCTACCACGTTCTCTCCCTCTCTCCCATGCATGGTTTCCACTACCAGCGGATCAAGCTCCGACTATCATTCCGGCAGCTATTCAACTTCCAACGACCTCTATCGAAGCTTAACCATTGTTCTCTTCTCCCTATTTTTCCTTTTTCCCCCTTTTATGATGCTATCACCAGACTTGAAAACTAGATCTATTTGCCATAGCCAAACGCCAACTATGGCTCTCCTCCCTTTCTTCTTCGTCTTCTTCTTGTTCTTTTAAATTTTTTGTTCCCTTTTTCCCACTAGATCTATTTGTTAAGCATATGGATTACCATAAATCATGGGACTAGAGATTTGGTGTTGCAATGTGAAATCCATATGATTTCTAGTCATAAACAAGACCCCATCACCATTCATGCCTTTATCATGAACACCAATTAAGGGAAACAACTCTATACATGTCCTCATATTCAGTATTATAATTATGGTGAAAAAATTCATATGAGTCCATCAACTCGTTCTTTCACACAGCCCTTTAACCATATTAGTTCTAGCATGTACTAAAAAAATAAGTGTAATAATTAATTACATTTTTTTATATTTAATTCTATCATGGACAAGTAAAATTCATAAGGCTTTAGTTCATGATAAGTATTTTAATCAACGTATTGTTTTTGCTTATTCAAAGAAAATACTGCTGATCAGTATGTAAATCTAATGCATACACAAAACCTGAATGAGAATAATCTCAAGTACTTAATATATATGCTACAAAATTAGCAAAAACACAAGATACATTCTTTATAAATCATTTTTAACTTAATTTTCTATTAACTTTATATTCAACTTGTCCTTTTATGATAACAGAATTAATACATGATATTATTCACATGCACTAATATATTTTTATGTGGAAACTATAAGTGTCTTTCAAATACAACAAAAACAAAAGAAAATATATATAAGATATTTCCTTAAACCTTTTACTTAAATAACTTGAATGACTGTATTTCTTAAGTACAATAAAATCATGGGTGAACTTCCCACTGACCTTAATATTTACGCATTGATAACAATTATTTTTAACATATTATCACTATATCAATGTCTACTAAAAATATAGAAATTTCTTCAATTCACATTTTACCCTTTAGTTTACCTTAAAACAATTTAGTTCAATTATGTATGTGAACATTTGTACAATAGCACACAAATCAATATGTATTAAGATAGATGTATTACTAATTACAAGAGCTTAAAATCAATCCTTAACAACCAATGCACACTATATTGCTCTTAGAATACAATTACTCATCTACTTTATTAGCGCTAGCTTGAACATTCAAATTTTTTAACATTCTCATTTAAATTACCAATATATTCGTTATTCACATAAAATCAAAATCTTTATCTACTTTCATGAAATTAACTTGAAAATTTTTTAATCACTAAATTTCCAAATAGTTGTCAAGACTAATAATTTTGACCATTGAAAACATATTTCAGTAAAGGGTTAAGAGTTAGTAGATCAAAGGAAAATTTAAAAGACCACTAAAAATAGCAACTTTCAAAGAAAATGTGCCAAATTTAGTTTATAATTGAAACTAATATAAAATTAGCTTTAAACTAAAATCAATTCGATATCACAATCATTGAAAACATACTACATCAATCGTGTACTTACGATTGCCTTCAGTTAATTATAACTTCAGCATTACCAATAATTATCAATTTATATAAATTTAATCTTATGTTGCATTAATGAATATAAACCTTTTTACAGTTGGTGATAGTTTTTAATAGGTTTACAATCAGTCCACTAAATATAAATTTTCTTTACTTCTGACTATAATAATACAATAATATATTGTATTTTATCACTATGATAGTACCTAATATGCTATCAAAAAACTTATGATAGGGAATTATTTGTCTCAAAAAGGAACTAGAAGGGCAATCAATATTAATCATCAATTAATTCTTTAAGTTTATAAGTCAATGATCAATATTGAAAACATGAGAAAGTCGTTGACGCTTCCCTTTCATTATTATTGGAATTAATAATGTTTGCCATCATCTCGCTAAGCAAGAATTAACTATATATCTTAATTCTTTATGATATATTTGTAACAATCAGAGTTTAATCATAGATACATAACTATTGATGGCAAATATATTCCAAATCATGATATAAAAATAACATAATTATCCTGATACTCGATATTATCAATGTCAATAAGTCTATCAAACCCAAATACAACCTGTACATGTTGTATCCATTTCCCATAGTTATTGCCAGCAAAAATTTCATTTACAAACATTTGGCTAGTAACATCAGAAGAATTAAAAACTGCAGAAACAATTCAAAGATAATATCACATATCATCCAAACATAATGTATGCAATTACAATAATAGATGATCATCTCCTTTATCCAACCAACATGGGCAATTGATTAGATATACTCATAAATAAGCTCGAAAACATTATGAGTCTTATGACGGCGAGAGCCCTAGGTGCATCATCATAAACTCTCATTTGGGTAGAGAATACAACATGCAAATAGGTGCTCTCCAAAAAAAAAAAAAAAAAAAAAAAAATCTTTATCAAGAGGCTGATCAATAAGAACTGTATAGATTTTCGAGAATCCTATTGCCTTTAGGCAGAAGGTACCCTTTAGATCCATGCCTTCCTGCCAATCACTCCATGCCATTCTTGAATTGTCACACACAATAACCCCCTATGGGTTAGGTGATTGTATGCTACAACCCAAAAACACAATCCTATCCTACAATACTTTGAATGAGAAATTATGTCAACCTTTGTGAATGGGCTAACTACCACCCACTTTGGCCAACTACATTCCCCAAACTAGGATAGCTTTTATTCCCATTCTAAAAATCCCAATCACAATTCTTTATTTGCATGCTAAAATTACTTTATATGTGATTGAGAATATTCCAAAATTCATTTTTTCATTTATTGAGTTCGTACTTGTATACATAACCCAAAAATTATTTCATGGTGTAATAATAAATCCAAAAAGAGTATGATATCACGTTACTAACACATTAGCAAATTACATAATAAAATTTTTACCAAAGGTTTTGCACGTTAAATACAAAGGAATCATAAAGTAGATCAACAACACAATTCACCTTCTACACTAACCATTGATTGGTCCAATTTGTAGTGTCCATGTGAATGCATGCAAATAGATTCACCATATTCATTATTCATTACAAGTTTTAGAAGGTGTGATACATGAGCACTTGTATATACATATACATAAAGTTTGAGCAAGCTTGTATAATACATGAAACATATATATGTGTACATGCACTCCAACACACTACACATGCACCTACGCAGTGCCGGGAGTTGAAAACAATGACCTTCGTAAAACCCCATTTTCTTATTGGGACAAGACATGATATTTAGATCAAGGACTATTAGTCATTATAATGTATCTAAGGAGAGTCACATACTTCTACAATCATTCTTGGATATTGGCACACATATCGTAAATTTGTGACTAAAAAAATTGTGCCAAAAATAAAATAAAAATACGCCAACAATTTACTGTTTAAAAGTTAGTCTCAAAATTAACCACTATCTTTAAATTTAGACAAAAACAAAATGCGATTCCTTAGAGCAAGTGGAACCCATTGAAAAATAGTACGTCAAAATTTTAAAATAAATAAATAAATTTAGGTCACATGTGCCCTTGCAAAAATAATGAGGTTGGGGTTATTCCCTACCTCTAGCAGGTCATAAAATTAGTTATCGGTCATGTATTTTGGGTTTTCATGAAATCTAGTATTTTTTACTTAATTCGGCAAGATAATAAATGGGAAATCCAATTTAGGCCATTAAAAATATGTATGAAGCAAGTATTGTCCATAAATTGGCTATCAAATCCTCAAGAAAACATCTGTTATGGACCCATAATTTCTACTAAAATTCTAGAATGTAAAAACATGTTACATGTAATGTCTAATATTATTTTATGCAATCTATCAACCAAGACAAATTCAAGACCTCAAAATATATACTGAATAATCATTAGTCGACGATTGGCTATAAAATGGTCATGAGCTTCATTGTCTTGGATTGAGTTCAACCTAAAACCTTTGACAAAGGATATATCTCATTTTATCATGGCATGCACATTCGATTAATCAATCAAAGTTATCCCATATGATACCAAACATGAAATATCAAAAAACATTTAATCTAATTTGCTTTTGATATGCTCTTCATCAATAGAAGGTTCAAATACGAAGTTCTAGTATAGATATGGGTCACATATATATGTATATATAAACCATTAAATTTACCAAATAGAGAACTCACACTCCCATGTGGCCCATATCATACATCTAACTCATTTTAATACCCCAATTGGTTACAAAACCACGCTACTTGGCTTGGCCACAATATTTTATTTTATTTTATTATTATTTTTTCTCTGTTCATGCAGTGGGCCCAAAAGCCTAGAAGATATCCCTCACGCGCTTAGGAATGCAAGGTTGTTTCCAACCTCTCGCTAGGTCAAATGGTTGGTTTTGGGTTCCTCATGAAAACTAATGATTTATTCTTCAATCCGACACAATAATATATGGGAAAACTAATTCAATATATCAGAACACATATGTAGATTTATTGCCCTTTGAATAGTCATGAGATGGCCAAGAGATTTATGAGTATAAAGTTAGGTTTTGACTTAAAACCTATGAACCCAAAAAAGCACTAACAAATGTGGTATAAGCATAAAAAAATAATAATAATAAATAAATAAATAAACATGCAATTAATCTTCCAAAGTTAACCCACGTACATGATACCACACACAATTCCACATGAAAACAATTAATTGAATCTAATATGCTTTTGATGTGGTTTTCATCAATCAAAACTTCAGATATTGTTATGCGGAAAAACATGCGCATATATATATAAATTTCCATTGATATGCATGCAATAATTATCACAAAAGTGAGAGGAATAAAACCCTTCACATGGTTATGCCGGTTGGTAGTCGAAAAACTAGGCGACGATGGTATTGTGTAAAACTCAAAAACCCTCATACAACACTTTATTAAAATAATAGTAAACGTATGAAAACTAATTAAATATCCAATCATGGTTTTAGCCCTAATATGGTGACTCTAATATCACTTGTTAGAACAATAATATAAGTCTATACTAGAAAACTAGAACACATGAAATATAATAATAATAATAATAATAATATGCATGTATCTGTGAAGCCATTAAATCCAATTAACAAAATTATGCAAAAGAGACACGGTTAAGAGGCAGGTTTTCCTCTACTTGCTCCTCTTTTCTTTATGCAGCCACCAATGAGATAGGCTACTAGGGTTTTCAACTAATGGAGTGTAGAGGGATTTGACCTATTTATAAATAAAATTTATGGAGTCTTTCCCATCATGGACTCCTTGACTTACAAGGAATAGACCCACACTTTATAATCCCATATCATGGGCCAAGGTGCACTAGAGCCCAATTACTTTATTGATCACATCATATAATGGGTTACACCGTATATCATTGCAGGCTAGACATTCAACCTGTTTTTCACAATCTAGAAAATCAATCAATGTAAGCCCACATTATATAAAAATTTCTAACAGAAAATCCTTAGGCTGAGAAATTTTAGGCTGAAGGGCAAGTGGTTAGAGAGGTGATGTCCTTTGGCCAATGATAAGTTTGGTCAAGTACAAGTGGGTCACGTGGCAATCATGTAGTTAATTAAGTTGGTTAGATTTTGGACCAATAAGGGATTGACACATGTCTTGTGGAAAGACAACTTGGTTTTTATGCATGATGTGTAGGTGAAAGAATGTGGGAGTTAGTGGGCTGATGTATTTAGTTCAAGGAAGGTTTTTGTTTTTTGTTTTTTTTATGTTTTGTTTTGTTTTTTTATTATTTTAATCTAGGAAATCATGCTACCTATCCATTTTAATAAGAACAACTGCTTCAAAAAAAAAAAAAAAAAAGCTATCAAGGCAGTTATGGGGAAGTGGTAGAAGTTCAAGCCTGAAGATAACTAACTGCTAGTAACTTCCAACAGTTAGAGAATTGAATTGTTTTCTTTAAAGTATAGAATAGAAAGGACATGTGGCAAAAGTTTAAGTGTAGGTAACTCCCCAATAACTCCTAGTAGTTATGGAGAATTTGCACATCTGCTAGATATAAGACATAACTACCAAGCAATTATTAGTTCAGGCCGGAGGAAACCGCTAGTAACTTCTAGTAGTTAGAAGAATGGGCTGCTGTCCATAAAATTCAAAAATGAAGGTAAAAGAAATGTTCCACAACCACCATCCTTCACAGGATTCTCTTCTTACGAGTAGTGTAAATTAGTTTATCTACCTTTCTTTTCAACCCTTTACTGTAATTTGATTTCCTACTTAGCTCGTGACTTCATTCCAAGCTTTGTAATTTGCTTTCAAGTTCATGATCGTGCTTTGCAACAATTTCAAGTGGAGACTCAATGCTTGTAATCATGTTACTTTCATATGTTGGTAATATGTTTCTCACTTCATTTCCATTTCTAAGTTCTTCAAGTGTATTTCTCTGTAGACATTCATACTAGAACCTTAAGGAAGCAACCCCTATCCCTTAAACAATCGCTTGACTTTTTGAAAAGTGACCGACTAGGCAGTTGTACTTCACGACTATAATCTCTCGGCCTGGAAGGTGTTGGGGGTCGTGAGTATGACTTCAGGCCAAACTTAGCCTTGGCATTCCCGCACAAATCCCCAGACCATGGAAAACATAAATTTTTAGTGTGAACACATCTTACCAAATCAAACCATAAATATTAATTCTATTTGGAAAAAAAAAAAAAAAAAACAAAAAAACAAAAACAAAAACTCCGTTTAAATGAAAGACATCTTAAATAACGGGCATTTTAGTAAAATTCTGAGAAGAATTGTGGTCGACTACTACATAGGTAAAATTGATGTATACATAAGTTCCTCCACCCCTCCAAAGATTGGGCAACTCCTTCCATGGCCAGCATATGACAAATGCTAATTTAGGTAGGGCAAGCTCCTTACCACAATTTTGAGGGCTGTCCAAACTTAAAATGGTTTTCAAAAAATGCTAACATGCCTTTAAACTAATGGCATTTGTTGCCCTTGCTACCTGACCCCAGCATGGGGCACAAGCCAACATTCCTTTCTTTGTTGGGGTCACAAACGTCTAAACACTGAAACACCAACCTAAGACGAAATAGAAGCAAAACAAAACAAGCAGCCACCACAATCCCCCAGAAAAAACCAACACCAAAAGATAAGATAACACAATTGCTCATTTGATCGCCAGGATAATCTAGGGTCATTGCTGATATTTTCATATTGTCGATTTTGTGTTTTGTTCGATCAAACACACACCGGAAATTGTCATAATGGACCCAACAATTCCTGACCTGATTGAGATGCTGCCCTGTGGCCGCATCATCACCCGTGCCTACTGCAATTGCATTGAAAACAGAAATTATGAAGATTCTTTTTTCTTTTTTGTTTAAATAAAAATGTTCATGTGCTGAATAACTCTTATGTGCACTGGCACGACATTAAAAGTTGTTCTTAAGAAAATCCATATAGCTATGACTCTACGAGTGGGTATGGAACATAAATTAAGCTGCAATGTCGGGTCTTTCCCTAAAATTTCCCACCTCCCCACCCCTCCTCCTCCCCCCCCCCCCCCCCCCCCAAAAAAAAAAAAAAAAAAAAAAAATCTTGGGTTTTTTTGTTAACAGTATTCTCAAAAGGTTCTTAAATTTTTTTAGAATGGAATTCAAAAACACATACTCCGTATTTATTTATGTTTATGGTTACAATGTACTCTGTATTAAGTAGCATCGTGGTTTGTTTTTGTGACTTACGGAGTCCTACGGTACACAAGAAGTCAAGAGTTGAAAGCTAGGAGAGTTGTTAATTAATTAACGTGCTGTTATATTTCTCCAATTGCTCTGTTTTGATTTGTTCTATATAACTATGGTTAATGTGCTAAGTTACTGTGGTTAAGTTAGACTTGCATTAGGTCATGTAAGTATTTAAAAGAGCTTATTGAATCTGCTGAAGTTGAATGAAGGAGATCAAATCGATTGATGTCCCTTCCTCTTCCATTTACCCTCTGTTTTCATACTTGGTTTTTCTAGATCTGATTTCTCCGTTTTTCTCAAGCTATTATCCATTCTTTTATCATCAATCAAGTGTCAAAAACCAACAAGAGTCTGCTAGCTAGCTTCGGCATATACAACATAGAGATAGATAAACTTGCAGAAATTAACAATATAGACAGTAAAAAGAAAAACGCAGGGCTTGTAGCTAATGAACAGAGCTCCACAAGCATGAAGTCATGATCGAACTGACCTTTGGTATCTCAATCTCCCTCAAAGAATCTTAGTTCGAGGACAGTTGCAAATGGATTCATTGCGTTGATATGTCAGGGCTTAGGAGAGAAGGCAGTGAAGTAAGTCTGAACAGCAGTTAAAGAAAAAAGGACCAATGCACCCAAGACAGCCTAGGAAGTCTAGGGGTTCTTAAAATGGTCGCGAAACCCTTCAACCACCCACAAAACAAACCAGATTTTTCTCCTGAAACTAAAGTGGCATCAGATCTGGTTTTTGATAACCTTAGAAGAATCAGTTATTGACCCCAAGTCAGCACCTATTTCATTGAAGAGTTTGGCCACGTCCTCGTCACTGCAAAGGCAGTTGTCCTGCAGTTCGCAGCTCCTTAACATCATCGACGTGATCAATGAGTAAATCTAGGAACCATATGTAAGAGGTGAACCAGCTGGGGTCATCCATAGCCGCTTCATACGTTATCAGGTTCAAGAACATTGGCTTTGTTGACTTGTTGAGCTACCAATGATGGGGGTGTCAATGGCTTGGTTTTAGAATAGATTTCAAACCAAACCATTATACTTTGGTTTTGTTCCTACCAAACCAAAACCAAACCATACTATAAAAAAACCAAACCAAACCAAACCAAAAAATTTTGGTTTGGTTCGGTTTGGTTTTGGTTTTAACCTATTAAGTAACAACAAATAATTGAAAATGAAAAAAATGATATACCAAACTTCAAATAAAAACATTTTTAATAAAAACATTACATTAGCGATTAAAAAAAACATTAAACATTAATTGTATCAAAATGGAAACATATTTACATATGTTAATCCAATATCTCACACAACATTAATGGCTAATTTAATATATGCCAATCTAAAAAAGGAAAAATAGTAAGAAACTTAAAATGAGACAAGGCCGAGGCTAAGAGACTTAGGATTTTTTACAATTTTAAATCTATTTCCTTTTATGCCCTTATTAGAATAGGAAATTTACAAACTTTAAGGTTGATATATATATATTAAGGTTGATATATATATATAAATATATATATATATATATATATATATATATATATATATTATTATTATATATTTTTCTGGTTTTTCAGTTTGGTTTGGTTTTTTAAAAATGAAAATCAAAACTAAACCAATTTAATTCGGTTTTCTAAAATTTAAATCAAAACCAAACCTAATGACAAAAAAACCTTCGGTTTGATTCTCGATTTTAACCTAAACCATTAACACCCCTAATATTCAATGATCATGTGAGGAAGTGTTAACCAACCACAGGTGCCATAGGACCGAAAATTTACGTCCTTTATGTAACCTGTCTTATTAGGGCTCAACTTAATTCCGGCTTCAATGAGCTCCTTGACGCCACGGAACAAGTGAATTTTATTTGGAGTTTCAAAAGCCAGGCTGAGAATTAGTTGCCACTACTTGCCTGTGCTAAAATTGCCCAGGAGTCTTGTCCGTTGAATATGAAAGAGATGATCAGAAGTCACATCTTGAGGTGATTCGTCTTTCTACAAAAGGGAAAAGATAATATGAAGGATATCAACAAAGGTTACATCTTGGGGTGCTTTGTATTTCCTCCACGATAGATTATTATTCCAATCCACGAATTCGCTTAGCAAGTTTTCCCATTAATCAGCTTTTTCATTCGACTTAATCAACGCCTTGAGGACTTGATAGGGGAGTTGGTTTTTTTTTTTTTTTTATCCACAAAATTAATTTTATTAAAATGGAAACGCTGCCCAAACTACAAGAAAAAACCCATATTACACCAAAGAAACAAATAAACCCCTCCTAAGGATGCACCCCTCACACCAAACACAAACATACAAAAAACACCCACAACAGAGACTACTAAAAAAGCACACAACGAAAGAGCTCCACAGGTGAAACCATCAATCCCAACAGAAAATGCACCATCCAACAATCTATGGCACGCCAATCTCCAATTGCTAAATCTGCAAATGACCATTGGAATAGAGCCCTCAAGAGATGAGAGACCTGAAGCTGATCACCAGAAACGCCAAAATTTCACACCACCCGCACCAGAGATGACTATATTTGCACTTCCACACAATCTGATCTAATAATCCTCTACCTCTGAAATGATTGCCGACTCCAGACAGCACCAAAAACAACATCGAGAAGCAGCAAATAAACCAAATAGCGGCAGTAAAATAGAGGCAGATCCAGCTAAAAATGAAGAACAAAAAGAGAAACCAAGATAGCTCCCACAAGAGAACCAACATATCTTCTGCAGGAAAAGGAGGCGATTGGAAATATTGAATCTCAGCCACGACAATTGCAAACAGGAGCATCAAATAAAAAAAAAGCACAGCAACAAGAGGATCATCATGACTAGCAACAGCCAATTGGCACAGAAGGAACTAAATCCAAGCAGAGAAAAGAGAAACCCTGTTGACGCCACTCTTTGCAAGCCAATCAGCCATACAATTTGTTACTCTAAACTCATGTCTAACCTCCATTGCTTTTCGTTTAACTCTTGAACCAAGACCCCTAACGTTCCAAGAGAGAATTCTCAGCATAACGACACTGATAATTCACACTAAAAAAACTAATCCACCAGATTGTTCATTTACCCCCCCAAAAACAGAGATCCTATCACTTTCCTCCAAAAACTTCCTAGTCTCGGGCCTCTAATTCTGAAAATTTTTTGAAGAATTTCCTCATCATTACCAAGACTTCGAAATCCTACCCGTTGAAGCACCTTCCAAGTTTCTTGAGCTTCTTGAAGAATTAATTGATTCCGATTCGCAATCCCACCGTCAGAGACAGAGGCACTTACCGAGTGAATTGATGAATCAGCAATTGGTTCTTTAACCAAATTCCTATTCCTCCTCCTTGAAGCTTTCGTAGTTCTCAAACACTTCTTTTTCCAGCCTAAAATTTCTCCCACCAGCTTCTTTTTCTTTTTTGCCGATTTAGCAAGAGCCTTCAATTTACGGGAATCTTTGGAAGATCCACACGTTGCACCAACCGCAAAAGCTAAACTCTTGAAGCCTTGTAGTTCCCCTGAAGATGCTGCTGCTATATCAGACTCAGTACTTTTTGAAGCCCTAGGAAGTTTAGCCTTAGAAGAGAAAGGAGACTGAGAGCACAATCTCTTTTTACGGGATGGGCTACTTGGTGAGGAGAGGTTATGACCACCACTCCTCAAAAGGGCATTGCTGGGACATTGGCCAATTGAAAGCCCAATCCTTATAGACCCATTAAGATTTCCCAAACTATGAGCTCTTCTCAACCCAAGTGGAATCCTTAATAGGGGAGTTGGTTCTCGAGCAAGAACAAGTCCTTTGGCACCGATTTTATGGGGAAGTTTTTCGTCCCCGACTCTTTGAACTGATGAGTTGCAATGCACTTGATCGATGAAACCTAGGATGAAACACCCGTCCAGAAACATCATTTGATCGAATACGTCATTGTCAATGCCTTCTGTCGTGTTCTTGGTATACAGGATTTTAGAATTGTGTACTTTGATATTCTCTTTGAAGTCATTGAAGAACTTAGAGAGGTAGTCTTTTGAGTTGTTCAAAATTATGTTTTATAGTGCATTACATTACCAATTTTCATAAAAAAGACTTTTATATTTTTTATAAAATCTTAAAAATTAAAATAAGTGGCATATGCAAATAATATTGAAAGATTTCAATAACCGCTCTTAACTTGGAAAAGCTCTTCTGAGCTAAGGTCTCTTTTAATTTTTGTTTTACCTAGGTTAAGACTAAAGCCCACAATATTTATAGAAATAAAAGAAAAATAAGAAAAAAAGCAAATTTGGGCTATTTCTTGGGCTATAGCCCAGTGTTGCACGTCATGTACTTCCTCCCTTGATTGGTAGGTAACAAGTAAATTACTTCAATTTGCTAAAGAGAGTAATCACTTTTAATAATACTCCCTCCATCCACAAATATAGGTCATCTTTGTTACTTTTTGTGTCCTAAAATGTTTGTCTATTTTGAAAAATCAAATCATAATTTTGTTGACCTTTCCTATATTACTCCTTATTATTTCAATAATTATTTTCAATACAAAACCCACTACAAAGTAAGAAAGGGTATTTTTGAAAAGAATGAGTTTAATAAAAGGGTGGTCAAGGTAATGATGACTTTTACTGTATTTTTTTTCAAACTTGGCTTATCTTTGTGAGACGGAGGGTATTTTTCCTATATTACTCCTTATTATTTCAATAATTACTTTCAATACAAAACCCACTACGAAGTAAGAAAAGGTATTTTTTGAAAGAATGAGTTTAATAAAGGGGTGATTGAGGCAATGATGACTCTTCTTAAACTGTATTTTTTGTCAAACTTGGCCTATTTTGTTGGGATGGAGGGAGTATATGTTTATTTTCTTAATATTGAACTTGTATATTTCAATATTTCACAAGAAAATATATCATGGTTAATTATGTAAGACTATCATTTGATTCCTTCAATAATTCATTTATTGAGATTGGTGACTCTTGGGAGATATGGAAATGGAGCTTCCCCTTGATCGACCTACATGTAAGTTTTGCGGCATTGTTTTTTTGGAGAAGTGTTGAATGCATGCTAAAGATCTGAAGCTTGATATGGCCAACGGAGCATGAAGGTCTGTCCAGTAAACCAAGGCTACTACCACTTTCCACGGCATAAGGCTTATTAGCTAGAAAATGGAGAGGGTAGAGGCCTCTCCCGTTGCAACAGTTCTAACTTGGAACACTAGACCTTTAATAGTGGTAATTATTGGTATTTGGACATTAATAGTAAAATATATTTGATTGCTTTCATAGGCATCATTGCTGAAAGATTGTTGAAGCAAAGAAATAACGTTGGCAACTATATAAATAAAATATATATAGTTTATTATTATTATTATTATTATTATTATTATGATTATGATTATTATTATTAAGATTTGAAGCTTGTCGGCCATGGCCAACGGAGCATGAACCTCCTCTTATTTATTTTATTTTCAAAATCAGAAACTTGCACTAAGAACAAACTTTATTCCTACATCAGAAGAAATTTTCTGACACCGCCGGTGTCCCATACACGTACAAAAAAGATTTCTAGATACGTTTATCTCAAACACGGTCACCAGCCAGAATAAGGGAAAAAGAAATTACATCTGTAGTTTACTTATTTGAAACACACAAAAACGAAAAAAGAGAGAAAATAAATGATCTGGCACGAGTCATGAGATGAACCAGAAGGGAAAATAGGTCTATAATGATATGTCAATACATTTATTCTCGCAACAAGAAAATTAAAACAAAGAAAAAGGAAAATTGGTTTCAGTTTCTCATCTCTTATTTTAGATGCGCTTACCACTGCGGTATTCAGCTCGTGGGAGGATTGTGTAGCAAGTCCGAAGGATTTTTTGAATACGCCCTTACCATAGGATTCATGTTGGTGGGAACATTGTGTAGTAAGTCTGAAGAAAAGTCAGTATGATCACAAAAATTGCAGCGAAGAAAGCGATCATAGTCCAGGGGGAACTGAAATGATCACTCAAGCCCTTAGCGATCCAAGTATTATATCTGCAATGGAAGTGCTTCTGGATGCTCGCTATGACACTTTTATATAACTCAGGGTTCGGCACCAAGTCATTGCTTATCATATTGAAGAGTTTAGCCACTTCTTTGTCACTGCCGAGGAAGTTGTAGAGTACCTGATCCTCTCGCAGCTCCTTGACGTCGTTGGGATGATCAATGAGTGAGTCGAGGAAGCATATGTAAGAGGTTACTTCCAAGCCATTCACAAAGCCAGGAGTCATTTCGTAGGCTACCAAGTTTAAGAACTTGGCCATGGTTGAACTGTCGACGGTTATCCGTGGAAGTTTCAGGTGCGTACAAAAGCAGAAGCAGCAGCTAGATTTGAAAGAAACATCCGTCACGCAATTTGTGTCGCTAGCCTTCAAATGGATGCCCACTGCTTTAAGCTCCGTGACATTACGGAATGAGTGCCAATCCTTGGTCTTTTCAATGGATTTGCCTCTGGGTCCTCCCGAAATGTCGAGGATATGAGACGTCCCGTTCATTGTGACTTGTGTTTCTGGATTGTTACTTTGGTCGGGTGTACCTATTAGTCCTCCTCGAAGAAGGTGGAGGAGATGAGGCGGCTCTATCCATAATAGGGGATTTCGATTGTTTGTTTGGTCGGGTGTGCCGATGAGTCCCTTTTTTATGATATGTGGTTCTTGTAGTCGTCGTGGCCTCTCAATGTCCATTCGGATGAATTCTTGGATCTGTCGTTTCCAGACCCCATCATATTCGAATTCTGAGCCCATCAACTCCTTTAGGACTCCAAAGGGAAGTTGGTTCTCCAGCAAGAACAAGTCCCGGAGCATGAAAACAACTTCATGGTGTTTAATTTTCAATTTCTGGAGCAGTGACTCATCATTCACATAGCAATGAACGAAGTACAATACAGAACAGCCATCCACGAACAACATCCTGGCCAGCGTCTCATCATTGTAAATCTCTGTTGCCTCCTTATCGTAACAGTTCCTCAGCCTCTCGATGTTATTGAGAATCTTATGATACAAAACCGACTTGTCTCTAGTACGGATGAACTGTTTCTGGAGTTTAAGCTTCAGTGTCTCCCCTGGCTTAAGCTTGACTTTGTTGTAGTGATAAGGACCGATTGAGACCACCATTGGTTCAAGATATTTGTTGAAATCCTTGTTACATCGCAGTATGTTTGGAACCTTCTGAATTGGTGTATTTGGAGTTGGGGATTGACTTGCATTGACATCTTCACCATTCCATATGGATCTAGGCCTCTGGATCACAGACTCCTCAGAAGTAATTTGGTGAGTACTGCCCCCGCTTGCTTCACTGGCTCCCTCTCTCGGAGGCTCCCCCACTATCAGGGGAGTACTCAACTCCTCATTGCCGGCCATCGTAGGTATGCACGTCTGAACAGTTAAGCTGATTTGATTTTATGTTAATATATTGGTATTCTAGCGTTCATATATATTTTCAGTTTAACACTTCATAGGAACTAAAGAGTGGGCTGAACTACGTACCTCGAATTATTGAGGATCTCTTAGATATGAGCAGGCCAGATCTAGGATTTATCTCCAATGAGAGGCACTGTACTATGATTCTGTGAAGTGGAAATTGGGAATTAAAAGCCTTAGAAAGGATTTTTTTGAAAAAATTACTTTTTAGTAATCAATTTTGAATTTAATACCAAAAAAGATTATTTGGTCAACTTATTACAAATTGACTATAAATATACTTTGAAATGACTACTAAATTCCTCTTTTTGGCATTAAGTTGAGAAATAATCATCAAATGGTAATATCTCTCCCAAAAAAAAAAAAAACTTAATTGAGCTAGTGGGGGCACGTGCCCCCAAACCCCCCCCCCCCCCCCCCCCCCAACGGGGCTCTGCCCATGGATATGAGACATGGCACTAAATATGAAGTTTGCATATACAGTATGGTATTAAACATTGTTGAAGATAGAAAGTAGGGGCCTGTTTGGTTGTCCTATTCAAAATTAAACAATTCAATAAATTTTACATAAGGTTGAAGACACATTCCATCATCTTGAATTATCAAATTCAAAAAAATAATAGTTATCATCACAAATAAGAATGACAATTTAAAAAAGTGGTATTTCATGAATTCCTTAAAATTGATTTTACAACATCAACTACAGAGATAATTACAACATTTTAAAATATTTCAAATAAAAGTGTTAGATTTATGCCTTTAACCTTATGTAAAATTTCTTGAGCTGTTTAATTTCAAATTAGATAACCAAACAGGCCCTAATTTACAATTTTAGGGATTTTGGAATTTATCAAGAAGGGCAATGATTTCTGTGTAATTAAGTGCTATTTCTAGCATTTCCCCTTATGATAACATTGCATATGTAGATTTTATTTTATTTTATACTTTTATATATATATATATATATTTTTGGGGGGGGGGGGGGGGGGGGGGGGGGGGGAGATGGGGTTAGAATGGAGGGATCCGAACCCTTACGTCTCTTAATTTGAACATTTTACTCCACCCTTTCTCACCACTAGGCTAGCCCCAGTGGCTTGCATATATGTAAATTTTGTTTTTGCTTTCAATTGCACACCCCAACTTATTGCATCACAGCTCATGTTTGAATCCTTCCCACTTTTGTTTTCACCATCCTTATTTCAGCTATATCTATATCTATTCTATTTATGCTACCTATAAAAGTCTATATCTTAGAAAAATTTTTGATTGACCATTACACCCTTATTTTAAATTTTAAATACTTATTTACCCATATATTTAACCAATTAAGAATGTTTATTTTCCAGCAAAAAAGAAGGGAAAAAAAAGTGGCAAAAAAGATAATGATGCCTACTTCATATAAATTTTACACAACCTCCATTACTATGCATGTCTTCTAGCCAATTAATTTCTAATTCCTATTATGACTTCTAGCCATGGAAGGAATTGACCTATTGTGTTGAGCATCTATTCTAATGACTTAAATCTACAAATAATTAGTTTCCATGTTCTATGTATATATGTATGAGAATTGAATTTATTAATTTTCATATATTTGTTATTATTAAAATTTAAATATTATTCACATGCAATGCACATATGCCCATATCTAATACTATTAAAAGTGGCTTAAGTTGATATTTTTTTGATTCATTAATAAAGTAACCCTACTATAAATTTTAATGACAATATTGTCCTCTTTAACATAAATGATCATAATTGCTTTTTAATAAAAAATTACGAAAAACCATACAACCCTAGAAATACTTACGTCTTCCAACATCTCCTTCTTCTACTTCATTCTCCCTAGTCCCAACATCAGTTCTCGTTCTCCTTCCTATTATGATTGAAGGATCTCATTCAAAATCTCTCTCTCTCAAATTAATCCCCAAAAGGCAGCAGTATTCACTCAAACAAAACCCTGTTGCTCATTTACCCCTTTCTCCAAACCCCAAATTAATGCCACCTATGTTCTCTCTTATTATTGCCTCTTTTAATTACTAAAGAAACATATCTAGCTTGTGTGTGTGTGTATATATATATATAGGATATGATGGTGGTCAACATGTGTGAAGTTAAGTTAATCTCATAAGAAATGAGCTATCTATATATATATATATATAGATATGTAAATACTCCCTCCGTCCCACAAAGATGGGTCATTTTTGTTATTTTTTTTGTCCCAAAATATTTGTCCATTTTAAAAAGTCAAATAATAAAATTTTTGAACTTTCCTATACTACCCTTTATTATTTCAATAATTACTTTCTACAGAGGACCCAATACCAAAAAAAGGAGGATATTTTTTAAAAGATAGAGGTTAATAAATGATAAGTACGTCAAAGCAATGATAGTTTTTTCTTATATTGCGTGTTTTGTCAAACTTTGTCTATTTCTGTGGGATGATCGAAGGGAGTATATAAATTTTGGAATTGGTTAATCTAATTAATTCAAATATATTCTTGTTAATTGGATTAATTTCAAATTATTGATTGAATACGTTGGACTTAGTTGAATTGATTGACCATAACTTAAGTATGAGATTTTTTTTTTTTTTAATTGGACTAAATATTAAATCGGTAATATTCGACCAATTCACTCTCCCTTTTGGACTATCCATAATGCTCCTTTGCGTGTTTTGAACTTTTTGGGAGTTTTTTGGTTTGCATTTTTAATTTTGTGAGTGGTTCAGCATCTCCAGTAATGTGAATTATCTTACCTGTGCTATTACTATTTTAACACATGCTACAATGTTAAATGCTTAAATTTACCACAATGTGTTCCGATAGTGCAAATTACACAATATATAATTTTTTTACATAACCACCATCTCCTTCATTTTTTTAACTAACTTTGTGCTATTTTAATTCAAAAGTGTGCTAGATATAGTACACGGGTGAACTATTGGTATTTTTTAGCACATCATTGGAGCACCAATAAGGTGTGGTATTGCTAAAATATAACAATAGCACACCTTTTAGCACATCATTGGATCAAGATTCTGTTACGAGGTTTTGAGTGTAGCTTGGGGGTTTGTTATGGTTGCTGTGCCTTTGAGCGCAGCCTTTGTTTTTCTCAATAAAATTTCTCACTGCTGATTAAAAAAAAAAGTTCTAATAATAATAGTAATAATAAAGCAAGGACGAAGAAGAAGAGGAGGAAGATCGAGCAAGTAGTAAAGATGCATACTTTACGAAAACTGACAACTCTAAAGTAACTAGAACTCCTAATAATTTAATGAGCCATTTTATCTTTATCATTCCATCAAAGATTCAAAGTCTATGCATATATACCACTATACTCGTTCGTTTAGAATGTCCAAAACACAATGTTATTGGGTAATACGAAATGAGAAGAAACCCTTGAAATGCAAACAAAATGAGAGAGAGAGAGAGATTGAAAGCCATGAAAATGCTATTATAGGCTAGCGTTTGAATTACCTTATTTTTGCTTGTTCAGATCGAAGGGTCAAACTACCATACGAAACAGTTAGTTGCTCGGGTGTTGTGTATCTATTTTATATACACAAGCCAAACGCATATCAGTATGAGAGCATACAAGAGAGGGAAAGAGAAGAAGAACAATGAATGCAGAGGCATGCAGATGTAGATCGATCTGAAAATAAAAACAAAGACATATATAAAAATGTAGATGTAGATCTGTAAACAAGTATTACCTTGATCGATTCCTTTCGTTTCTTGCTGTTAGCAAAACGTAGTTTCGAAAATGTAGCGAAGTGCAAACTGTGTGGGAGAGAGAGAGTGTGAAAGATGAGAGAGAAAGAGAGAGAGTGTGTGTGTTTTTAAGGTTTCGGTACTTCGAAATGCTGTTGGGTATACAAGGTATTTGATGCCATGTGAAAAAGAGGATGAGAGAGATTGTGTTTTAGGTTTTTGCTCAAGTATGTGATGCTATCTGACCCAAAAAACCAAAAAACAGGAAAAAAAAAAAAAAAAAAAAAAAAAAAAAAAAAAAAAAGAAAAATTACACATAGACCCCTGTGTTTATTAACTATTCCGCTGCACCCCATATTTTTTGAAATTACACTAAAATTTTTTGTCACAATAAAAATTTGACGGGGTTAACGGTGATTGTTATTTGACATAAATATCCTTTATATAAAAGGAATCATTTTACATTATTTTATGAATTCAAAAAATTCTCATTTTGTTCAAAGCAAAATGCATCCTTTGGTCCCATAAGATCACCAATGCACCGCCCGTTTGTGCATGGAACACTCTTTCCATCTTTTTCTCTCTATAATATGATGAAGAAAGAGACCCATCCATGGAGAACTCTCCAAAACAGATCCATCCACCGTCACCTTCTCTACCTTCCTCACCCACGTCCCATGGTCCACCAACATCCAATGAGATCGATGCAACTGAGCAACGATGGCACGACCTTGTTGTCGAAAATGTCTGATAAAGATAGTCATGGTGACCGCGCTTCGCGATGGCCACCACGGCCGCTCTAGTCCCTACGGACCTAAATATCCAATCAAAAATAAAATAAAATAAAAAACTATTGAAAACATATAAATGTAGACATATAAATATACATTTATATATGTATATATGTATACAGTGGCCGAGGAAAGAATTTGATCAAGGATGACCAACCTTTAATTGATTTTTATATTTTTATCATAATTCAAAATGATTACAATTTTGTTCCTACGTCATAATCACGAGACGAGAAATTTTGAATGAATAATAATTTTTTCTTGTCAGTGAGCATCTAAAAGAGAAACATATAATGTTAAAGAACCAATTTTTTTGTTCAAATCTACTTGCTGAAATGAGGTGGCTTCTTGGCTAATCAATAAAAAATTTTATGAAAAGAATAATTGTTCTGAATAAATTGCTATGGTGACGTAACAATATTTGGGCAGATTGATTTGATAAGAAATTTGGGCTAGATAACATTGTTCATCTTTATAAATAAAATAATACTAATAATTACAATGAGGGAAGGATGAAAGAAAAGCAATGAAAACAAATTATGAGGTAAAAACAATGGGGATAAAAAATCTATTATCAACTTAAAAACATATGTTTGCTCTTTGTGAAAGCTTGTTGGTGTACCTACACTTTCTCGGAAGGTGACAAAGAAAAAGCCATCACAACCATGGAGGCAATGTGAAAATAGAGACTGTCTTACACTTAGTTTTTAAATAATCGGCCTATCTTGATCTGACTCATATTTTGTATGTGAAACCCACCATTAGAATAGATAATCTTCTCACATAAGTCATGCATGCCAAAAATCAAGTTGATCTGAAATTTAGAATCGTTTCATCCATAAATATGAGATTTTTAATGATTAAAAATATAAGTTTTTGGATTGAATGACAACAAGTTTCGATTTAAGTTAACTTTTTGCGTGCATGACCTACATGAGAATTGAAAGCCATCTAATCTAATGACAGGTTTCATAAAATATGAGTCTGGACATATATTATCTTAAAATTTGTATACAAATTTGTGTAAAAACTTATTTACGTACATTGACCTGACCTATATATAAAAATAATAATAATAATAATAATAATAATATTCGATTTTTATGTGTAATTAGATTTGAAAGCGAAAGTTGCAGAGATGGAAGAAGTGTTTGGGGATAGGCACATGGTACGCCGCAGTTACTCTTCTCACCCCTGCCCCTGGGTTGAGCACTACGTTTGGACTTCAATGAGGGCAAAGTAGGTATTTTTGGACATTCTTTGTATGACGTCAGCAATGAAGGATAACGCCTTTGGCAGTTAGTTGACAATGGGGTGAATATCATTTTTGAAAGTTAAAAGGTGCTATGTAATTTCAGAAATCATAGGATGATCAATGTATTTCGGTATAAGGCGCTTATGTGTAATTTATTAAAAAAAAATGTAACTTAGCAAATAAACAAAAAAAAAAAAAACTACAAAACAAAAAACAAAAGGACAAAAAGAACAGTACGTGGGATCTGCGCATTTAAAGGTCGTCTTCTTGTTTTTGTAAATTGATTTAGGGTACCTGACCAAAGGAAAATTGATTTAGGGTAGACGTTGACTTGGGTCTCTTCCTTAAACATTCACACAGAAATAAAAAAATATCTATGACGCCTACCTTACCGAACCCTAGATTCCAATTTTTGTCGCATCAAACTTAATCGCTGGCTAAGGCTTTTTATTTTTATTTTTGGTTTGAAAGCTGACTTGGGTTCAAAACCCAATGATTTCACTGTGCGATTTTTATATGGGTTTGTTTAATATGTTTTTTAATTCTCGAGTTATCAGTTTCAAAAAAATTGTGGGATGCTTAAGCTAACTCCGCTTCGTTGGTCAGTCACGGACCCACAGCAAACAAAGGTTTCACAGTTGAGGAGAGAGAAAATTAGAAAAGAAGCCAAAGACAAAGAAGTATAAAGTAGTTAACACGACAAAACGACAACAAAAAGGTGGTTGCTTATACGGAGACTTGTCCCACTTAGACATGCCAACTTGTAGTAAAAAAAAATAAAAAATAAATATATATATATATATATATATATTTTAGTAGTTAAGAATATAGTTAATAAATATTTGAAATTGTGTTAAGGTGGGTGTTCACATGCCAAGAGATTGGAGCGACTCAAGGTAATTCTCTATAAGCTCAAGTCAACAAGTTAACAAGACAATTGACTTTTTTTTGGTAAATACTATAAATAACACCAAATTACAAGATTGGACATGATATAAATTGTTTGACAAAAATACCCTTCAAACTATTTAGTACTATCACAAGAAGTCTATTACCTTATCGGGTGTTGTTTATATATATATCTATAGTGTTATATTATGGTGCATGTCAAGTATAGCATTACTTTTTTTTTTTTTTTTTTGGTAAGTTATATATTTTTCTTTCTGGGCTTCAGGTTCAAGATAATTTTGACAAATGATACCTTTCAACTCTTCACAACCGTGGCCCTCACAATAGTGACTTGAGAAAGAGAGAGAAAGAGAGACAGGGACACAGGCTGTTTTTGAGGTTTTGATATATACTTTGAAGGGCTGTTAAGAATTTGACACCATGTGACAAAAAGATGAGAGAAAGGGATTGGTGTTTAAGGCTTTGGTGCTTTGAATGGCTGTTAGGGTTTTGCCACTATATGACAAAAAGGACAGCAGCATGTGGGGTCTGCAAATTTTAAGGTTGTTTTCTTGTTTATGTTAGACGTTGACTTTCGGCTCTTCCGTAGACATACAAACACACGAATAAAAAACCATCCATTTTTCACATGGTGTTTTGCTCAACTTGCAGCGCTGGCTTCAGGCTCACAACCCAGTGATCTCACCGTGCGATTCTTATACGCGTTTGTCTTATACATTCTTGATTCTTGGGTTATCGGTTTCGGATTATGTTGAGGGACGCTTATCCGACCTCCCTTTCAATGGTCAGTCAGCGGCAAACAGAGTCTTTACCATTGAGGTGAGAGGAAACAAGAAAAGAAACCAATCACAAAGACTACTTGATGGTGAGAAAAAGGAAAATAGGGTCAGTAACTAGTAAAGAGAAAGAGGATTTCCTGAGGGAAAATTTCATTTTTGTGACTACTTTCCAAACTAATTCTAACAAAAAGGAAAATTGATGTTTTGGGAAGAAATGTTTTCGCTCAAGATGTCCCATACATAGCTCTAAAAGTTTTCATTATATAAGATGGTTATTCACTTAATCCCATGGGTTTGGAATCTCTTTCAGAAATACATTAATTTCAATTCACACGTGGCCTGCATATTTCACCATGCACTCTACTGCATCTTATTTAACATAGGATGCCATGGCCTCCTGAAAATCCTTTATTCAATGTTGACTTTCTCTGGAATGACTCTTTCCCGCCACTGAATATAGTGAGAAATTTTATTACAATACGTGTTGTTTGCCTTCACATAACCACATCATACTGGCAATCTATATACCAAATTTTTTTGAGCCAATTGTACACTTTTGCCCATCGATGCACACAAAAAATTATAGCCTAGGAAAAATTAAATTAAATTGATTTATTTTATTTTATTTTTAAGGAACCTCCGCGGATGGAGGAAAATTTATTTGATAAAAAGGAAAATGATACACCTAGACAGGGGGATGAATGTACCTTACCCCTCAAAGATGCAATTTAAACGGAAAAAAAGAAAAAAAAAAAAAAAAAAAAAAACAAACAAAACAAAACAAAACAACAACAACAACAAAATGATGCATGCATGGAGGCTAGAAAAAAGACCCAAATACAAAAGAGAAGAAAAAATCTAAACTCTTAAGTATGGAAGACTCTGTTGTTCTATATGGATAGATGCAATGATAGAAGAAGGAAGATCCTATCTAAACATAATATGTTGCCTGGTTGAAACACTATGCCTAGCCAACTGGTGTGCAACTAAGTTGACTTCTCGGAAAACATAATTAAGTAAAATTAAAGTGAAAATTTCGAAGCATAGAAATAATTTTCGACTACCAATAGCGAAGATACCACGGAGGAGGCCAGGGTATTCTTCTTTAACCAATTCACCAAAATTCTAGAATAAGACTCAATCGATCTCAATAATTCTATACTCCTTCTCTAAACACAACATTAACCCGTCAAGAAGACCTCTAACTTCTGCAAAATTGTTCATACATTCTCCATACAAATATGAAAGCCAATTAATAACAAAATCTCCCCTGTGATCCCTAATGATACCCCCACCACCAGCTAAACCAAGGTTACCAATACATAAACTATCAACATTCAACTAAAATTTACCAAAGGCAGGCCTAAGCTAGCAGAGAATCCGTTGACATTTGACAACAACCACAATCTTCGCAATATGTAAATTGAAGAGAATAACATTGCCTATGGAAGAGGTAGCGTTTTGTTGGGTGAAGCAAACCAAATATAGATTTCAACCAACGGATGATTTTATGAATAACATATAGATGATTAATTATGAGCCTTAATTACCTTCGATCCTTCTATTTTCTTTCTAACCATATCTCCCAAACTTAAGCATGGGGGTGATGGATTTTAAAATTCTAACCTGAGAATTCAAGGGACTGACACTAAACCCTTTTGTGATCTTAAATTAATATTTTGAAATAATTATGATCGTATATTAATTGGTTCCAACTTGGTTCTAGTCAATGGGATGGGTTTGGGTTTGGTGATTCTGGGCCTTGCTAGAACCACACACTTCGTTACTTGTAAACTGATGAAAGAAATAGGGGGAATTTTAAATTGGTCGGGCTACGGAAAAGTAATTACAGTTACTTGTTAGTCTTAGTTAAGTTAGTAGTCATTTATTCAAAAGTTAGTAATAATTTGTATTGAACTATAATTATTTTTTTGTGGCCTGACCAATCTAAAATTCCCCCGAGGAAGGCGTGACTTTTTCTCATAAAATGATCAAAGACTTACGAAAATCGAGACTACAAAATAAGGAATATGATATGAGCTAAATTGTTATTGTACATGTCACACGTAAAAACCGTGATCCATAGTATGAAAAAGATTTTCAAATTATCTTTCCTACATATTACTCACCTCTATTAGCTATTTTTTAAACCAATTACAAAAAGAACCCGCATTGGGAATTATATCCCATGTATTAGTTCAGAGTATCTCGTAACCTATCAATGCACAAGGTACAAAGTTGTTCAAAATGATATTTTCTAGTGGGCGATGAGACTAGTTTTCATGAAATCCTTTTATTGTTGGATATTTAAATATTATATTAATATTTCTATTAGACATAACCATTGGTAACGGTTGTGTATTGTCCGTACATGAATAGGTGCTTTGGCACCTCATGCCTTTTTTAATATTATAACCAAATTCACACCTATTCATTTTAGATGGTGCTTTGCACCCTTTGGGTTTGACTATACAAGTGCATTTTGTTAGTAGTATGCCCTAAAGCCAATCATAGAGATGATTGTTTAGGGATAAAGAACAATCATTTGATTTCATTTATGTATGTCACATTTATTATTGAATTAATAAAAGGGCTTATTCTATTATCTTTATATGCATAATTTATATTTACATAATATTTCCATAGAGTTAGAGTTGAGAAATATGGAATTACAAAGAGTTGTAATTTTGAGACTGTAAATATATCTCTGTATTAAACTCCTAAAGCATTCATAGTTGAAGGTTCACTATGATGGACAGTAATGAACCATAGGACTAGCACCTGTTAGGTTGACTCTATAGGAGGATAGCTGGTCTCAAGTTATTTGTATGGGGACACTACAACCAAAAGGTGGATGCTTATTACAAGAATAGGTACATTGAATGTGACCAAAGATATGAGATCAACTGAGTAGAGTTTTAACCTGTCTGTCAATTAGTTTCTCATTGTTATAGTGGTACAAGTAATCTTAGATCTGAGACACCATAATTGTCTTATGCATATAGCCTTAGACGTTTGATTAAACTAAGTGTAAATCCTTATAGGGGTTTACAAGGGTGTTTATTAGCCCTATTGCTATGTGTATGAAGACATGTGAGTGATCAACAAAGAATCCATCATACTCAGGAAAAAGAGAGAGAATGTATCATATAACATTCATAATATATATAACTTATTAAATCCATGGCCATGGTAGGATGAATATGGAAAAGAGTTTCTATGAGTTCATCAATGAGTTGATATTCATGATTGAGTATAATGTAATTAAACTAGGGACTTGACAGACTTCCATATCCTATTAGTTTAATTAGAGACATTGTGTTGAAGGAAGGCCGGATGCAATTGTAACTTATAAACTATAACAGAAGGGTTCTATGTTAGATACCTATTCACCTCATTAAGGACAATACCATGAACCATATGCTAGATATTAGGGATGTGCAAAAAACCTGCCAATCCGCCAAACCAAACCAATATGCTCTATTCCACACCGACCCAAGCGGTTTGAGAGAATAAGCGGATTGGTTTGGGTGGGTTGAGTAATAAATTTGGCGGTTTGGTTTGGTTGATGGTGTCACAACCCATTTTTGCACCACCTTACTAGGGTTCATCATTTTATGTAGGTTTTTATTCTGTATTTTAGTCTAGTCACTTGCATTAGTTTTTTAGAGTCACAAGGACAACGGATATGAATTTTGGTTCAATTTGGAGTTGATCTTGAGGGTTAATAAGAACTTTTGTGACTTGAGGGACACAATCGTCTTTTAGGTCACAAACTTTTCATTTGACCTTGAAATAATCTCCAAATTGTCAATTGGAGTTCATATTGATGCATATGAGGTATTTCTAGGTTCAATCTGATGAATCAATGGCTCAGGGTTAAAATGGCTCAATATGGTTCAAGTTAGTTAATTGACCCCTCATTAGGTTATCTCAAATTGATTCACAATTACTAACCAATTCCTCTCAAATTAACTTTAATTAGTCATCATTTTATTCTTAAAAGTGTTTTCGAAAGTTTAATTTTGATGTGAAAAGCAATTGGTTTGATCCTATGTGCATACCTATACTTTGCAAAGATAGTGCATAGCAGTTAACCGCCTTTTTCAAACCTAACCATGTATCCATGGTTAGTGGTTTTCACCCTAAAATGTTTAAAAATGTATTCCTCATCGAAACACAGTTGTTTTGGCATTTGTTTCATCAAAATCGGTGTTAATTTGACCCCTAAAACACTCCTAAAAGGCAACAAACACCAAAATAGGCAAAAAAAAACTGAAGGGGGCTCAGGTGACCCTCTAGCCCCAGGCGGCTAGTCTAGGTGGCTAACCGCCCAGGCCCTGGTGGTCACCCGAATATACTTACCTATTTTTGCTGAAGTAGGATTCTCCTTCTTATTTTGACTATTTGGGACTCTTTTGGACGTGTTTCTTTCTAATTTTTGGTAACTTTTGAGTTTCTTAAGCACCAAGGGAGTCTCTAATAACCCTTGGATTAATCATTAGGGTTTTAGTCCTAACCATTGATTTATCCTAATGAAACTCTATAAATACCCCCTTATGCTTCAGCACTAGAGGAGGCAACTAGGAGCCACTTTATGCATTAAACTTGAGTTTGTGAGAGGAAATAAGAAAGCGAGAGAGAGTTGAAGGAGAGTTGAAGTTCTCATTGTAGCCTTGAAGAATATTGTTTCAAGCCATTCACAAGTTAAGGAGAGAGTCTTTACAGCAGTAAGGAAGTTCTTCCCAAGGTATTTTTCTGCTCTATTCATGTTTAAATTAGGGTTTTCTTATAGGATAGTGCTATCACATGCTAAAGTTACATTTTTTATCATGTATTAATGCTCTAGTTAGTTAATATACATGGTTTAAATATGGTTCATCATGAGTGATGCATGTTTTAGAGCTATTCTATAGATTTTTAAGCATGATTTTGAGTTTAGGGTTTCTATTCTCTTTATTGTAGGTTTGTTTCATATAGCATGTTAGTTTAGGCTTTTTTGTTGATTTTTCTTCATGGTTGCTGTATATGTATTGCATATAGAATAAGTATGATATTTCTTTGCCTTCATATAGTTGATTTTAGGATTTTTATGCATGTCATGGTTCTAGGATTGTATTAGGGTTTATGAGAGTTCACTATTTCCGCTGCTTGTATGTTTAGTGGATGATTTTAGGCCATAATACCATTCTGTCCAGAATTGTATATTATTATTTTGCATGGTTTTGAGCACGTGTAAGGGTGCAAACAAGGGTGATGATCGCTTTATTGCATATAAGGCCGTTGTTACTTAAGTTTGCTAATGTTTGGAGTAATTGCACAAGATAAGTGGGTTTGAACGTACCCTAATTCACCTTTTTCTTCCTTATTTTTTCTCTTCTCCCTCCTTAGGGTTATTTCTTAATATGAACATATGGTATAATTAGAGGTTTCCTTAATTAATAAAATACTTGTTTTATCAAAGTTTCCATCTTGTGGAAGTTTTCAAATTTGAACTATTCAATACACTTTCTATCTTTTCAAATAAGGAAACCTAAGGTTTTTACCATAGGTTTGTATTAGGTTGTGACCCTAATTCTAATCGAACTACATGGACTGTGATCCATGTATTCTGTTGTATAGTATGTAGGCCCTTTGAGCTAGACTACTACAATAATAGAAAAAGATCACAGTTGAAAAAATAAAAAGATCACACTTTTTTTTAAAACTGTGATCTTATGTGTGGATAAAATATTTAATCACAGTTTTAAAAAAAGTGTGATCTTTTTAAGAGTTTTAATCTCAGTTTTTTAAAGACCGTGATCATAGGGCATATGCCTGGAAATCTCAACCCAAACCCGTGAACCCGCCCAAACCCACCCGTAATAAATGGATTTGGGTGAAGTAAATTTTTAATTGGGTTGATAATCGGTTACCCATAACTGACCTAATTATAAATGGGTTGGTTATGGGTTAACCGCTGGACCTGTTCGGTTTTATTGGGTAACTTAAACTAAAGGGTAGGGAGAGGGAAAGAAAGTGAGAGAGAGGAAGGGGTGTCAGGCAACAGCGAGTACGTGCGTTCAAACCAATCTTGATTATCGTCGCCGTCGATGTTGAACCTAGATGGAAAGCTGCAATGGAGTTTCAAGGGTTTCAAAGGATTTATACTTTTGGTCGTCGTTTGCAACTCCAGATCGAGAGATCCGAGCAGATCTGAGATTTAAGAGGTTGAAGACCACCAATGAACTAAAGAACATCGGCAAGAGTTATGATGTTCGCCGACGAGAGAGGGGGCAGATTTGAGAACCCAACCTCTATCATCGTCCAAATCTCTCTATCGTCATCCAAATCTGAAGCTGATGCTACTGTTAGCCATAGCTGCTGTGGGTTCTCCTCTCAAGCAGTTACCATCTTCCACAGCAAAAAATGGGTTTGGGTCTTCCACCTAAATAAATAAATATATATAAAATAAAGGATAGAGGAAGAAAAAGAAAGCAGTGGCTGTTGGTGTGTGGCTTGTTCATAGGAGTGGCTGGAGCCAGTGCCTTCTTTTCAAAGTTTAATTTTGTTGGTCTTCTCTCCAAAAGAGTTATTTTTCCTTTGCTTCTTTTTGGAATTTTGGCCTCTTTGTTTTATTCTTTTGTTTAGCTGGTGTTGCTGATTTTAGGAGTTCTATGGGTGTATTGTTTTAGTTTGCTCTAATTTGGGTGTTTTGGGGTGTATAGCTTCCTGTCTTTAATAAAATTATTTTTTGCTGATTTTAATAAATGAAAAAAAAACAAACAAACAAACAAGGGCACAAAAACGGGTTGGGTCAGAATTGGATTCGGGTTTAGATCTGGGTCGGGCCATGAATTGGATCGGGTATTGATTTAGGTTGGCTTTGGTATTATTGCAGTGGTTTGGGTTGGTTTTGGCTATGCACAGTAAATGGGTAGAGATTCTCCACTTATAGAGTTTTGAGGAGAGAGAGAGAGAGAGAGAGAGAGAGATAAAGAAAGAAAGAAAAAAAAAAAAACCAAAATGGGTTGGGTCAAAATTTGGACCAGGTTTATATTTGGGTCGGGTCATAAATTGGGTCGAATATGATCCATGCTGGCTTTGGGTTTATCGTAATGATTCGTAGGTTAGTTGTGGGTTGGTTTTGGGTATGCACAAAAATTGGGTTGGGCATAACCCAACCCATTAATGATACAAATTACATAACCCATTAATGACCCAACCCAAACCCAACCTAACCCATTTATCCCAAACCCAAACCCACCTAACCCGCCCAAATCGCCAAGCTTAATAGGGCATAAGATAGCTCGATATTCAGTTATTCCGTGATCATTCTAGAAAGATTTTTTTTTTAATCAAACCTCACCTTCTCCCTTCCACGAAAATAAGGCGCGGTTTTTTTCTCACTTTCCCAAACTCACGATCCGCTCTCTCTCCCATCTCCTATATCTCATCTCACGTCTCTCAAACCCTAACCCTCCACTTAACAAACACACAGTTCACTTCTCTCAAATCCTAACACTCTTCTCAACAATCACACAAACCACAAAGTGGCGATTGCTGAGAGACAACTATATGAAGCCATTATATGGTTGGCGGTGTTCCTTATCGCAATCGGAATAGGGAGAAGATTAAAACAGACCAGGAGATAGAGGCGTATCCATTTGAGACATGACCTCAAGCTATATAATTAGTTTTGTGGGTACGACATGCGCGCATCGAGTGATTTTGGGCAATGGCAACAACTCCTTCAATTTCTCCACCACAGGACTTCTTTTTCTCACAAACAATGGCGCTCGGGCTCAAGAATAGGGACTTCTTCCAGGTTAATCTCTCACTTTCATCTTCTTCTTCTTCATCTTATCATTATCTTCCTCTTATGCAAATTTGAGTTAGGGTGTCATGGCATCAGAAAATTAGTGTTTTGCTCGCTCTCTTGTTCTAATACAAATTTGAGTTAGGGTCAAGCAATCCTGAAATGGTGACTACATTTTTTTTTTTTTTTTTTTTTTTTTGTGATTTCTTTTTTAATCTGTTATGATTTTCATTCTTTAATGTAGAAGTAGATATGTTTTCGTTACGTATATAGTCAGATTTATATTTGAAAACTTTATGGGAATTGATTTTGATCATTTGAATATATTGAATGTATAAGGGTGGAAAGATGGAGTAAAGGTAAGAGTCATACCAAGTGTTTGATAAAACACATGAGCGAAAAACCATATTATATCGGTAATTAGAAGCATTTCTAGAACTACCCGGCTATTTATTTGGTTCATTCCTGCCTTTTCCTTTGTATTTGCCTTTAATTCCTTATCAGTAATTAGAAGCATTTCTAGAACTACGCAACATGGCTTGCTATATTCAAAATTTGCCAAACACATCCCACCTACTGTAATAATCTTGAGCTTCTATTTATATCTATGGGTGTGAAACTAAGATATAGATATTGATGTTGGTGATTAAGTTTTTTTTTTGTGAGATTTGAAGAAGAATGGGGAAAATGGGTTTCTTGGCAGTAATGAAACCACAAGTGATTTGATCACATTTGACCTGCAAGAGCTTTATACTGCTGCAATCAAGCTCTCCAATCATGCCATCAAGCTCGCAAACCTTGGCTTCGGCTCTACATTTCTCGAATGGGTTGCTTCCTATGCTGCAATGTCAGTTCCCTTTCTCTTTCTCTCCCTCTCTCTACAAAGCATGTTATATGATCAGTTAAATTGTGTGCTATCATGTATAATATGTTGGTCTATATCTATATATATATATATATATATAGGGTGATGATCAAGTAAGCACGTGCTGATATAACTTATATCAAAACCTGCATTGGGAGTTGTACCTTGTGCATTAGTGAGATGTGAGGTGCATTGAATCAATGCAAGGGGTACAACTCCCAATGCATAGTGCTGATGTAACTTATATTAGCACGTGCTGATAGGATCACCTCTGTATATATGTATATGGTGGATTTGGAAATACTTATTTTATTTATTTATTTATTTTTTGATGAAAGGAAATACCTAATTTAAGTTCTTCTATGTTGTTTATGCTTGAGATTTAGAATTTTTTTTTTCCTGGGCACCGTTGCACTTAATTTTGTGATTTTTTTAATGGTTTTTGTTTATGGGTCATTCTTGTTATGTCCTTGATTGTCATGGTTTATGTCAATTATGATTATTGATTAAAACCCCATGTATATATTATATTGGAAAATACTAGCCCTTAAAATGGAGCTTAATTGAGTGCTTTTGTAGGTGGGTATGTCTAATATGAACTTCTTATGTGAATTAACTTCCAAAAATAGTTCATCCAAGTCTATTACTATTAATCCCAAGGGATGGAATAGTAATATGCCTCGATAAGCGGAAGATCATGGATTCAACTTCCCATTCCCTTGCTTATCAAAAAGAAAACTTCCCATTCACTCTTGGGGCCACCCCCCAGCCGAGTTTAATGGTGGCGCTAACTGATGCAAAGTGGCTGGTGGTCTTACCCATGTACAAGGGATTGGTTAGGCCAAAGTTTTGGATACCTTATTGGCCAATATATATATATATATATATATATATATACACACACACACACAGATATATAGATAGATAGATATAACTACTCTATTATTCTTCATCTTTCTTATTTTTCATTTTAGAAAATTTTTGCTGATAGGGTTTTTCTTCTCTTCTTATTTTGTTTTTCATTGGGGCAATGTGAGGCAATTGGTCGTAGTCACTTTTGTCCAATTTTTTCTTCATTCTAACACTAAATTATCAATTTTTTACTGTTTACGTTTTTTATATAACCAGTTTGTGAATTTTTTGTATTGGGTGTAGTTGGCTGTTTGGATGTAGGGGTTTTTTTTTTGTTTTTTTTGGGTGGCCCCTTTCTTTTGGTAATCCAGCATAATCATGTATTGAGGTATGTACGTACTGATGAAGGCAATAGAAAAGGAAGAAAAGTAAAGGGGTCGTATTCTCATAAAAGATCTTTTTGTAGCTCGAGGCATGCCTGTTCTAATATTTAAAACTTTATCCAACAGTAGAACCATCCAAGTAATCAAGAAAAACCAACCATTTCAACAAGTTGATGAACACTTTTCGTGGATCAATTGACAGCAACAACCTGGTTACGGATTGAAATGGAGATACCCTCACAATGGGAAAAGGTTATGCATGCTAGAGAGAGAGAGAGAGAAACCTTTGTGATGGAGAAAGTCTTAGGCTTTTGTTAAGAGTTGGACATGGGAAATAGGTCTTTTTCCACAATTCCATCCCTTGAAATTTCAATTTTTACCCCAGCCCCAAAAGAATCGGTGGACATGTGTTGTAACTTGAAAATGAGTTCTATAGAATTGGACCTGGAATCATGTTTCTGTTTCCAATTGATGTCCAACCATTAGAATGGGCATTAGTGGCACCAACTCGAGGCTCTGTATCATATTGTAGGAAATGTCCTATTTGGAATTGCTATTATTCTTGTTGAATGCGTAGTGGTTAACTATTTTGCTTGTGTATCCTTTGTGTACAATGACAACAAATTGGCTATGCATGAGGAATCATCATCAAGGCATAAGGTGGATGATGATGTTTATGAAGGGACTATTCCTATATATTTGCTGGATCATGAAATGATGACACGAGCTAAGGTATACCCTTGATTCATAATGATGAGGACAAATATAGATAGAGACTTGATGTTATTATGATTTCTGACATTACACTGTATGTAGGTTCTTGGCAACACTGTAAAGAAAAAGAGGAAAGAGAAAGCTAGGAAATGGGAGGTCCCTCTACCCAAGGTAGGATTACATTCAAAATTTTTTGTACTTTACCATTTCTATAATATGCTACGTCAGACTTCCTACTCCCAATTTCACACCTATGTTTATTTTGGTAATCCAACTTAATCATGTATTGGGGGTATGTACGTACTGATGGAAGGGTGGGATCATTACCTCTAACTTAGTACTTCAAGATTGGGGAAACACCAAATATTTAAAATTGTTATTTGGTAGTACACTGGTACTCAGTAGATTTGATGAAGTTAGGGCAACATTTTTTTATTTATTTTTATTTTTATTTTTTATATGGGTTTTGGAAATGTTCTCATGCAGTTTAGAGCTTGTCGATCCTTTAGGAATAATTTCCAACATTTCTAGGTTGTGGATATTGATTACTTTAGACATTACCCTAGTAAAAAAAAAAAGAAAAAAGAAAAAAGAGAGAGGCTAGCTAACAAAGTTTTGGCAATACCATTCTCCATTCTTACTTCAATCAATTGTTTGTTTATGAGGTCCAGCGCATAACTTTATCTTTTCTATTCTCTTTCAACTAGTATCTCCTCTGAGTAGGTAAAATTTTAGTGGAAGTAAAAAATCATGGTGTCCACTTAATGATTTTTTTTATTGTTTTTATCTTGTCTAAATGAATGTTAGTAGTACAAGGTGCCAAAGTTTTTTCTTAAATCATGGCTAACAATAATTTTTGAATTTTTATTTTTTTATGTTTTTCATTATAGGTAATTGATTTTGTTCATTTTTGTCAGTGACAACCTCGTGGTTCATGATGGATGCATGAATCGCACTTTTGAAGTTCAATGGGGCAACTTTTTGAGTTGGAACTGGAACAAGATTAACTGTATAAAATTGTAATAGAATGCTAATTCATTATATTTTTGAATGTCAAATTTTTATTTAATTAGAATTTGAATTAATATCATTTATAGCACTTAGACTTGAAATTGTTTGTTTTTTCATTCTTAATTTTGTTCTTGCTTTTCTCTTTTCCATTTTGATTAAATTTACAATGTTTGAAATGTGCTTGAATGATGAATTTAGTAATTATAATGTGATTGTAAGAATAACAAAAAGTTCCTCACCCACCAGTAGCAATAGAGGTTCTCGAATGAAAATTTATTTTAAAAAATAAAAAATAAAAGAGAGTAGATCATAGTATTTCACCGTGATCTTTTCCAAGAAAAGATCACATTTTTTGCAAAAAACCATGATACAAAATTGTGGAAAAGATCACACTTTTGTAAAAAACTGTGATCTTTAGTTCGAAAAGATCACGGTTGAAAACTGTGATCAAATGTTGGTACTTTAGATCACACTTTAATAGACCATGGTTTTTTCTTTAATAGATCATAGTTAAAAACTGTAATAAAAAGTAATAGATCACAGTTTTTTCCTGTAATCTATTTGGATTATTGTAGTAGAGGTTCAAGTCCGCCCTAGGATCCAAGCATCCTAGGTTTCTTTTCTCTCTCTTTTCTTTTTCTATTTTACTTTCTTTTCTTACCTTGATTGTGCAGATGATTGGATAGGATATATGATATGCATACAATTCTTGTGATGATATACTTGTTGATTTTTGTATGGTAAGATGTTAATTTAGCCTAAATAAACTAAGAGACCAAAAGGGTGACATGAATGCCTGTAGGCTTTATCTAGAACCTTTCCATGTCATAACTTAGTCTTCGAATCCTCGATTTCTTTGGTTTCCAAAAGATCATTTTTTGCCTTTCCTTTTTAAACATGTAGTCATTCAAATTGTTTTATTAAAATAAAGTGTTTTTAGGGTTTTTCTTGTTTCCTTTAAAAAATAAGGTGGCGGCTCCTTCTTCTTTTTCAAACTTAATAACAATGATTTTTCTTTTTGCCAAATCCTTATGGGCCGCTTTCGTGGGTTCACAAGTGGGTTGAACTTTGTCCAACCACCAATAAACCAACCCAACCCGCTTTCAATTACATATATATATATATATATATATATATATATATATATATATATATATATATATATATATATATATATATATATATATATATATATCTATTAAAACTACTTCATCAAAATGTATATATATAAATATATAATATATACACTTTCTACAAGAACATGTTAAGTCATTATAGGTTTTTTTTTTTTTTTAAACTTCTTGTTGCTTGATCTATAATTATTTTTTGGGATTTGATATTATAGAATGTTAAATGATTTTCTCTTTTTACCCAAAAAAAAAATAAATAAATAATTTGTCTCTAAACATTTTTGCTAAGAAATCAACAAACCATTCTCATAAAGATTATAAAATTACACTTTTTGGCTATTTGACAATTCTCATAAAATTTATGAAAGGGAATGATACAACCTGCCCAATCTGCCCAAACCATTGGTTCAAAACCACCAAAATAAATCAACCAATTCGCTGGTTTTTAGGACCTACGGTTTGGCAATGGGTTGAAAATTTTACAAACCGCCCTTGACGGGTTGATTGGTGATTTCTCTCCTTATCGCTCCAAACCGATCCACGGACACCCTTACTAGATGTTATTTATGGTTAGTAGAGGCCTTAATTGATATAAGTGAGTTATAATCAATTAGGGAATTACAAGGAGTTCCAATTAGACCATTAAATGGAAAGAGTTCCATTGTGCACACTTTGTGCTATTCCTACTACTTGATGATGTAAACCCAATGGGTTACACACTGATCATACATTAAGAGTTTTAAAATCAATGAGAGAAAAGGTATAAGTGAATAAAGAATAGTTCTTAAGGGCCAAGCTTATATAGGATATAAACTAGAGGGGCTATTGTGTAATTTAAAGAAATTACACAAAACCAATTAGGGATTGGAATCCCCCCTAGGGCCGGCCCTATTAGTGGCGATTTAAAGCCACAAATTATGATGTGTGACATCATCAATTCATTCACTCCTTGCCTTGGCCAAAATTTTGGTGGTGGCTCTCTTTTTCTCTTCTACTCTCCTCTTCTAGCAACAAACAAAAGAAAGAAGAAAAAGGACTTGACACTCTAGCTAGGTGTGGATACCATTGGAGCCAAAACATGCACTTTGGCTGCTCATTCACTGTTGTCCAGAATCAAAGCTTGGAACAAATGAGGAAGACAAATAAATTGTAAGTAATTCAACCCTCTTCTAGTTAGGGTTTTTGTTTTGCATTAATGCATAGTTAGATTCATGGGCTGTGGAATCGTAGGAAAAAATTTTATATTCCGCACTTTGATTTTTCCTTCTAGTTCGATTTCTAACAGTGGTATTAGAGCCATGATTATGCTTAATTCAAACTGCATATGGGTTGGTTGTTATGGTAAATTGATTAGTTAATGAACTAGGGTTCATGTTCATGCATAAAAGTTTGGTTTTTCTCATGGCCGAACCTAGGGTTTATGAACCCTAGGTTATTTGCTCTTCTACTCCTCTTCTAAAAATTGTTTTAGAATTGCTGGTTATTCAAGATTTGAATAAGGTTTTAGTTTGGAGAAAGAAAAGGAAGGAAACTAGGGTTTCCTTGGTGGCCGGACCTAGGGTTTCAAACCCTATGTTGTTTTTCTTCTCTTAGTTTTTCTTATTCTCCATAAATAATTAATTTGTTAATTATATATGTTAATATGTACTCTACATATCAAATTCATAGTGTATGAGATGCATGGGATTGAATTTGAGAAGAAGAAGAAGCTTGAAGATGAACCCCACCATAGCCGAACCCAGGGTTGAAGAACCCTAGGGTTCTTGCTACTGTTTTGATTAAAAACTTCTGTAAAATTGAGGCAAGATCATTATATGAACATGATACATAATGTATATATCATATTCTTTAATTTACAAAAGAGTTTTGATGTAAAAAGAATAAAAAAGTTTGATTTCTTGAAAGTTACAGCAGGCTGTTTTTCTACAGAAAAGTCATCAATGGAGTTTTGTTCATAACTTACGCTAGGGAACTCCAAATTGCATGAAACCACTTGCATTAGTCTCATAAGACATGTAGCATATTATGAAAAAAAATTTGGTACCCTAGCAATGTCATCTTGCTAGGTTTTAAAGCAATTTCCGAACTGCAATATGCTGATTTTTCTGGGCAGATTTCTATAAAAAGAATTGTTTAGATCAATTGGAGATGATTTGATCTTCCAATCCTCTTCTATTAGCTTAGAAATTCATGTAGGGACATGATACAAAAGCTGGATTTGATGGAGGATTCGATTTAATGGTGTTTTAATCGCATATGTGACCTTGGAGGTCCTCCTATGGTGGCACTAGCAAAGGGTTCTTGAAACCTTAATTGTTTTTGAACACCCCTATGGTGGCACTACCTTGTTTTTGAACAAGGTAGCCACTAAGACCACCCCACAGGGCTAGGCCCTAACCCTTAGCAATAGTCCCCATGGCTGGTTATGGCCTCCCACAGCTGTTGATGGCTATGGCAGCCTAGCCAAGCCATGGTAGCCCCCTAAAAGTGGCAGCAGCCCTAGGGTTTGTTATTGAAACCCTAATTTTCATTAATTAAAACCCTAATCTAATTAATGACATTAATTAAAACCCTAATCCTATTAATTAATGACTTAAGAACTAGTTTTAATGTTGACTATTAATGGCTAACCATTGTCATTATTATTTAGGGTTTAATTAGGTGCATTAATGATGTTTAGGGTTTTAGGGATTTAGTAACCCTAATTGGTGTAATTAATTAAGAGTAATTAATATCCTATGTGGCATTAATTAAACCCTAATCCTAATCATTAATACCGTATAAACCTAGGGTTTAAATGATTGGTCATTAAATGACCAATCTTAAGGCATTTAATGCTTAGGGTTGCATCTAGGGTTTAGAGTTAATGCAGTTAATGCAGTTAGGGTTTAGGGTTTTAGGAAACCCTAATGCATTAATTAATTAATGAAATGATTTTATTTAACTCCAAAATTGATTATTTAATTAATGTTGATTAATTTTATAATGTTTTAAACGGTTTAAAACACAATTTATGATTAAATTAAAATCTGGAAATTTTTAATTAAATGAAATTGTTTTGTTTAATTAAAGAAACCCTAATATTTGATATTAGAGTTTAAATTAGGGGACTTTAATTGTTTCAATTGATTTGATTAATTGAAACTAAATGCCTTAAATGTTAAGACTTAATTAAATTCTAGAAATTATGCATATCCTAATGAGATTAGGACACATTAATGAGATTAATGTATACCAATCAATAGAGTTACTATAATGCCCATATGTTTATTGCTTACCGTTATTTCCTCTATTATGCAATGTGATTATATGGTTATGGATGGATGATGATTATGGACTAGGACCTTAATAAACTAATTGTAATTGGCCGTCTTGTGGGTTGTGAAATATTTTTCAAAGGGTTATAATTTTTTTATGGTGATGTAATTTCTTAATTAGGGCTTGCATACCACCTTCTCTCTCTCTATCATTCTCTTATATACCCCATATTTCCCTTATGTATCTATTTCTTTAAATTATGTAAATGTTATGTAATTGAGAGTGCACTAAGGAGCATGGTAGACTCAAAAGAGCATGGTGGAGCCCAACAAGCCGATGGTGGAAACTATCAAGCCCATGGAGGAGTTGAAGGACTTAGAAGCTTAAAGAAGACTTTCAAGAGAGCATGAATGTTTTCAATTGAATGTTTTACGATCACCTACACCTACATTTAGACCTTGGATTCAATCCATTGGTTTAAATTGAATCATCTAAAAGTCCATAATCATCATAGGGGGAGCTATATTTAATGAGATTAATTGTGATAGCTCCAAATCCAAAGATCGTTATATGTCACCTTTTAGTGACTAATATCGATAAGTGGATTATGTTGTTGCTTTATTATATGCATGAGATGTATGTTAATATAATGGGACCCTTAAAAACCCCTTTTATTTAAATATTAAGTTGAAAATGGAGAAATCATAGGAAATGAATTCTTCATTGCCTTCCATCATTATAGGATCATCTAAAGTCCCTTAATGTGGGTACCTGGCTACAGACATGTAAGAGCTACCCATATTGAAGACTTTACTTGAAACTATCACATATATATCATGGGGTGCCCAAACTAGTATATACCAAGAAACTAACATGTGAGGTATATATTAGGCAAAGCATACCTGTGTGAATGATGGGTTTAACTTAACTAGGGAAGTATTCCAAGAAATTAACATATAATGTGTATGTTCCCTAGAGGCAAAATGATTGGAACTTACTTATGAAGCAATAGACAAAGAGTTGTCTTCTTATTGTGGTCTAGAAATCAAGAAACTAACATGTAAAGCCTCTAGGTCACAATGGGACCCCAATCCCCATTAAGGAATGAGATTCCCGAATTCCATTAGAAGGTGTGTGGAATTTAGGAAAATAGTGGGAGGTACTATATGATTAAAGACCTGATCATTATGGATTAAAAATGAAATCTAATTCTCTATTTAATTTTCTAAATGTAGATCACTGAAATGGCTCACTGCAACCCTTTATCCAACATTTTGGAAACCAATCGTTTAACTGGACCGAATTATCTTAACTGGCTAAGGAATTTAAAAATCGTTTTGAATTCTGAGAATATTACTTATGCACTTCAAAGCCCACTTCCCAATGCTCCCACTGAGGCTGCAACTCAACAGGAGAGAGACGCTTATCAGAAGCGCATGGACGATGATCTTATGATGAGATACTATATGATGGTGTCTCTAAGTCCTAAACTTAAGAAGCAATACGAGTCCATGGGAAGTGCACTCAGAATGTTCATCCACATACAAGAGTTGTATGGCAAAGAGTTCTTGCTTGAATGGGTTGAAGTTCTTGCTTCCAATTCTATGCTCAAGCATAAAGGCAAGGGAAAAAAAAAAAGGTAAAAGTACCCAAAAGAAGAGGAAAGGTAATGAAAACTGTTTTTACTACGGCAAAGATGGGCATTGGAAACGTAACTTCCAAAAGTATCTGAATACTCCAAAGAACCAGCCTTCAGAAGGTATAGATCATGCTCTTATACTTGAGACTAACTTGAGTGTTGGCTCTACTTCTACTTGGATACTTGATTCTGGTGCGAGTTCTCATATTTGTAATTCCATGTAGGATCTAGTGGGAAGCAGAAGGCTGAGTAAACACTACAAGAAAAACACAAATAGATGACGCTTTGGGAAAATAGAAAGATGACCGTTTTAAAAAAAAAGGTCATCTTAATCTTCTACAGAGATAAAATATGACCGGTTTTTGAAAACAGTCATCTTTATGGGAACATAGATGACTGGTTTTAACAACTTATAATCCGTTCCTTCTCTAAAATAAAAACATCTTTATAATTTTGGAAACCTCTTGATTCTGGAGAGCTCTCTCTGTTTCTTTCTATCTCTTTCTCCCACAAACCCTTCACACCCCCATCCCCAGCCCTTCTCTCGAATCAAGCTGCGCTCTCACTATCAACGATGTGCTCTCTCTCTCGGCATCGCCACCTTCATCACCATGGCCGCCCTCTTCGTTGCAACCCTCATCGTCGCTGCCGTCACCATCTCATCTTTGCAGCCGCCATCGTCAGTGAGTTCATTTTTTTTTTCTCCTTCTCTCACCGAGTTTTTCCTCTACTCATATTCATCTGGTGCGAGCAGCTAGATTCAAGGATAATAACACCCCATTCGTCGCTAGACAAATCGAATTCATTCTTGTTGGGAGCCGTAATTTGGTTTAAAATGTTTCAGGTCTAGGGTTTCAGTTTTTTTTTTTTTTTTTTTGGCTTTCTCTTACCGAATTCATTGTCAATCCTCTGTTTCTCTATTTTTTTCCCCCTTTTTTCCCAGATCTACATCTTTCCTTTGCACTTGATTCAAGGATAATAACACCCCATTCGTCACTAGACAAATCGAATTCATTCTTGTTGGGAGCTGTAATTTGGTTCAATGTTTCAAGTCTAGGGTTTCAGTTTTTTTTTTTTTTTTTTTTGGTTTGGCTTTCTCTTATCGAAGTCATTGTTAATCCTCTATTTCTCTGTTTTTTCCCCCCTTTTTTCCCAGATCTACATCTTTCCTTTGCACTGCCATTCTCGTCGTTGAAGCTCTTGGATGCCTTCTTGTAATAAATTGATTTACAAGAAGAACAAAGAATTAGAGCGGCCTCATCATCAGAATCTCAAGTTTGGAACCCTCTCGTTCTATAAAATTCCCTCGATTTTGCTTCTAAAAAGCTAGTCAGTCTTTGCTTTTCCATTTTTTATTGTAATCCCTGAATTGATGCACATATATATGTACATATCTATCTCTGTTTTGTTTTTTATTTTTTATTTTTTTTGGGGTTCGTGGTTTGGTGGGGATTTTGGGCATAAATTGGGATATTTTGGATATGTAGCTGATGTAAACAATGTTACTAAAATATGTAAGCTGTCTTTCTTTTATGCTTTTGCTTACCACTGATTTCTTCCATGTCTTTTTGATTCCGTATGCCAATTAGAGTGTAAGAGAAGCTGTAATCAATCCTGTGGTTGGGATAAATTTATTTGAATTTGTAGTTCTTTGATGCATGGGTGCAGTATTTACTATCTCAATTTCAAGGTTTTTACTCAAGTTGTTGTAGGTGTTGATATCATAGGTGGATGGGAGTTATTATATTTTTGGGCTCTCTTGGATTCCTTCTTGGTTACAAGGTGAATTTGGGAGTGATGGTAACATTCTTTTATTCCATTTTCACTATTAAATATCCTTCCACATATGCGTTCTTACTTTATGGTTACATTATACCAATATGAATCAAATTAGCTTTAGCTTAGTCATTTCATTGTTGTTATTGTTGGGAGAATACTCTTTTGCCTTAAAGAAAATAGGTGTTGTTTGGTTTTTTCACTTTCCAAAATGTTCTGCAAGAATCTGTTGGGTACTATATATTTGTGATCAAATATTAGTAGGAAATGTTTAAAGAGGGACTGTACATAACATGTTTATATAGAGTTAACAGATTGTTTGGCCCACAAATTAATAATATTTTAAATAAAATTATGGATTTGTAAGATAAAAGTGATAGTTTAAGAGTTCATTATCTCTTCAAATCTAGAAGAGAGAATGAACTCTTAAACTATAAACATGCATGTGCATCATTCTATTCATGTCAGACCATCTCACTATGAAAAGAGATAATTAATTGACTTAGAGCCATTAATTTATTATCATTGTCAGTTAAGTTATCTTATCCTTTTCTGCTGAAATTTCATATAAGAATCCTTGACTCAAGACTCCTTTTGGCTCAGCTTAAGATAGGTTGAGTTCATGATTTGGTGACTTATTGACTAAATAGGCATTCCATGGCCTTATGTGCATGATGGGTTTGAGTCTGTCAGAACTTGGGGCTAGTTTCTAGTTTTAGTTAGTGCGTTAGTGGATGAGGATTGTGGATGGATGCATAACTGAAATTGATATAGATTTAGTGATTTGCTTTTGTAAATCTTGACATATAATATGATAGTTTAAAGTTTGAATGCAATTTGTGCAGGTTCCTAGAAGCAAGTTTCATATTAATGTATGTTTTTTGTTTTTGTTTTTTTTTTTTTTAAGGATCTCCATGCTAGGGGTGGCAACTCTTGGCTTGACAATTTCATTTGGAATTTTGATTCAGTCAGATAATTAAATGGGCTGGGTTTGATTTTCCTCTGTGTTTTTCCTTTTAATTAAATATAAAATATGTCTTTTAAGTTGATGTATTAGATATCGAATATGCTTGTCTTTAATTCAGTCCATATCCTTTCATGCTTTGTGAGACATGGCATGTTGGCAACAAATTTAAAACCAAGTATGCGGTTAGATCTATTTTTTTTGTTTGGCCTCTTACTTGTTAGAATTTTGGAGCATTAGAAACAAATTTGAATTAGAACATGGAATCTTTCTCGTGTGAAATTCTTTGCTTTATCATTTTGGGTGAACTTTTTTGTATTGCATTGTTTTTTTTGGGATGGGAAGGGTGATGTAGTACGAGGCACTTCTATAGTTATTTGTTTTAATTCTATAGTTATGCATATTCAATGTGTTATGTGAGGTTTTTATTTATTGAGTTGGTGTTGGTTATCTTCTTGATTTGATTTTTTTTTTTTTTTTTTGCTGAGTTTATCAATACAGAAGAAAACCTTCAGTTGGATGTAATGAGACATTTTAACATAAACCCTTATATTTACTAACATTTTCTACTTAACCACCCCAGAAATCAATTCCTGATAGCTTTAGCAATAAGATGTTGGTGTAGCACTCTGTTAATCTGGTATACTCCACTCTAAAATACTTGGGTTTGTCTGCCCTTTGTTGAATCTTATGCTTTTAGGATTTTTTGGTTCCACAGTCTTGTTTTGCCCTCTCCGCGAAATCTGTTGTGTAAATTTCATTTTTGCTGTTTGTGCCAAGGACAAACTATTAAGATTCACGAGTCACGCAATCTGATACATGCAAGCCTGGGACTTTATTTTTGGAGGTTACATTTAATTTTTATATACAAAATTTGTCTTTCTTTCTTTTTTTCCTTTTTTTTTTTTTTTTTTTTGGGGAAGGGGGTGTTTAACAGTATTGGCATTTCAACTTTTCATGTGTTAGCTGAATTACTAAGCTATTGGTATGAAAATTGTATGAATTTGTGTAGCTATTGATATCTCTACATGAGTAGGACTATAATATATGTTTCCTGAAACAGGATGTAGATGTAAAATTCAAAATCAACTGGAAACGCATAGCTATTACAAGTATCTTGGGAGCCAGATAAGTCATATGAGTTTGTTCATTGAAATCGAAATTAATTAGTTGTCACACCCCATTTTTGTCACCTTAGCTAGGGTTTGTCATTGCATGTGTCTTTTTGTTTCCTTTTTGAGTCTAGTCTTTTGCATCGAGTTTCTAGGGTCCTAAGGATGGTGTCTATGAATTTTGGTTCGATTTGGAGTTGATCTCGAGGGTTAATTAGAACTTTTGTGACTTGAGGGGCATAATTGTCTTTTTGATCACAAACTTTCCATTTGACCTTGAAATGATCTCCAAGTTGCCAATTGGAGTTCATATGGTTGTATTTGAGGTATTTGTGGGTTCAATTCGATGAATTGAAGGTTCGGGATTAGAATGGCTCATTAAGGCTCAGGTTGGCTAAAAGACCTACTTCGGGTTAGCTCGAATTGGCTCATGATTTTCACTCTATGACTACTCATTTGACCTTGATTGGTCTTAATTTCATCCCCAAATGTGTTTAGGGAGGTTGAATTTCGAATTGGAAAGCATTCGGTGCGACCCTATGTGCATACCTAAGCTAAGCGATGGTGAGGCATAGCGGTTAACCACCTTTGTAGGACTCAACCATGCAGCCATGGCTAGGGTTTCTCACCCTCAAGTGACTCAAATTACATTCCCCTTCGAAACACGGTCGTTTTGGCTTTCGTTTCGTCAAAATCGGAGTTAATTTGAACCCTAAAACACATTTGGAAGTCAAAGGGGTCAAAAATGGGCATATGCTGACAGAGCCTCGGGTGACCACCCAGGCCTGGGCGGCTAGCCGCCTGGGCCCAGGCTGCTAGCCGCCCAGCCCCAGGTGGTCACCCGAGCCACTTTCCTTTTTTGAGCCTTGACGCGGCTCCCACCCTATTTTCTCGGATTTGCTCGCCTTTGGCCGCCATTTAACCCTAATTTCAGCCCTTTTTGACCTACTTGAGCCCCAAGGTAACCTCTAAGAGCCCTTGGATCAATCCCTAGGGTTTTAATCCCAACCATTGAGGATTTTCCCTCAATCCCTATAAATACCCCCTTATACTTCAGCAATAGGAGGACACTTTGGAGGCACTTTGGTGAGACTTGGAGGCTATGGCAGCCATCCTTAGGGTAGTTTAACCTAAACTTAGAGTGAGAGAGTGTGAGAGAAAGCTTGAAGGAAGGCTGGAGCATTGCTTGAAGGCTTGAAGGAGGTTGTTTCCAGCAGCACACAAGAGGAGGAGGACTCTCTACAGCAGCCACAAAAGGTATACCCCTCCCCCTTTCTCTCTTTCATTCAAACTAGGGTTTTTTACATAGCTTTGCATTATTTCATGTTTAAAGCTTATTATTTTATCATGTGTTGATGCTTCTAATGCTTAGAATACATGATTAGGATATTGTCTATGGCTGGTTTTGCATGATATAATGTCATTCTATGTGGTTTTATGAGTCTTTGTGTTTTTAGGGTTTTTTTTTTTAGAGTCTTTTCTAGGGTTTTACATGGAATAGTCATTATTTCATGTTAAAGTTTGTGTTTTTATTGTGTTTTGCTGTTAGTATGCATGATTAGGATCATATTTGTGGGCTGTTTAGTATGCTAGGATGTTATTCCATGTGATTTACTGCATGTTTGGGACTTTAGGGTTTCCTTAGTGCTGAAACGGTTTTCTGCATGAAATAACTCTTTTGCATATTAAAGTTTGTGTTTTTGCTGTGTTTTGCTATTTCTATTAGTTAGTATGCATGATTAGTATAATATTTGTGGGCTGTTTAGTATGCTAGGATGATGTCCCATGTGATTTACTGCATGTTTGGGATTCTAGGGTTTCCTTAGTGCTGAAATTGAGTTTATGTTTAGAATAGCTATACTTCATGTGCAAGCTTGTATTTTTCTCATGTGTGGATGCTTCTATTGATTAATATGCATGATTAACATGATGTCTATGATGGGCTTTGCATGATTTAGAGTTATTTTATGTGATTTTGAGCACAATTGTGATTCTAGGGTTTCATTCATCCTTGTATTAGGAAAGTTGCATATAGCATGATAGCTTAGGGTTTTTCCTTGTGTTTTCTTCATAGTTGACATATATGTGCTGCATATTTGATAGCTATGACATTTTTTTTTTTTTTGCATTCATAGTAGTTGATTTTAGGGTTTTTTGCATGTCATTGCATGTAGGGTTGAATTAGGATTTTAGTTAGCTTATGATTCATGTTGTTGCATGACTTGTGGTTGATTTTAAGCCTTATTTCAATTCTGTCCAGATCTGTTATTTGTCCTTGTTATGATATTTTGAGCATGTGTTAGCCCATGTTTGGGCATGATAATGGCTTGATTTGGAATCTAGCTTGTTTGGTTGGTATTTTTGGTATGTTTTGCATGGAAATTGCAGGTGCTTTGACAGGTACAACAGGTGCAACTACCCCACCAATGTGGGGCGGTTATTTTGGCTATTGTGAGATGAAATCTTACAAATAAGGTAATTACCCTATGCAATAGGGTGGTTACTTTGACAGGTTGCTTTTGCTTAAGGTAAGTAGGGTGTGAGGGTGCCCCAATTCACCCTTCTTTCCTTTCCTTGAAACTTTCCCTTTCTCCCCCCCTAGGGTTGTTTCCTAATAGAGGGGTATGGTAGATTCTATAGTTTCCTTTCAATAAAGAATACCTTTTAAATCAAAGTTTCCATCTTTTATCAAATTCCATACTTACCAAAAACCTTTTGAGAATCGTTCATTTTTGGAAGCTTACCATGTTTTACTTGAAAGGAAACTTAGGGTTTACCATAGGCCTTGATTAGGTTATAACCCTATTCCCTTTCGAACTACGTGGACTTTGATCCATGTATTTCCATACATGGTACGTAGGCGCTCTTCGTGATGTTCAAGTCCGCCCTAGGATACTAAGTATCCTAGGTTTTCTCCCTCTCCTTCTTTTTTCTGTTTTTTCTTTGATTTACATTATTATATGGATGAATGAATGAATGATATGCATGCTGTCTTGTGATGATAACTGTTGATTTATGTGTGATTAAGACTTTGATTTAGCCCAATTAAATTAAGAGACCGTTTAGGGCGATATGGGTGCCTATAGGCTTTGCCTAGAACCTTCCCATATCGTAACTTAGCCTCCGAATCCCCGAATTCTCTGGTTTCCAAAAGATCATTTACCTTTCCGTTTTTAAATATGGAGTCAATCTTTTGTTTTCCTAAAACAAAACCGTTTTTAGGGTTTTCCTTGTTTCCTTCAAAAAATAAGGTGGCGACTCCTTTCTTTTTCCAAACCCATTCGTGGGCCCTCTTTTCCTGGGTCCACAGATTGGCGACTTTTAAACCCTCCTGTGGGCCTTAACCATTTCTGGGGTTCACAGAACTGGCGACTCCGCTGGGGACTTGTGGGCTAGACTCTATACAATTTGATTGGGCTAAGTTAATTTCTTTTGTTTAATTAAAATCAATCACATTGCATTCGCTTGATTGTGTGCTTTCATTTATTGCATTGTGTGCGCAAACTCTTGCATGTTAGGATCGATGTCCCTTGCCACTGACGGGCCTAGCCTCAACCTTGGTTTTCCTGATTCCATGAGTTGGGGCGAAAGCTCTCAACCTCTCTTGCCAAGTACCCTTGGGCTTGCCCTTGGGTATATTAAATGAGTTAATCACGTACTGCTGGACCCACGCGGCGTTCCTGATGCCACATGTGGTTAGGTATAAAGATTGCTCAAGCAAGTGAAGGACCCCAGCCTACCCTTATCATTAGTCCATATAGACAGACTTGCAGGACACTATGGTTTCACCCTTATGCACCCACATTGTTTGTAATGATATCATGACCGTGTTTGTGATGTGCTTAATGAACATTTAATAAGAGAACCTTTGCACCCTATATCCTTAATACGTACCTTTCGCCCATGACCCTTGCAAAGGTGATTGGATTAAAAGGGACTAATTGAGTATATATGATGTGAAGTCATTGAGACAAATATGGAAGCCTAGGACATACCCTTAGGATGAGAGACTGATTGTTCCCTTTCGTAAAGGAGTGAGAGGACGTACTGGCTTGGATCCGCGACCAGCAAGGGCGCTTAGTGAAAATTGATTCTACCAACCAGTCAGATATGGCCGACGAAGCAACTAGTGAAGGGGGTTTTGATGTTGAGACTTGTTTGAAGGTTATCATGACCAAACTTGATTACACCACTGATGTATCCGAGAGAGCATTGAAAATGGCCCAAGATATCCAACATAAGATGTCCGAACCCGAACAGAATAATGGCCGTACCCCGGGGGGTAACACCGAAAATGGGACCCAGTCTGGAGAGGGCACTAAGACCAAGGGGAATGAATCACCTGAAATTTTTAACCTAGAAGGGGGAAGTAAGGGGAAGACCTCTGATACAGACTCTGTGTTGGCTAGCAAGGTAGAAGCCTTGGAAAGAACTATAAAGGGAATCCGTAGGACAGATGACATGGTGGATGTACGTACCCTATCTTTGTTTCCTCAAGCTCGTATTCCACTACAATTCAAGATGCCCGAATTAGAAAAGTTTGATGGAACGGGCTGCCCTAAGACCCATTTGAAGATGTATGTACGGGCTATGCACCCTCGAGGAGCGACAGATGAACTCTTAGCCCAAATGTTCCATGAAACCCTAGCCACTTCTGCTTTAAAGTGGTTCCTAGCCCTGGATGAGAATAGAACCCGAACTTGGGAGGACATATGTAATGAGTTTTCAGAGCACTATAAGTACAACACTGAGGTGGATGTCACAAGAAGGGACCTAGAGACCACAAAACAAGGGGCTAATGAGACCTTTTCCGCTTTCATTACAAGGTGGAGGCAAAAGGCCTCGAGAATGGCAGATAGACCGAATGAGGAAGATCAGATTCAGTTGGTGGTTAAGAACCTATTGCCGGTGTATCACAAGCACCTCTTTGCTCACTACTTCCCTAATTTCAAGGCTCTTATCGGGGCAGGTACCCAAGTTGAGGATGCCATAGCTGATGGGTCAATCAAGACAGAAGAAGTCCAAAAGAACCGCAGGCCGAACTTTGCTGGGAAAAACAATGCCAAGGTCAATGCCATAGCCCAACCCATTCAACCTATCTCCCTAAATGACACCAACCCACCTCGCCAATTCACCGAGCTGCATATGCCACTTGAGAAAGTACTTGAAAAGCTAAAAAGCCGAGGCCTGTTGAAACCTCTCGACCCAAGACCACCACCAAATCCATTGCCCAAGAGCTACAATGAGAATGAATACTGCAAATTCCACCAAGCCAAAGGCCACTCAACCAACCGTTGCTATCGCCTTAGGCATGAGACCCAAGACTTACTTGACAAGCAAATCATCTCACCACCAACTCCACCAAATCGCCCAAATGTCACTCAAAATCCACTTCCCTCTCATAATTCATCCAACTCCATAAATGCCATTGAAGCCGACCCATCTCGACCTTGCCTACCCATAAGACAATACACTCCATTACCCATGTCCTTGACCCAAGCCTTTCACCAATGCTGTAACCAAGGCCTTATCATACCTCACCCTCCAAAGCCAAGACCCCAAACACCCCATCAATATTGCCAATACCATGGTATACCCGGCCATGACACTGAGGACTGTGCTATGTTGAGAAAGGTCGTCCAAGACCTCATTGATCAAAAGACCCTGCAATTGCCAAAGAAGTCCATCCAACAGCAGTTGAAAGAAAGATATGAAGCAGGAGACCCTCAAGTGGGGTTATTGGGGGAACCTTCGGGGAAATTCGATTACTATGTGCTTTATCCTGATCCATTACCAAGTGAGCCCATAATTCCTACGGGCTGGGATGATATACCTGAAGAGGTGCAGATGGAGGACATTGACATGATTGAATGGGATGACCTGATGGGTGACACAAATGAAATTGATGACATATGGGCTAGTGATGAAGAAGTAGACCACATGACAAGAGGGGGCCGCCATTTCAAGCCTCCGCACTTGGAATCTGATAATCCACTGGGTGAGTTAGATAAGCGCCTTGATGTGCAAGAAGAAGAGGATGAAGTACTCCAACAATTGAAGAAGACCAATGCCAATATCACCATCTGGGGCTTGCTTATGGCCTCTCACAAGCACAGACAGACAGTGCTGAAGTTGTTAAACCAGATACAGGTTCCGGTTGATTTGTCTCCTGAGGGATTGGTGAATCTAGTAAACCCTGCTCCGAAGAATTCCACTATAGTGTTCACAGAGGCGGACTTACCTAAGAGTGGGCCAAGCCACTCCCAAGCCTTGCACATAACTGTTGATACCATGGGGAAGAGGGTTCCCACAGTTTTGATTGATAATGGTTCCGCACTAAATGTATGTCCCTTGAGAACTGCAACTGTTTTGGGCTTGGGGCCCACTGATTTCATTCCATCTGGGCAGACAGTGAGGGCGTATGATAATACCCGTAGAGAAGTAATTGGGATGATCACTTTACCTTTAATCATGGGACCCACAGAGTTCAGAGTAGAGTTTCAAGTCTTGGATGTGCCGTCATGCTTTAATCTGTTATTGGGAAGGCCTTGGATTCATCCTGCTGGGGCTGTACCATCGTCATTGCATCAAAAGGTAAAGTTCCCTCATGAGGGAGCCATTGTCACGATTCAAGGGGACTATGATTTGAAAATGGCGGGTGTACCCATATGTGAAATAAAACCTGAATCAATTGAGATATCCTTGTCTGGGTTTGAGTATGTGCAGTGCATAGAACAAGAGTTTGGAGAGGAAGAGCCCTCACACTATTGCACTTTTTACCCAAGTTCTGATCCAGCACTGGCAGACAAGGATTTTTGTGACAAGTACTTTACAGAGGGGCTGAATCCTCAGAGCTTGACAAGTTGGTACAATTCTGTGGGAAAGAAGAAAGAAGAAGACTGGGTGGAGCACATGGATTCTGAAACAATGGTTACCATGTTCCAAGATATGGTTCTTACTTTGGGGGAGTCAGCAACAGAAGATTGCCAAGATTCGTCAATTCACCATGCAACCATGCCACTTCACAATTGGTACCTAGAAGATGGAACCATTGCAGAAATCCTTGAAGAGGAAGATCATGACCTACCTGATAGTAGCTTGTAGGTTCCTTAGTTAGAGTCTTTCCTGCTTTCAATAAAGTGTGTCCGCCTATCCCACTTTGTGGAGTTAGGAGTCGTTTCATAGTTGTGGCACCAAATTTTGTTTCCTTTTCAAGTTTGTGTCTTTTTGTTGGTTCCTTTAATGAAGTGTGTTTCTTTTATACATTGTTTGCTTGCAGTGTTTCTTTTCTCTCTTCTATGGATATTTATGGCATGGATATAGATCCTAGGAATGACGTCCCCCCGGAGCTCGTCGAGCGAAGGAAAAGGGGTGTCACCGAACCTAACATGGATGAATTGGAATCAATCAATTTAGGGACAAATGAATTGCCAAAGATAATTAAAATTGGGATAACCCTCTCACCACTTGAGAAAGAAAAGCTGATAGCCCTCTTAAAGGCCAACATAACAGCCTTTGCATGGTCTTATGAAGACATGCCCGGCATAGATCCAGACATTGTGCAGCACTTCATCCCCACCAATCCCCTTAAAAAGCCGGTAAAGCAAAAATTGAGAAGATTGAAACCCGAGTGGGCATTGAAAGTAAAGGAGGAAGTAACCAAACAACTCGATGCGGGGTTCCTACAGGTTGTGGAGTATCCCGAGTGGTTATCTAATATAGTTCCCGTGCCTAAAAAGGATGGAAAAGTGAGGATGTGTGTGGATTTTTGAGATCTTAATGCAGCAAGCCCTAAGGATGATTTCCCTTTGCCCCACATTGATGTATTGGTAGATAGTACTGTAGGACATGCGCTCCTCTCTTTCATGGATGGGTTTTCCGGATACAATCAGATAAAGATGGCGCCGCAAGATATGGAGAAAACGGCCTTTATCACACAGTGGGGAACATATTGTTACAAAGTGATGCCGTTCGGTTTGAGAAATGCCGGGGCTACCTATCAGAGAGCTGCTACAACATTGCTGCACGACATGATCCATAAGGAGGTGGAAGTATATGTGGACGACATGATCGTGAAGTCCGTGGATCGAGAAGGACACTTCAGGGCACTGGAAAGGTTCCTGGAGCGAGCAAAGAAGTACAACTTGCGGTTGAATCCTCAGAAATGCGCCTTTGGTGTCACTGCGGGCAAGTTATTAGGATTTATGATTACTCAGAGGGGAATCGAGGTCGATCCGGGAAAAATCAAGGCCATTGTGGAGATGGAGCCGCCTAGCACAGAAAAGCAGATTCGAGGGTTCTTGGGGAGAATTCAGTACATAAGCAGGTTCATTGCTAATTTGACTATGGTGTGTGAGCCGATTTTCAAGTTGCTTAAGAAGGGGGTGCCGAAGGTATGGAACGAAGAATGTCAAGAAGCTTTTGAGATCATCAAAAGGTATTTGAGTAATCCACCAATTCTAGTTCCTCCGCGACAAGGTGAGCCGTTATTGTTATACTTGACGGTCACTGAAACCGCGACGGGAGCTATGCTAGCTCAGTACCTTGAGGGGTCGAAAAAGGAGAATGCCATTTACTATCTAAGCAAGAAGATGACAGATTATGAGGTGAAGTACAACGCCATAGAGAAGGCTTGTGTGGCTTTGGTATGGGCAACTCAGAAACTCCGTCACTACATGATGTCGTATGAGGTTTTCTTGATAAGCCGAATGGACCCACTGAAGTACCTGATAGAAAGGCCGGTCTTGTCCTACAGAACTGCCCGATGGTCAATTCTTCTCAATGAATTCGACATAAAGTATGTAACACAGAAGTCAGTAAAAGGAAGTGTCATTGCAGATTACTTGGCTAGCTGCCCTGTGGCGTCATCAGAACAATTTAATGATCAATTCCCCGATGAGGATGTCCTGGAGATTGGAAAGAAGAGTTGGAAAGTATACTTTGATGGAGCTGCAAATAAGAGAGGGTATGGGATAGGAGTTCTACTAGTCTCACCTGAAGAAGCATTCACACCATTGGCGGTTAAGTTAGGGTTTGAAGCCACCAACAACATTGCCGAGTATGAAGCCTGCATCCTTGCATTGGAAGCTGCACTAGAACTGGGGATCAAAGAGTTAGAAGTTTTCGGAGATTCAGCACTGATTATCTGCCAGATAAAGGGAGAGTGGAAGACTCGTGATGAGAAGCTGCTACCGTATCATGCCTACTTAGAAGCCTTGACTAAAGAATTTGTGGAAATGGAGTTCAATTACTTGTCAAGAAATAAGAATCAGTTCGCCGATGCTTTGGCAACTCTAGCTTCCATGGTGGAAATCCCGGATGGTGGGAATGTAAAACCGTTGGTGATAGAATGTAGAGAAAAACCTGTGTATTGCTGTTCTATTCGAGAAGGAGAAGTGAAGGATGGCCATCCTTGGTACTATGACATCATGAAATTCATCGAGGAAAGGGAGTATCTAGAAGGAGCATCCCGCATTGATAGGAGAACACTAAGGAGGTTAGCAAGTCACTATGTTTTGTGTGGAGGAAAGTTATACCGAAGGTCATACGATGGGGTCCATCTGTTGTGTGTCACTGAGGAAGAAGCCGAACGTCTTGTTAGTGAAATCCATGAAGGAGTTGGAGCACCGCACATGAATGGTTATATGCTAGCTAAGAAAATCATGAGGTTGGGCTACTATTGGTCTACAATGGAGAGAGATTGCCATGCGCATGTTAAGAAGTGTCACAAATGTCAAGTCTTTGCTAATGGACAACACTTGCCCTCCATGCCTTTGACAAGTATGTCGTCACCTTGGCCCTTTGCAGTATGGGGAATAGATATAATTGGGCAGATTAAGCCGAAAGCCTCCAATGGGCATGAGTACATCTTGGTAGCTATTGATTACTTCACTAAGTGGGTAGAAGCAGCTTCCTTCAAGACCCTGAATGCCAAGAAGGTAGCACAGTTCATACAGCTCAACATCGTCTACAGATATGGGGTACCCCATGAGATTATTTCAGACAATGGTCAGCACTTTCAGAAAGAAACCAAGGAGCTTTTGCAGAAATACAACATAGTGCACCATCTATCCTCCCCTTATCGCCCGCAGACTAATGGAGCAGTGGAGGCCGCCAACAAGAATGTTAAGAAGATACTACAGAAAACAGCTGACACCTACACTGATTGGCATGAGAAGTTGCCATTAGCCTTGTGGGGCTATAGAACATCTGTGAGATCATCAACAGGGGCTACCCCTTATTCCTTGGTGTATGGGATGGAGGCTGTTTTGCCTATTGAGTTGGAGGTACCGTCATTACGGGTTGCTATGGAGAGTCAGATAGCAGAAGCAGATTGGGTTAAGAACCGTTATGATGAGCTGGCATTGCTCGATGAAAGGCGATTGAGGGCCTTGTATCATGTGCAGGGATATCAGCGAAGGGTTGCAAGAGCATTCAACAAGCATGTCAAAGACCGAGGTTTGAAGACAGGGGATTTGGTGTTGAAAGAAATCAGAGCTCCTATTTTTGATCCACGAGGAAAGTTCAAGCCAAGTTGGGGTGGTCCGTATGTTATCAAAGAGATATTACCAGCAGGGGCTGTTCGCCTCATGGATTTTGATGGAATTGAGTTCGCTCGTCCTACCAATTTGGATCAATTGAAGAAGTACTATGTGTAAGGCCTGCTAGGTTGAAAACCCATAAGGGCGGCCTAGGCAAAAGTTAAGGCATTTGAACTACGAGGGCCTGATTCCCCATTCCTAAAAAAAAAAAAAAATGAAAAAAGAGAAAAAAGAGAAAAGAAAAAAAAGAAGAAAAAAGAGAAGAAAAAGAAAAGAAAAAATGAAAAAAATTGAAAAAGGATGGGGATACGTAGGCAGCCCATAAAGTTACTTTGGGTGCGGTCCAAACAACACCACAACAACAAATCTCAAAATTGAATTATTATTGGCAATTCATTTAGAACTAATTGATTGACATAGCAATTTATTGATGTTAGATAAAGAACTATTGACATGCCATAGATAACCTATTTCTAAAAGTCTTCAAGTCTTTTTGTTTTTCTTCAGAGTCTCTTGGTTTGCTTTCTTCTCTTTTCTTTCAAGTCTTCGCTTCTTTCGCAAGTCATGAGCATGTGCTGCTTCCACTGCTTCCAGAATGTCTTCCCTGCAAAATCCAAGTCCTGTGTCCTTGATAAGGTCATAAATCCTTTTCCTGCGAATGGTTTCTCTTTCACCCAAGCTAGTCTTCAACCATGTCTTGTATTCAGGGCTCATAACATAAGGCCCATCAGTGTTTTCAACTCGAGTCAGTTTCAGTTGGTCAGTCCATCTAGTCTTGGCCCACTTAACCATTGTGGGGCCCACAGGTTCGACAGAATGATCAAATACCACAGAAGTAGGTATGGTTTGCATGGCACCCAGTTGACGAAGGATTCTTGAAGTCCAATAGAAGAAGTTGATCTCAACCCTATAAGCTTGACCATAGCACACCCAGAAGTTCGAAGAAGAATTTGTTCCTTGCATCCCCATGTGGAGACAAACCACCTGATGTTTCGCCATGAGAGAGTTTGGAAGTAGCCTAACCATTCCCTCAAAGAAAATTGACCAGGGAGTTCAACTCGACGGCAGCAGTAATGTTGAGGTTTGTATGGATTGATGGTGGTAAGAGATAAGAAATTAAGCCTTTCAAGAAGCCACATCTGCAGTAGAACGGGGCTCCCTCCTAATGGGGCTTGTGGGTTATCATGAACTTTGTCTAAACTGTTGAGAGTTTCAGCTAGCACTATGGGAATCAGGTTGTTGTATTCAAGAAGAAAAGGAATCAGTTCGCATATTTGAATAGGGACATAGAGAGTCCCCGTGGAGATAAGGAAGCGACCAATCAAGCAGAAAGCAAGAGCATGTTGAGTGGGAAGGTTGAAATTCAAGGTACCTTTGCTGTCATGAGCCAAGAAGGAAGTTGCTATTTCCATGAGATTCACCTTATGATCCTTCACAAATATGGAGGCCTCTTGTTGAGAAATCCCAAGGAAGTTGGAGAAGGAAATCAAGTAACTTGAGCGTGGAGTAGGGAGGATGAAAGGTCCTACAGGTGAAACTCCATACAAAGCGCAGAACTCTTCCATTGTTGGGCATAGTTCTTCATAGTTGAAGCGGAATACATGAAGTTGGGGATCCCAAAAATAAGTAGCAGCAGTAAGAAGAGTGGTTTCAAGCTTCACATGCATCAAAGAGAACAACGGATCCAAGCAGTAGCGCTTGAACTCCTTCCTTGCCTCCGCACTCATAACCTTCAGAAAATCACTCAAGAGTTTGTCTAGGGCTTCCATAACTTGCTCTCAATGAATGTTAGTAGGGTTTGAGACCCCTTGGATGTGCTTTTATAGGAAAAAATTCGGAAATCCGTGTTTTGGAAGGTGGAATCCCGTCAAAATAGGAAGTTTCCTAAAATCAGGCGAAACACCGCTTCGGGCTCGGGTGACCACCCAGGCCTGGGCGGCTAGCCCCCTGGGCCCAGGCGGCTAGCCGCCCAGCCCCAGGTGGTCACCCGAGACCGCCGTCTTGTTTCACCCATTTTTGCCTTGTTATGCCTTCGTTTGGCCCTTTTGTGATGTTTTGACTTTTTTGTGCTTGATTTAAGCCCATTTTTCACTCAATACGAGATCATATCATTGCAATAAAGTTCGAACATAGATTCATCAAGTATCCATAATAAAGGTTCAAGGTTGGGAATTGAAATTCCTAATTAGTACATAACAAGATAGATAGAAAGATTCCAAACATTCCTAACAAGAGGTGAGTGAAACTCAATGATTTCCCGTGGGCCTTCTCTTTCGACTTGGCCCGGCTCCATCATGCCCTGAACGAGGTGCTCTAGAAGGGGGCATATCCTGTGGTGGATTAGATGATGATGCCTGTTGCAAAGAAAGATAATGAGTTAGGAGGGTAATAGTGCCAATCCTAGTTGAAAGCTAATAAGATGATCACTCACTTGGGGATTTAAGCGTGCTTCCAGAACTGAGTTCTCTAAACTCATTCGCACAAGATCCCTCCTCAATCCTTCATTGAGTTCAATGCATTCCTGGGCATACTCCCGTGGAACCTAGGAGAGTATAAACATGGTTAACAATAATGAAAGAATCCAATTTCAAGAAGGTAAGAGTTTAGAACTCACATTCTCATAATATGGATCGATCTTGGGATATTCATCGAATGGTGGATGGGTAATGTCAGTCTTCACAAATTTTGTCCCACTGCACAAGTTCACATACCAATTTAGTTGTGGGAGGGGTGGAGGTTGATTTCCTTCAAGGTCCTCATCCTCGTCATTGTAAGTCATCCCAGTGGCAGATCCAACTGTGGAGCTGTGTCCCCTTGCCCGTCGGCCCTGAAATTCAAATGCTTGTCAAATGGAGTCTTTCTTATAATCTTAAAAAGAGTTTAAGAGTGTGGGGAGCTCACCCCTTGAGGTGGGAGACCAGTGACCCTAGGATTCATCAGATATTGTCGACAGAAGGCAGTGTATTCTATGCGAGGGGAGGTGAATCCCTCAGCATCCCAACCCCTCAGAGCCTCTTCTAGTTCATCCCCCACTAGGTGGCTAGTGTGCCTCATGTTCTTTGGTGGCATGGAAGGTGTCACAGCTGCATTCATATTTCCATGGACTTGTCTCAGGACTCGCTCCCCAAGATACCAGCATCTACCTGTGGGGCCTTCAAAGAGGACCCTTTTGCTTGTCAACTCCAAACAAGAGGAGTACTTCTCGGGAAGCCTATGCTCCCACAGCCTCCATGGATCTCATTCCACCTGTTGAGTTTGAAATGAGAAATGAAAAAAGAAAGATAAAAAAGAGAAAGAGAAAGAAAGATTTTACCATATCAGCAGTCAAGCTGGCAAGATATGCCCTTGCATGGGCATAATCGTGTCGATTGGAGGCTCTTGTAGCCAAGCAAGATGGAGCATAATTCTGAAGGATGGGCCATGACATGGCATCACTAGCAAGAGTCGGGCGACACATGTTCAGGTACTCGTAGTACCATATCTGTGGAAAACCAAAGAAAAAGAAGAAATCATGTGTGTGTTAAGTTTCGGGAAATAATAGAGAATTGAATGTTCTTTGTTACCTCCCAAACGAAAGGAAGTCCCCCAAAGTTCTTTGCAACTCCTCGGGACATGTCAGTCATGGAGCGATACATGTTTGCGAAAGCAGCTCCACCCCAATTGTATCTCCCAATTTTGTTCACATCTTCCATGCTAGCTAGCAACTCAAGTCGAGCCATGTCATTGGTGCCCGCAAAGAAGGTGCATGAAATCATGTAGAGCAAGAAAGCTCTCACAATGTATTGGGGATCCGTCCCTCACTCTCTTCTTCAGTGGCAAAGGTGTTGTAGAGCCAAGTACGGCGCACACCTTTGGGCTTAATTCCGCTTCAACCCCAAGTAGAGCTACTATGTAGTTTTGATCCATGTTGGCATGTTCATAGTAGTCAAGCGCTTGCCTTTCAAGCTCAACCCAGTTATCATGGTGAAATCCTTAGGGGTCATGGTCATCTCCCCGAAGCTAAAATGGAAAGTGTTGGTGGTGTCCCACCATAGCTCTGTCAAGGCAAATAATGCTTGCCTATCCCATTGCTCGTTCCATAGAGCATCTAGGAAGGGCTCAAAACCCGCCTTCTTTATTATCTTGCGAGCACGTGGTTGGGCATGATTCATATGTCTCCACCAAGAGATGAGTCCCTTTATTGATGTCCTTGTACGGAGACTTTGGAAGTCGGGCTATGTCAAAAGATTGTGTATTGAGTTAGCATAGAAAACATAGAGATATTGGGCATACATTGGTAATTGATTTCAAATGGTTTTCCAAAAGTTTTAAAATTTGGGTTTTGATTCATGAAATGAATTAGGAATGAATGCCCATGACCTTGTGTATTCAAATTCATTGGTTTTGTAAGGAGTGAACATGTTTTTGCCCTTTCGGGCATTTTACTCGAACACTTGGTGTGTGACTTGTTTTCAGCATTGAAATGAAAGATTTTTTGTATACCAAATCCTTGCCAAGACCATTTGACTTTACACTACAATGAAAACCAATCGATTTTTCAAGAATTGAACATGTTTTTGTCTTTTGGCATTTTATCAAACACTTGGTGGGCACCTTTTCTCAAGCATTGGGAAACAAGCTTTTTTGCACATTCAATCCTTGCCAAATCAATGAACTTGGCTTAACAATGATAGAAACAATCAAAGAAGATCATGGGAATGCATTTTATCCAATAGAAATCAAAATTTCATGATAAACATGTTAAGTTGGGAAGAACTAACCTCATGTTGGGAATGGAGGTAGGAGAGATGCTTCCTTAGGTTCAAGCAACACCTTGTCTTGGGATGCATCATAGATTGGTGCCTTGTATGTATTCTTGATCACATACTATGGATACTGATGTTGGAATCATTGCTAGAAGCCAATTGTTGGTGGTTGAGCTTGTATGTGAGAAAAATGGGTTTGATACGAAAGATGATGAATTTGATCTTGCACTTGATGATTGATGCTGGTTTTTGTTGTTGAATGACTTGTTCTTGAGCTATTTCATGCACACAACTTGAATTGAAAGTGAAACTTTGATTGAGAATGTGTTTGTGAGTGTTTGGAGAAGAGTGGAATGAGTTTCTAGAGAGAGAAACTCTCAATTTTTCGAAATTGGGTGAGTGTGAGCACAAATGGGGGGTCAAGGGTTTAAAACCAGATTTTGAGGACCCCTAGCCTCCGGGTAACGCCACCAGCATGGGGCGGCACAGCCGCCTGGCTTGGGCGGCAAGCACCAGACCAGCCAGGTGGTCACCCCCCTTGCTCGCTCGTTTGCGCTCGTTTGCCTTTGCTCGCCTAGTTCGCGCTTTTGAACCATCTTTGAGATGGATTTCTCAAGCTTTGTTTTGAGTTGAAAAATGAATGCAATATCTTGACATTTGTTTTGACATGAAATGTTCTTTTGAAAGAGATTGCATTGATGGCCTTGTGTGGCATGGCATGCTAGTAGGGTGAACAACCTTTCTATGCATATGGTTTT